>JBBDGP010003215.1:0-44757 GCA_037952835.1 Lithobates septentrionalis | reverse complement strand
TTTCTTGTTCTTTCTCTTATTTTTTCTTTCCCTTTTTCTTTGTTCCTTCCCCTCTTTTCCTCTCCCTTCCATGTATTCTCTATTTTTATTCCTTCTCTTACTCCTTGGTGGTGGTGGGATGAGTGGCAGTGCTGGGGGGAGTTCTGATCAGCCAACTTAGGTGTCAAGGTCATCTGCTGATCTGAGAACTGTAGTGGGGACTTTTAATGGCAACTATAATCACAGGTAGTGTTACTCACTGTGTCTCCGACTTTGTGGTGTCTCATAGCAGTGACACCTATGCCGAAATCAGGAGGTGGGGTCTCCTCCAGCACCTTCTACTTCACATTCCTCACCAGTCAGCTGACCTCCAGACTCTGCCCCCCCCAGCCATGCCGTGAACTAATGGGCGGCCTCGAGAAGGCTGGGAGAGCGGTGCGGGCTTCAGGAACAGCCCAGGATTCGGTGACCCCTGGAAAATCGTCATTTGACCCACGAGGGGGTCCCGACCCCCAGGTTGAGAACCACTGACTTAGTGGTTATGAGCCTTGTCTCCAGACTTCGGACTGCCGCCTCTGAATCCTCAAAATATGAAAATACTACATTGTGAACGGTGCAGGTTTTCATGTTTGTTCTACACACACACACACACATTATATATAATATATATACATACATACATACATAGTGTGGGAGCTGCACACAGGAACAGAGCTGAGGCTGTCAATCACAGGCAGGCAAAAAAGACACTCAGTGCTCTTATTGGAGCAGGATGATCAAAACTGAACTACAGGAGATTCAGGCACAGCATTCTAAATTTCCAACCATGGCCAGAATCAAATAGTATAAGAGGGGGAAGTGGCAGGATCACCTGGTGGTTTTTAGAGGACATAAAAATCCTAGTAAAGAACAGGTTATGTTTAACTTCAACATGGTAAAAAAGACACCTATACAGTGGGGACGGAAAGTATTCAGACCCCCTTAAATTTTTCACTCTTTGTTATAATGCAGCCATTTGCTAAAATCATTTAAGTAATATATTTTTTCCTCATTAATGTACACACAGCACCCCATATTGTACACACAGCACCCCATATTGACAGAAAAACACAGAATTGTTGACATTTTTGCAGATTTATTAAAAAAGAAAAACTGAAATATCACATGGTCCTAAGTATTCAGACCCTTTGCTGTGACACTCGTATATATAACTCAGGTGCTGTCCATTTCTTCTGATCATTCTTGAGATGGTTCTACACCTTCATTTGAGTCCATCTGTGTTTGATTATACTGATTGGACTTGATTAGGAAAGCCACACACCTGTCTATATAAGACCTTACAGCTCACAGTGCATGTCAGAGCAAATGAGAATCATGAGGTCAAAGGAACTGCCTGAAGAGCTCAGAGACAGAATTGTGGCAAGGCACAGATCTGGCCAAGGTTACAAAAAAATGTCTGTTGCACTTAAGGTTCCTAAGAGCACAGTGACCTCCATAATCCTTAAATGGAAGACGTTTGGGACGACCAGAACCCTTCCTAGAGCTGGCCGTCCGGCCAAACTGAGCTATCGGGGGAGAAGAGCCTTGGTGAGAGAGGTAAAGAAGAACCCAAAGATCACTGTGTCTGAGCTCCAGAGATGCAGTCGGGAGATGGGAGAAAGTTGTAGAGAGTCAACCATCACTGCAGCCCTCCACCAGTCGGGGCTTTATGGCAGAGTGGCCCGACGGAAGCCCCTCCTCAGTGCAAGACACATGAAAGCCCGCATGGAGTTTGCTAAAAAAACACCTGAAGGACTCCAAGATGGTGAGAAATAAGATTCTCTGGTCTGATGAGAACAAGATAGAACTTTTTGGCCTTAATTCTAAGCAGTATGTGTGGAGAAAACCAGGCACTGCTCATCACCTGTCCAATACAGTCCCAACAGTGAAGCATGGTGGTGGCAGCATCATGCTGTGGGGGTGTTTTTCAGCTGCAGGGACAGGACAACTGGTTGCAATCGAGGGAAAGATGAATGCGGCCAAGTACAGGGATATCCTGGACGAAAACCTTCTCCAGAGTGCTCAGGACCTCAGACTGGGCCGAAGGTTTACCTTCCAACAAGACGATGACCCTAAGCACACAGCTAAAATAACGAAGGAGTGGCTTCACAACAACTCCGTGACTGTTCTTGAATGGCCCAGCCAGAGCCCTGACTTAAACCCAATTGAGCATCTCTGGAGAGACCTAAAAATGGCCGTCCACCAACGTTTACCATCCCCCCTGACAGAACTGGAGAGGATCTGCAAGGAGGAATGGCAGAGGATCTGCAAAAATGTCAACAATTCTGTGTTTTTCTGTCAATATGGGGTGTTGTGTGTACAATATGGGGGGCTGTGTGTGTACAATATGGGGGGCTGTGTGTGTACAATATGGGGGGCTGTGTGTGTACAATATGGGGGGCTGTGTGTGTACAATATGGGGGGCTGTGTGTACATTAATGAGGGAAAAAATTAACTTAAATGATTTTAGCAAATGGCTGCAATATAACAGAGTGCAAAAATTTAAGGGGGTCTGAATACTTTCCGTCCCCACTGTATATAATTCATATTTGGGGTAACATGCAAGACAAACTACAAAAACCACTACAAAGTAAATGGGCCCCTAATCTGAACGATTGATGCTCAGGGAGCCTCAGTGAGTGCACTGAAATACAGATCTCCCCCTGGTGGCTAATCGATAGAGTAGATCCCAGTGAAAGTCACCATCTTGTAGCTGCAATACTTTTATATTTCCCTTGTGTGTGTGCTGCATGTCTCAGTTCTGATATTTTAATTTATTTATTTTTTCCTCCCTTCCAGTAATGATTTGGGATGATCTGAAAAAGAAGACGGTGATTGAAATAGAATTTTCCACAGAGGTTAAAGCTGTGAAACTGCGCAGAGACAGGTAACCACCCGGATACAAGTAACAGACTGGTTATGAGGGTTTTTTTTTTTTTTTTTTTTTTTTTTTTTTGGCACATTTATATTTCTGTAAGTGACCTTTTGTGATATTTACTGAGACTGGAGAGTACAGTTGTGTATGGTAGCCAATCAGCTTTTAACTTCAGTTTCATTACGTTCCATTATGCTGCCAGCCCCTCTCTTGTATCCAGCTGTGACACGCAGTGCATGTGGAAAATTAAGCTTTTAAATACCTTTTTTGCAGATATCTACAGGCCAGGCACTTGACTCCTGACCGCTCTCCTACTCCAGGCTACAGCGGGAGCGGCCGAGATCTCCCACTGACGTCAGCCAGGGGAAATCACTTGACTGGCCTCTCCTGCTGTAGCCCTGGATCGGAGTATTAGTGCGGTGGCGAGTCATGTGACCGCTGTGCTGGTTGCTCGGGCCCTCCCTGCTGTAGCCCTTAGATGGGAGGCGAGAGAGCGGTTGGGAGTCACATGACCGGCCTGAAGATATCTGCAAAAAGTGTATTTAGAAGCTTAGTTTTCCACAAACACATGCACTGGGTGTTTAGCTGGATACAAGAGGGTCTGACAGTACTTTTTAAAAAAAATTAATTTATTCTTTTAAGTTTTTAAATTACTTTTAATAGCGGCAGGAGGAGAGGGGCGGCTCACGCACACATACAGGAGCTGACAGGCAGGGAGGGGGAGAGGAGAACACAGGAGAGCAGGGCCTGTGGATGGCGGAGGCACATAAAATGACCACATTATGAGGGCTGACACACTGTGGTCGGTTTACAGGGGGAGGGCAGAACCAGGCAGGATCAACCGGGGATTTCATGTGATAGGGCCAGATTACACGGCACAAGCACTGTAATGTATAACAGGATCCTCCTCTTCCCCCTCCCCCCTCCCCTCCCTCCTTTTTGCTCCTCCTTCTCCTTCCTTCCCCCTTTTTTTTTTTTTTTATTTATTTTTTTTGTAACAAATACTTTAAGCATTTGTTACAAAAAATAACCTGAAGGCTGATAGTTACCATGCACAGCTGCTCCAGATTCCATGTGCTCTAGTTTTGGTAAAATCCCCCCCTAGGTGTAAATGGCTGTCCGGGGTTTTGGAAACTATCTTCAGACCTTGTTTTACCTTATTTTCATGTCTTCTGTGTTGCAGAATAGTGGTGGTGTTGGACTCCATGATCAAAGTGTTCACCTTCACACACAACCCCCATCAACTACACGTCTTTGAAACTTGCTACAACCCTAAAGGTAACGGCTCGCTGTCCCGGGTATGTGCTGCTGTATGTCTGATGAACGGGGTCCGACTGACCACTACGCTCGGTCCATTATTAATAATATTATTCTGTTCCTTATGTAATTTGCCAGAGATGAGAGACAGACAGATATACCTTTTTTTTTTTTTTTTTTTTTTTTTTTTGCCATATACTTATAGATGATGATAAATGGTGATTTATGAAAGTCACCAGTTGATGATGATAATATTATAGGTACTTATATTGCGCCATCAACTTGCGCAGCGCTTTGCATATATATTGTACATTCACATCACTTCTGCCCTCGTGGAGCTTACACTCTAAAGTCCGGAACTCATTCTCACTCTTTATACATACACATAGTGGGGCCAATTTAGATCAGATCCAATTCCCCTACTGACATGTCTTTGGAGTGTGGGAGGTACACGGAGGAAACCCACACAGGGGGACCATGCAAACTCCAGGCAGGTAGTGCCGTGGTTGGGATTTGAACCGACAACCTGAGTGCTGCCAGACAGAAGTGCTAAAATAGATCACACACACACATGGGGGCAGCCATCTTTGCTTAAGCAGTCTCTGTCCTTTGCCCCTGGATCTGATTGTACTTTAGGGCCGGATCACACCACATGCAGTCCAGTGCGTTGTTTGTGGGGTTTTTTTGTATTTTCCCTGCATCAAAAACACCTGGAAAGTAGGTTTTATGGTTTCCAATGGCATAGTTCACACCAATGCTTGCAGTTCCAGTTTCAGAAAATAAAAAAGTAGAACGTGCTGCATTTTTCCTGTACTGGAACAATGTAAAACATCAAACGCATCGGAACACACACGTCCTTATTTAAGAAAAAAAGGGGGGAAAAATGCACTGGACTGCATCAAAAAAAGGCATCAAACGCACATACAGAAAAGCATCTGGAACGCATCTGAAGTGCATTTCTATGGCGTGAACTGAACCTTACACTTTCTCCTCCAGTCTGCTGGGTTTTTTCTGATTCATAGAAAAACTGACAACCTGTTAGTAAGGGGAAAAAAAAAACATGTAAAAATAGGTTCCTTTAACCACTCCAGAATGTTGACCACACCCCCTCCCCCCCGTGACCAGGTTTTTTATATATATATTTTTATTTCAGCACTGCGCAGCTTTAACTGCCAATTGTGCGCCACTGCTGGGTTGTTTTTTACTATATAAATGAAACAAGACCAAAGATATATTTTCTACTTTTTGTTTTAAAATATATCCAATAAAAATCTAATTTCGTTATAAATTTAGGCCAAAATGTATTCTGCTACATGTCTTGTTTTTGGGGACATTCTACTATTGGACACGAGTTCTGCTTGTGAGCAAGGTACTGATCCATACAGACCCTGTGCTAGCAGTGGTGGGCAATCTGGCGCTATATGATGCTGTTGCTAGTGACACCAATACAGTGATCGGTGATAAATACTGTACACTGTCACTGTACTAATGACCCTGGCTGGGAGACAAGGCAATCAAGGGGTTAAATGTGTATATGTGCGGCTTGTACTCGCACAGAATCTGGCTGGCGTCTCTCCCTGAATGAAAACTGCTCAGGGAGGGAGAAACCGGGCGGATCCTGTGTGTTCTGTTTACAAATATTCACACACAGGTCTGTGCTGTGATTTGGCCACAGACGATCAGCAGGTATACAGCCAAAAATCATTGGCTGTAACCTGCTGACACTCGTGCTGTGGCCAATGACGACACAGATTAGCAGGAAGTAAGTTGCTTAGCCTGGAGCTGCCGCCTGCCCACCATAAATGTACAGAGTGGGCAGCAAGTGTTTAAATAGATTATAGTGAATAGTAAAATTTCCTTCGCGCTGGTGGATGTGACAAATACTGATAACTAGGTAGTGTAGATAAATAAATATTGCTGCAAAATAAAAGTGCTCACACAACCACTTAATGAAATGATGATAAAAAAGATTTTGCGCAATATTTACGTGAGTAATGTGAATTGAGTGAGGTAAGGGCAAAAGTGATTAAGGTATTGGTAACTGTGATAATATTAATTAGGATCTACGATCTCTATATTAAAACATAAATCTATTACCACTGATTAACAGTAAAGTGATAATGCTGTGTTTAAAGTGAATACGTGCAAATGGTTGAAATAACCAAACGACCATAAGGTGACAGCTAGCTAAGATACCATAAATAAATGGATGCAAATAAATATTAGTGAATAAATATCCTTAATTAAAAATAATAGTTTCTACCGGTGGATAATTAATAAAGTGCAACCCATCAAAAGGATAAATATAATATATACAGAAAATATCAACAGTTAATTACAATTAATGCAATCATCATGCAGATACATGTGCCTTAAAACAGTGATGACAGCATTGTAAGATTGAAGGAGAACAGTTCATAAATTCATAGATAGGTGGCGCTATTGCAGTGTTCTCCTTCAATCTTACAATGCTGTCATCACTGTTTTAAGGCACATGTATCTGCATGATGATTGCATTAATTGTAATTAACTGTTGATATTTTCTGTATATATTATATTTATCCTTTTGATGGGTTGCACTTTATTAATTATCCACCGGTAGAAACTATTATTTTTAATTAAGGATATTTATTCACTAATATTTATTTGCATCCATTTATTTATGGTATCTTAGCTAGCTGTCACCTTATGGTCGTTTGGTTATTTCAACCATTTGCACGTATTCGCTTTAAACACAGCATTATCACTTTACTGTTAATCAGTGGTAATAGATTTATGTTTTAATATAGAGATCGTAGATCCTAATTAATATTATCACAGTTACCAATACCTTAATCACTTTTGCCCTTACCTCACTCAATTCACATTACTCACGTAAATATTGCGCAAAATCTTTTTTATTATCATTGTTTAAATAGATTGTCTTTACGATCACATAAATTTCCAGGAAGGAGCATGTCCTTTCCCGCATCTAATTCAGTGTCCTCTTCTCCTCCTAAAGGCCTGTGTGTCCTGTGTCCGAACAGTAACAACTCATTCCTGGCGTTCCCCGGTGCGCACACCGGCCATGTGCAGATCGTGGACCTGGCTAGCACCGAGAAGCCCCCCGTGGACATCCCGGCCCACGAGGGGGTGCTGAGCTGCATCGCTCTCAACCTACAAGGGACCAGAATCGCCACCGCTTCAGAGAAGGTCAGAATGCCTTCAGGGCGGATGTCTGGTTATGATGATGGATGAGAGGGATCTGGGTATTCCACGAGCGCTTTACTTGCCCCCCTCCCCCCATGTAGAAAAAAATTATTTAAAAAAACAAAAACACTCAGTGAAGATCGAAGAAAAATGTGTAAAACCGCACTGTCTTGTCACTCCCCAGCTCCCGGCATTTCCTGACATCACTGGGCCCCGCCCTCAGGATCCCAAATCACTCTGCCCAGTGCCCGGCGTCATCACCGCCCGCAGGGTGGGGGCTGGGGGTAAAATGAATGGGAGCGAATTTCTGTCACCTGACTGACGCACCTTTTTTTTTATCACTGCAGGGAACTCTCATCCGGATATTTGACACGACGTCCGGACACCTAATCCAGGAGCTGCGGAGAGGATCGCAGGCTGCGAATATTTACTGGTGAGAGTTTGTGATGTCATAACCCCCGGCTGGGAGGGGGAGGGTCCTCCAGCGATGGGCTGTCTGCAGAGTCCGGCTTTTCCTCTCTAGATGCTGATATTGGAGATTATTGTGGAATTATCATGTGATCCGTCTTAATTTTTGTAACAGCAGAAAAACCGAGGGGGAGATTTTACTAAAACTGGAGCGCACACAATCTGGTGCAGCTGTGCATGGGAGCCAATCAGCTTCCAGCTTTTATTGTCAATGCTTAACTACTGAACAAGCTGAGGTTTGAAGATGATTGGTCACTATGCAGAGCTGCACCATATTTTGTGCGCTCCAGTTTTAGTATATTTTAATTATTACATTTTTTATTAACCCTTTATTACATCTCAGATCTGCTGATTTCCTGCTGCCTCTTTGCAGCCACTTTGTGTCTTTATGCAGTTCAGGGATAGCTGCACAGCTATTTCAATGGGAAGCTGCGTTTTTTTTTTTTTTTTTTTTTTTGTTTTTTGCTTTTTCTTTTTTTGGTGTGGTTTTCAACACCGCACCGAAGATGCAGCATGCAAGACTTTTCAAAACGCACCACACCCATAGTGCAGTGGTGTGAAAATCCCATAGAAAATGCAGGAGAAACCCTTACTGATTTTTTTTTTTTTTACCACTTGACCACCAGAAGATTTACACCCCCCCCCCCCCCCCCCCACCTCTTGACAAGGCCATTTCTTGCGATACAGCACTGCGCTACTTTAACTGACAATTGCGACGCTGTACACAAATAAAATTGACCTTTTTTGTGGGGGAAAAAATTGTTTTTTTGTTTTATTTTGGTGGTATTTGATCACCTCCTGTAGTTTTTAATTTGCGCTATAAACAAAAAAAGACAAAACTATCCTTTTACTTTTCTGCTATAAAACCATCAATAAAAAAATCGAATTTCTTCATCAATTTAGGCCAATTTGTATTCTGCTACATATTTTTGGTAAAAAAAATCCCAATAAGCGTTTATTGATTGGTTTGCGCAAAAGTTATAGCGTCTACAAACTATGGGATAGATTTATTTTCTTTTTGTACTAATTATGGCAGTGATCAGTGACTTATAGCAGGACTGCTATTGTGGTGGACATTCTGACACATTTTGGGGACCAGTGACACCTATACAGTGATCAGTGCTAAAAAAAAAAAAAAGCACCTCGTTGTCTTCAGTGGGGAAGCCCGTGGATGGCTGAAGACTTATCCGTTGTTAAGGACGCAGCATTCCGTCCCGCTCCTTGACAACCAGCTATTCACTGTGCCCTAATTGGGCAAAGCTCAAGATCCTGCCAAACGGGCAATGTTTGGGTCAAATGTTTGAATAAAAGATTGAAACCAGGAAGAGAGGAGAGCGGTGCTGGAGCCGTGAGAGGAGTCAGGTCGAGGTTGTAGGAACAGAGCGGATAGGTAGAAGGGGAGGTTTTTTTTTTTGTTTTTTTTTTTCCCTCTCTTTTAAAGTGCTTACATATACCCAGTGAAGTGACCGGCCTCAGGTGATGCACAACAAACCGTCCTACATAAGTTGTACCTGTTTATCTATAGCTGACTTTCCCCTACATACATTGAAAGTGAAGAATTTACAAAGGAGATCTCACCTCTGAAAAGCAGGGGGCGGAGAGCTGATGTTCAGTGAGGAAAGATCTGAAAGCTCATTGGAGGGAAGGGACACACTTCCCCAGCCCCACCCCTCCCCCCAGCACACAGGAACAGAGCCGAGGCTGTTAATCAGCTTGGAGGTCCCTCCCTTGTCACCATTTTTCTCTTGGTGTCAGGAAAAGCTATAGAGGGCTATGCTTTGTTCATATTTCATGTCTGAGGTTTACAACCACTTTAATGCAGAGAGTAAGTTGATGAATTCAGAAATCCTTTAATCCAAAGTTGTGCGTCTTTATTGTGGATGAAGGTTTGTCATAGGAAGCTGCCTGACTCCACCTCTGGTATCTTACAGCATTAACTTCAACGAGGACGCCTCTCTGATCTGCGTGTCCAGTGATCACGGGACGGTCCACATCTTCGCAGCGGAAGATCCAAAGAGGAACAAGCAGTCCAGGTAGGGGGCGCCACTGAGCGATGTACATGGCTTTGGTTTCACTGAAATGGCCGTTTTGCGATGTGAGGCGCTTTTTCCAAATTTGATTTGTATCCCAAACTTACAATTCACTTTAGTGCAAAATGAAATGCAGCCTGTGGGGTTGAAGGCTCCGTTCACATGTGCTTTGGTCTCTGAAGAGCTATCCTTGTCCAGATTGCTCTTTAGAGGGCATTCACCTGTGAACGAGCCATTTGGTGTTTTTAGCCCCCCCCCCCCCCTTTTTCTCCTTCACTGATGGGCACTGGTAGGTGACATTGTGGAGACACTGGTGGGCACAGATTGGCAGCACTTTTGCAGAAGCCGATTATCGGCTCTTTTCTCCTCTCCTCCAGCATGAGAAGGAGCGGTAAAGAGAGCCGGTAACCGGCTTCTGCTGACATCATGATCAGCTGTCATTGGCCACAGCTGATCACGCGGCAAAGAGCCGCTGATTGGCCCTTTACCTCCAGTCTGTGTTCGGCTATGTCCAGGGGACACTGCGAACACAGCGCGCTGCCCGTGCCCAGCAGTGGGCGTGATCACAGCAGGTCGTCATATGACGGGCGGCCAGAACTGGATGACCGCGTTGTAGCCATCATTCAGCTATAGCGTGGTTAAAGTGTTACTAAACCCACAACAGTAAAATCAGTGTATGTATATGCAGTAAAGCATGCTTGTTATAATCCTAAAGGGTTAATCCTGTGCATTGTGTAAAGATGTCTGATTCTGTCTTCTCTGATCCTCCCCTTCTTGCATTGCCCCCAAAACATGTCTGGATAAGACAGAGTAAATGGAGTCAGGCTGCACATGCTCAGTTTGGGGTAAAGAGAGTGTGTGTTTCCCCTCTTGGGAGAGTACATGTTATCAGCACAGGGCCAATCGGCACTGTCCAGACAGAGGGTCAGGGGTCCTGCAGCTTCATAGGGAAGTCAGTGGGGAATGAAACTCCTATAAACTTTAACCAGACACTGATAGGAGTAGGGGAGATCAGATATAGTGAATGCAGGCTCCTGGGGAGATCAGATATAGTGAATGCAGGCTCCTGGGGAGATCAGATATAGTGACCGCAGGCTCCTGGGGAGATCAGATATAGCGACCGCAGGCTCCTGGGGAGAGCAGATATAGTGAATGCAGGCTCCTGGGGAGAGCAGATATAGTGACTGCAGGCTCCTGGGGAGAGCAGATATAGTGACTGCAGGCTCCTGGGGAGAGCAGATATAGTGACTGCAGGCTCCTGGGGAGAGCAGATATAGTGAGTGCAGGCTCCTGGGGAGAGCAGATATAGTGAGTGCAGGCTCCTGGGGAGAGCAGATATAGTGAGTGCAGGCTCCTGGGGAGAGCAGATATAGTGAGTGCAGGCTCCTGGGGAGAGCAGATATAGTGAGTGCAGGCTCCTGGGGAGAGCAGATATAGTGAGTGCAGGCTCCTGGGGAGAGCAGATATAGTGAGTGCAGGCTCCTGGGGAGAGCAGATATAGTGAGTGCAGGCTCCTGGGGAGAGCGGATATAGTGAGTGCAGGCTCCTGGGGAGAGCGGATATAGTGAGTGCAGGCTCCTGGGGAGAGCGGATATAGTGAGTGCAGGCTCCTGGGGAGAGCGGATATAGTGAGTGCAGGCTCCTGGGGAGAGCGGATATAGTGAGTGCAGGCTCCTGGGGAGAGCGGATATAGTGAGTGCAGGCTCCTGGGGAGAGCGGATATAGTGAGTGCAGGCTCCTGGGGAGAGCGGATATAGTGAGTGCAGGCTCCTGGGGAGAGCGGGTATAGTGAGTGCAGGCTCCTGGGGAGAGCGGGTATAGTGAGTGCAGGCTCCTGGGGAGAGCGGGTATAGTGAGTGCAGGCTCCTGGGGAGAGCGGGTATAGTGAGTGCAGGCTCCTGGGGAGAGCGGGTATAGTGAGTGCAGGCTCCTGGGGAGAGCGGGTATAGTGAGTGCAGGCTCCTGGGGAGAGCGGGTATAGTGAGTGCAGGCTCCTGGGGAGAGCGGGTATAGTGAGTGCAGGCTCCTGGGGAGAGCGGGTATAGTGAGTGCAGGCTCCTGGGGAGAGCGGGTATAGTGAGTGCAGGCTCCTGGGGAGAGCGGGTATAGTGAGTGCAGGCTCCTGGGGAGAGCGGGTATAGTGAGTGCAGGCTCCTGGGGAGAGCGGGTATAGTGAGTGCAGGCTCCTGGGGAGAGCGGGTATAGTGAGTGCAGGCTCCTGGGGAGAGCGGATATAGTGAGTGCAGGCTCCTGGGGAGAGCGGATATAGTGAGTGCAGGCTCCTGGGGAGAGCGGATATAGTGAGTGCAGGCTCCTGGGGAGAGCGGATATAGTGAGTGCAGGCTCCTGGGGAGAGCGGATATAGTGAGTGCAGGCTCCTGGGGAGAGCGGATATAGTGAGTGCAGGCTCCTGGGGAGAGCGGATATAGTGAGTGCAGGCTCCTGGGGAGAGCGGATATAGTGAGTGCAGGCTCCTGGGGAGAGCGGATATAGTGAGTGCAGGCTCCTGGGGAGAGCGGATATAGTGAGTGCAGGCTCCTGGGGAGAGCGGATATAGTGAGTGCAGGCTCCTGGGGAGAGCGGGTATAGTGAGTGCAGGCTCCTGGGGAGAGCGGGTATAGTGAGTGCAGGCTCCTGGGGAGAGCGGGTATAGTGAGTGCAGGCTCCTGGGGAGAGCGGGTATAGTGAGTGCAGGCTCCTGGGGAGAGCGGGTATAGTGAGTGCAGGCTCCTGGGGAGAGCGGGTATAGTGAGTGCAGGCTCCTGGGGAGAGCGGGTATAGTGAGTGCAGGCTCCTGGGGAGAGCGGGTATAGTGAGTGCAGGCTCCTGGGGAGAGCGGGTATAGTGAGTGCAGGCTCCTGGGGAGAGCGGGTATAGTGAGTGCAGGCTCCTGGGGAGAGCGGGTATAGTGAGTGCAGGCTCCTGGGGAGAGCGGGTATAGTGAGTGCAGGCTCCTGGGGAGAGCGGGTATAGTGAGTGCAGGCTCCTGGGGAGAGCGGGTATAGTGAGTGCAGGCTCCTGGGGAGAGCGGGTATAGTGAGTGCAGGCTCCTGGGGAGAGCGGGTATAGTGAGTGCAGGCTCCTGGGGAGAGCGGGTATAGTGAGCGCAGGCTCCTGGGTTTAGTAACACTTTGAAGACTATTATAAAGTTGTGTGTGCGGTCGTGTTGCTGCTCACGTGACTCGGATCGGAGATGCTCGGTCAGCAGAGGACATTTCCATCTTTGTGCTCCCTCTAGTGTCTAATAGTCGTGTCTGCAGTGTGTCTTCTGTGGGGCACTGGAGGCAGAATGCAGCTACAAACAACCAAAATGGTAAAGCAGAAGTTCACCTTTAAATAATAATAATCAATACACAATTTATTTTATTTTTTCCCTACAGTTTGGCATCTGCCAGTTTCCTTCCCAAGTACTTCAGCTCCAAATGGAGTTTCTCCAAGTTTCAGGTCCCATCCGGATCGCCTTGTATTTGTGCCTTTGGAACCGAGCCGAACTCTGTTATAGGTATGTGAGAGCGAGTCTAAGAACAATAGATTGTCACCTTCGTTCGATCACACGCGGTATCTTCAGGTGCTCAGGAGCCGCCTCTAAAGCTCCAGACACATCATAGGTGGGTCGGGGCGGGTCATTTGAACTGCTGCGGGCTGGTTGGCTCTTGTCCATAAGTGAAATTTTTTGTAGGCTAAATCTGGCCATAGGTGGATCGAATCTTGGCTGATTCAGAAGTCACCGGCCAAGATTTGATCCATCAGTGGGTGGGCTGATTGTACCCAAGTTGATCCATCGATCGACTCATGACGCACTGATCGCAGTTGCTGTGTTCTGCAGGCCTGAATGTTTTAAGAGTTAATTTTTTATATCCTTGTGGATTTATTACTTTGTATTTTAGAAGGGTGGACAGTTTTTTCTTTAGGGGGAAACAAATATAAAAACTGCCACAATGGTCAGGTCCAAATCTTAGATCATTTAGACAGATTTCAGTCTCTTCCTATTGGCCGGTGAAGCTCTCCATTGTAGCGATAGGCCTGCAGGTCTTTATCAGTAAGCCTAAAAAAACAGTATATTACCAAAAGTATTGGGACACCTGCCTTTACACACACATGAACTTCAATGACCTCCCAGTCTTAGTCCGTAGGGTTCAATATTGGGTTGGCTCCGCCCTTTGCAGCTATAACAGCTTCACCTCTTCTGGAGAGGCCGTCCACAAGGTTTAGGAGGGTGTCTATGGGAATGTTTGACCATTCTTCCAGAAGAGCATTTGTGAGGTCAGGTTCTGTTGGTTGAGAAGGCCTGGCTCAGTCTCCACTCTTAATTCACCCCAAAGGTGTTCTGTCGGGTTGAGGTCAGGACTCTGTGCAGGCCAGTCAAGTTCCTCCACACCATACTTGCTCATCCATGTCTTTATGGACCTTGCTTTGTGCACTGGTTTAAAATCATTTGGTGGAGGGGGATTATGGTGTGGGGGGAGGGGGGATTATGGTGTGGGGGGAGGGGGGATTATGGTGTGGGGGTGTTTTTCGAGGGTTGGGCTTGGCCCCTTAGTTCCAGTGAAGGGAACTCTTAAGGCGTCAGCATGCCAAGATATTTTGGACAATTTCATCCTCCCAAGTTTGTGGGAGGAGTTTGGGATAGAGATATATAGATAGAGATATATATATATATAATCTAGATATATATATATATATATATATATATATATATATCTCTAAATTTATTTAAATTATAGCTGGCGTCCCAATACTTTTTGGTTATATAGTGTATTTGCATGTGAAGGGTAGTTGGGAAAAATTTCAGCAGGTATATGAAAGCACCTGTGGTTCCCCGCAGCAGCAGTTTCCCCAGCAGTTTAGCTGCTATGATGGCTTTTACATATGTAGGGAATCGCCATCTGGGGGGAAAAACAAGCGATCTGGATGATCGCTCCTACTGCCCCATAACTGACTGCTCCTGCAGTCAGTTATGGGGCAGTAGGATTCTTCTTCGGGTCCTGCAGTGAGTTATGGGGCAGTAAGGACTCTCCGTCGGGTCCTGCGGTCAGTTATGGGGCAGTAGAACTCTCCGTCGGGTCCTGCAGTCAGTTATGGGGCAGTAGGACTCTCCGTCGGGTCCTGCGGTCCAGTTATGGGGCAGTAGAACTCCCGTCGGATCCTGCAGTCAGTTATGGGGCAGTAGGACTCTCCGTCGGGTCCTGCAGTCAGTTATGGGGCAGTAGGATTCTTCGTCGGGTCCTGCAGTCAGTTATGGGGCAGTAGGATTCTTCGTCGGGTCCTGCAGTCAGTTATGGGGCAAGTAGGATTCTTCGTCGGGTCCTGCAGTCAGTTATGGGGCAGTAGGAGACTCTCCTTCGGATCCTGCAGTCAGTTATGGGGCAGTAGGATTCTTCGTCGGGTCCTGCAGTCAGTTATGGGGCAGTAGGATTCTTCGTCGGGTCCTGCAGTCAGTTATGGGGCAGTAGGACTCTTCTTTGGGTCCTGCAGTCAGTTATGGGGCAGTAGGATTCTTCGTCGGGTCCTGCAGTCAGTTATGGGGCAGTAGGACTCTCCGCCGGGTCCTGCAGTCAGTTATGGGGCAGTAGGATTCTTCGTCGGGTCCTGCAGTCAATTATGGGGCAGTAGGACTCTCCGTCGGGTCCTGCAGTCAGTTATGGGGCAGTAGGGCTCTTCTTTGGGTCCTGCAGTCAGTTATGGGGCAGTAGGATTTTTCGTCGGGTCCTGCAGTCAGTTATGGGGCAGTAGGACTCTCCGCCGGGTCCTGCAGTCAGTTATGGGGCAGTAGGACTCTCCGTCGGGTCCTGCAGTCAGTTATGGGGCAGTAGGATTCTTCGTCGGGTCCTGCAGTCAGTTATGGGGCAGTAGGATTCTTCGTCGGGTCCTGCAGTCAGTTATGGGGCAGTAGGATTCTTCTTTGGGTCCTGCAGTCAGTTATGGGGCAGTAGGATTCTTCGTCGGGTCCTGCAGTCAGTTATGGGGCAGTAGGATTCTTCTTCGGGTCCTGACCTTTCTCTTCTCTTTCAGCAATCTGTGCAGATGGCAGCTACTACAAATTCCAGTTCAACCAGAAAGGAGAATGCACGAGGGACGTGTACGCACAGTTTTTGGAAATGACAGACGACAAGCTCTGAGACGGTTTGCAGAGAGATGACGGACTCTTCTCAGAAGCCTCTCTTATTGGATGAGGAGAGGACGGAAAGTCACCCCAGACTGACAACTCCAGTACTTTAGACTTTATGTTCAAATTTCCCAGAGTTTTAGCTTTGAAATGAATCCATCGTATTACTATAGTGCTTCTCCAAATCTTTCCATCCGTTCCATTCTTTCCATCAGATCAGAAGACATCCGAGAAGTTTTTCATTATTTTTCAGCGAATGGAGATTTAACACACATAATATTATATAAACGTCCTCATAGAATGAGCCGCAGCAGTATTGTTGGTGAGCCGGCCTGAGACTTCGGGAACATGTAGCCACTTTGGAAATCTTACCCCCCCCCCCCCCCTTTTTTTTTTTTTTGTTTTTTTTTTTGTTTTGTTTTTTAAATGTTTTTTGCTCCTTTTCAGCCTAACCATGACAGTGTCCCAGTTTGTCAATGTCACACTAACACGGCACATTCTAACATTGACAAAGCAACCACTAACCTAGCGCCGGCCCTCATACAGAGCTCTGACCGGTCCAGGATTTCCACTGAAAGCACTCAGCTGGGAAGACGCATAATAGTTTTGTAGCCCATCATGCAGGCCATGGATGTATGACAACTTGCACCTCCATAAGTAGATGGACAGACCGATTGTAGATTGTAGGTGGTGTGTGTACGGTCAGCTTTGCTCTTCAAGGCTTTCCGTTTTTAAAGAGGTTCTCCGGGGGGGGGGGGGGGGGGGGGAGAGAGTTCAGTGATTTATGACCCTCCATTTGCATTCTGCGATCTATTTGTGGAATACACAGCCTTCTGTGAATGGGAGCAAACCCAACACTAATGCTGGGGTGGGCCTGGAAGTATAGCAGGAGCTGTGCTGTCTGGCATAAAGAAATGTATTGGTTTTAATGTACTGAGCAGCGCTCTGGACAATAATTACACCTGAGATTTACACATAAGCACTGACAAAAATCTCTGTCTGGGGTTCTGCCTATAAATCAGGAGCACCGCATGCAAGGAGTGCATCAAAACTCGCATTAGTCAATGAAGCTTCTCCATCGGTGCATTGCGTTAGAGGGCAGCAGGTTGTGTTTTTAGCCTGCTTGAAAAACCGCATGGTCTTTTTTTTTTTTTTTTTTTTTTTGACCATGCGGCTTCCACACCTGCGATTGCGCTGCAGGCTGAGATGCATTGGGGGTGCCATTCAGAGTGAACAGCAGCTTCACACGTCTCACAAGAGCAGTGCGATGTGGTTGGGGGAATCAAGGAGATACACGCAACGTACGGCCTACACTAGTGAACCGAGCCTTACTCCTGCTTTGCTAGCACTTTCAATAGTTCTATTGGGCTAAGGTGGTCCAAATGAACTATTTCATGCAGACATTGTTAACTGTACACATCAGCTACATACAGTATACAGTGCTGTGTTCCTGGAACAAAATCCAGTTGGGCCGAGTGCTGCTCAGCCATTCACAGGACGCTTTGTATTTTTATCAAGGAATACAAGTCTTACCCTGAATGGTGGAGAGGCAGGCACGTGACGTCACAATCTCCAACTTGGCAAGAGGAAGCGCTGTCATTCATAAAAATTTATAAAGCTTCCTGTGAATGGCTGAGCTGGAGATTGGTGGAGAGGCAAGTACGTGATGACACAATCTCCAGCTCAGCCATTCACAGGAAGCTTTGTATTTTTATCAAGGAATACCAGGCTTCCTCTGGTGGAGAGGCAGGTATGTGATGACAGAGGAAGCCTGGTATTCCTTGATAGATAAAAAAAAATATACAAAGCTTCCTGTGAATGGCTGAGCTGGAGATTGCGATGTCACGTGCCTGCCTCTCCACCATTCAGAGGAAGCCCTTGTATTCCTTGATTTAAAAAACAAAGCTTCCTGTGTATGGCAGAGCTTCACTCATCCCAACTGGATTTTTTTTCCAGGGAAGTCCCTATACAGAACACAGTCGGAACACAGCGCTGTATACTGAAGGTATACAGTTCATCCGCTGACAGGAGCCGCATGTATGTAGTAAAGGAAATAGTTTGCACCGTGCTAGCTCGTAAAGTGATGGCATTAAAGAATGAGCTCAGGACTAAGAATCACTGAATGCCCCCCTCCCCCCTCACCATGTGGAAGAAGAGAAGTCGTTCTTCAGAGTTTAATCGGCTTCTTCCCCGTGTAGTTGGCGCTCTGCCGCATACAAAGCCGGTGAGAGCGCCAAGACATTTTTTTTAAAGGCTTCTGATGTTCGGAGAACTTTAACTTTTTAGGTAGTTTTTTGGAGTGTAAAGTTTCTGCATGTGGCTTAGTGCAATTACTCACAAATTCAGTTTTGTTTTGCACACTTTGTTTGTAAGATATGTTAATGCTTTTTAATAAAATATGACCAGATCGCACGTCTTTTATATTTCTTAATGGTTGAATGTTTCCTACTTTTCCTAAAGAGCCCTCCCAACCGACACAAAGGCACTTCTGCGTGCGATTCCCACAGTGAAAAATGTGCATCACAATGCATATGCAGGTACCACAAGGAAATCGCATGGCCAAAAAGACAACGTGATTTCCCTGCAGCTGCATTTTTGAAAAGGTGGGTTTTTTGGAAACCCAGGCATGGCAGCACAGTCATTTTGAATGGGCTGCCGTGCCCACGCAGACGTGGCCTGCAAAAATGCATAGGTGGGAATCTAGCGTTTTTAAAGGATAGCTTCATCTTTTACACAAATATTACACTTGTATTTTTAGGGTGTTTAACATGGTGCAAATGACCCCTCAAACCGCACCCCTCTGTGACAGAATGTGGGGGTTCCTTTCCCCTGCAGCCGCTGTCACATTTTAAAATCGGCGGAGCTCTGCCCACGCAGCCACATCCATCATTCAGAGATCTGTGAATGAAAAAACTACCACATTGGTAGATGGACTTGTAGTTCTGAATGAAACGGTGAAGTGTGGTAATCACCACTGTTGTAGTCCATTGACGCTTCCTCCAGTTCTACAACTAAAAGCCCGTTCTTCGGTACAAGCAGAAAGCCGACGGAAGAGTCTGCGATCCACTAATCTCAGGTGCAATACTGTGCAGCCTCCGGTGGAAGGGAAAAAATAAAAATGCACATTTTCCTGAAGATGTGTGTGCACTTTAATTTTTTAAAAGCGAAGTTTGAGATTGGGGAAAAAAAAATGTATAATATATAAATGGTGCTGGAAGAGGTGGGTACTACCCCAATACACAACATTAAAGTCCATAATAGTCAATGGCTTTTTATGGCAAGAAGTTGCAGCCCCATAGAGTGAAGCAAACTGTCAATCTGAAAAAAGAACACAAGGGGGCGCCATCTAAGTGAAATATTAAATAATACTAAATGATAAATTGGATATGCCTGCTTTTCTCTTTTACATGCGAGTTGCACATTGGCCTTTTTTTAATAAAATTTATGTTTTTAATATTGCACTTAATTGGTCGCCCCCTTTTGGGATTGAACAAAAAAAAAAAAAAAAAAAAACGGACAAACATTTTATACTCGTCTAGAATGCTGCATCTGTTCCCCCTACTTCTCCTACTTCAAATTGGATTCCGGGAACCCGCATCCAATTCGCAATAGCAGGAGATTTTGACCGGCTTTCACATTTCCGCTGCGGTACTGGTGCGATTTGCACAGGAGTCCTGCACATCTTTTGGTCTGTTTTGGGTCCGGATTCAGCCAAAAATTGGGGCTGAAATTGGACCTCAACGCTCCGGACCCCGACTGTGAGCCGCAGGCGGCCATGGTGTGAACCAGCCTTTAATATTGGATAGAGAGGTGACAACAGTAAAAACTTGGCAGAGTTTTGTGTCCCCTGAGATTAACCCTCTTCCTGCTGGGCCTTTTTTTTTTTTTTTTTTTTTACACTTCATATAACAGTGAGGTTCGGTTCACACTGGATGCGGCTCCCAGCTGGGGTCCGGTGCATCCTGGTTCGTTTCAGGTCTGATTTTTAGCCTGAATTTGGGCTGAATTTGGACCTGAAATGGACCAAAAGACGCACAGCGACCCCCCCCCCCCCCTCGTGCAAATTCACACCGGAGCCGCATGAGAGATATGTGAACCGGCTCCGTAGAGATCCGCTCACATTCTCCTGCGGAGATCCCTCATCCAATGCGCAATGGTGTGACCCCGGCCTGAGGATTAGTACCATGGACACAACAGTTCTGGTTCCTGAGCCTCTGCTTTTTAAAGGGGAACTAAACCCTCCTGTACTTTACAGCCAAGGAAGCTGCCATCTTATGCCCTAGTACACAAAAAACTGACCGCTCCAGTGGGAGCCGCTGTACTAACAATCTGACATTAGTACAGCGCTCTCCCCTGCTGAGCTCTTGTGTTCTAATAGGGGGGCGGCTTCCCTGCCAAAAACACTCAGGTCAGCGCTCTCTGCCATTGGCTGATCTGGAGTTAGTCGGCCGATGGTTTTCCAGCATGCACGTTCGACAGAAGCCGACTGAACCAGCTGCCACACACGGGATGAATGTTGGCCGGTTTTTATTGAACCAGTCAATGTCTCCTGCCCCTCACCCCGTGTGTACGAAGCTTTAGCCTCTGTTTGATCTGCAGTGCTGCACATGTGATCAGTTGTGACACCAGCCATTTGCTGGCTTTACATTTTCGCGGCGAGCGCAAGCAACTGGGCCAGTTATAAAATCACTGCATGCCTTTGAATGTAACGGTTTTGGAGGGATGAAGGTACATTGATGGGTGTAGTTCCACTTCAAGGCTAGAGGCACACGGGCAATTTATATATCTTACTAGTACGATTTACCCATTGCTGACTGGCATCTGCATAAACCAGAGCTACAGGTTTAGTACATTACCTCGGGACTAAGGACAAGATATAGGATGGCTGAACAGATCCCTATGGCGTTGGCTACACAAAGGCGCATCTTGTAGCACTCGATCGTACAGGAACCGATTGTTCAGATTGCAGGACTGATTGTTGCTGCCTTCTACGTGTCTTTGATCCTGGAAGGAACAGTTTAGTTATAGATGAATAATTGGTGGCAATTTGAGTATTGGGACCACTAGAAATTTATATTGTGACTCTGGCAACGGCCACCAAGCAGGTTTCCCACCAGAGTACCACATACAGTATATGAGGCAGCAAAGCCGTAACAGCCGGCCTCTACATCTACACATCTATGGGCCTCCTCTGTTGTGGGCTCAGGACTGCTCAGAAAACTGCCGCTCTCCCAACCAGCCACCATAACATGTGAGTAAGGATCGGCTTCATCCTACATGTCCCCACCGACCACTCCCACTGGCGCATTTCACCCCACCCAAAAGGGCTTAGTCATAAACTTGGACCCTATAACTAAGGCTGGGTGGGCGGGGTGAAATGTGGCAGGGGGCGTGGTTTCTTGGAAGAGACATGTAGGATGAAGCTGATCCTTACTCGCATGTTATGGTGGCTGGTTGGGAGAGCGGCGAGTTCCTTATTGCACGCATTTCTCTGGAGGGGCATATTGATAGCCTGCGCCCCCTTTACCTGTGAATCTCGGGAATGTCACTTAAAGCCAGGGATTTCATTCCCAAATTCAGTTTTATGTTCCCAGTCACCGCTTTATCATCGAAAGCTGCCGTGACAGCCAATCACAGTGGTCATATTCCTCTGTGTATGGCTGACGTGGCTAAAATAATGCAGCCAATGCAATAGTTTCTTCTGACCATTAGTGCAAATTTCAAGCTTTTTGGAAAATTGGTTTCTGCATCAAAAAGGAACATCTGGATCACACTTGACAGGGTAGTGGTCACCAAACTATGTCCTCCCACTGACACCAATGATGGGGCACTAATCCCTCCCACTGACACCAATGATGGGGCACTAATCCCTCCCACTGACACCAATGATGGGGCACTATTCCTCCCACTGATACCAACAATGGGGCACTAGCTCTCTCTTCCCCCCCCCACCCCCAAAAAATGACCATCTCTCTCTCCCCCACCAACAGCAGGGCACCGACAACCCCCAGTCTGAAGCACAGTATACTGGCCCTTTGTTTATAAAGCTTGGACCCCCCCCCCCCCCCCCCCCCCCGCTGTAGAGGATGTATTGGTGGCTGACAGCTCACCAAACATTTAAAGTTAACCTGAAAGGTCTTTCTTCTGACTGTTCCCAGACTTCTAGGTAGAAACAATTGTCTCCTACCAGCTCCAATCATATCCTAATGCTCCCATGTTGCATTGGAAGGGGTCTTTTTTTCTTTCCTATTTTGCAATATTCAGATTCTAATGTACATGTAGAACTTCGTCCCATCTTCCTAGGTGCCCCGGAACTCCAGCTCCGATGTATGACAGATGTATGACAGAGTGCAACACCCCCCCCCCCCCCCCCCCCTTTACACTGCAGCTAGCAAGGAGAAGGCTACTTTGATTGTGAGAACCAATCGCCACCTCCCAGCCCAGGGCGAGCAGCAGATAAGTTATCCACAGCACTGCCACTGCGCCATTACTGTGCCTTAAACCCAAGTCAAAGACTTTAGGGAGGCCAATGGCAGTAGCAAAGGTGCCACGTCTTTGGTGTCATTGAGAAGTATTGTCCCCCATTATTGGTTTCATTGAGAAGAATTGTCCCCCATTATTGGTTTCATTGAGAAGAATTGTCCCCCATTATTGGTGTCATTGAGAAGAATTGTCCCCCATTATTGGTGTCATTGAGAAGAATTGTCCCCCATTATTGGTGTCATTGAGAAGAATTGTCCCCCATTATTGGTGTCATTGAGAAGAATTGTCCCCCATTATTGGTGTCATTGAGAAGAATTGTCCCCCATTATTGGTGTGATTGAGAAGAATTGATCCCCATTATTGGTGTCTTTGAGAAGAATTGTCCCCCATTATTGGTTTCATTGAGAAGAATTGTCCCCCATTATTGGTGTCATTGAGAAGAATTGTCCCCCATTATTGGTGTCATTGAGAAGAATTGTCCTCCATTATTGGTGTCATTGAGAAGAATTGTCCCCCATTATTGGTGTCATTGAGAAGAATTGATCCCCATTATTGGTGTCATTGAGAAGAATTGATCCCCATTATTGGTGTCATTGAGAAGAATTGTGCTCCATCATTGGATGAACTAATACCTCCAAGGGCCGCTTAAAAGCAAGCAAAGGGCCACAGTTTGGAGACAACCATATAAACTAATGACAGACTGACCACTGCCGGCTCTGTTTGCATATAATCACGCTTCACTAGGTTACCTGTGGTTAGAGACCTGGGCACAGTCAGATTACTGTTTGGCCTGCAGCTACATGCAAACAAACAGCAGCCGCGGTCAGCTTGTCATTAGCTCAGCTCACATAGGCTGAGTGGCCGCTGCTATGCCCATGCACCTGCCATTCTAATCTTGTGTATACGGCTAACCAGCTATATAAATCGGGCCTAAAAGGTTCCCAATTTGAACTCATCACACCAGAGATTTCTATGTTGCTCTTGAACCCCAGGAGACAATGTACATGTAGCACCTTGTCCCATTATTATAGATGCTGAGCTAGCATGCTGCATGCGTGACCCCACCCCCACTGCTGTTTGAACGCTATGCTCAGGAGACTAACAGTGTTTTGGCAGGACTGCCTGTAACATATATCTGAATACTGAGCTCAGGTGTACTAAGAGCAGGTGGGGGAGGTAGAAACTGAGCTCAGTAATAGGTATGTGCCGTCAATAAAATGCAGTGTGAGGGGCGTGTCAAGTCTCCTGTTAACGATAGAACTCAAACAAAAGTGCTTTTATAGGCATGCTCACAGAACCGAGGGCAGAATCAACTGAGCTCCACAACAGGAATGTCCACAAATTGGGCTTTTGGCAGGGGAGGAACTGACAGTAATTTACTGCACTTTTTTTTTTCTTCCCTTTTTTTGGAAAGCAGAGATAAGTATGACAACATGAGGCAATAGCTTCTTAATTCACTTTTAAATAGGATATTTGAGGGAGATGTTTTTGGACATATAACTGACTTCCTGTCCAGCACTTGTACATGGTATTAACATAGTGAACCACCCCGCTACATTACGTGTCCCATGTAGGGCAGTCTTCCCATGCTACATGCATTCTCTTTTAATCTACTGGGTGATAAAGAAATATGAAATTTCCCTATTACTATGGCTCACTAATGAATTCTAAGCCTCCAAATCTTGGTTAAGGAGACCATAAGCATGGCTTTACCTTACACCAAAGGAATGTCCCTTTTTTTTTTTTTTTTTACTGACCAGGATGTGGCTGAGCCCATTTTCGTCTCTATGATTGGTCATTTACTCACATACTAGCCTTATCTACCACAGCCCAAGCTGGACAAGGCTGGTCTCACCCAGAACTGCCATCAGGTATGTGTCTAAAGCTGCTCGATGGCCATGCTGCATGTGGAGATAGGACTCCATGGCGAAAAACAGCATCTTCAGTTAAGAATTTTTGTAATATTTTCTTTATCTGTCATTATCTTTAATAAATGTTATATTTATAAGTATTTTTATATTCTCTCTTTGCATATATCATACTATAAAACAATCACGTGACCATGATAGAACACTGCCCCTCTATAACATGCAGGTCCCTGAACGCACACAGGGTGAGTTTAGGGACCCACATGTCATTATAGGGGCACAACGGCTGTGTCCCAATAGACTAAAAATGACCCTGGCACAGGAATGCATGCAGCACCCGTGTATCACTGTGCCGGTAAAAGACATCCCTGCACGAGGCACGGAGAAATTCGCCACACCTGAACGAGGGCCTAAAGATCTCATTTAAATTATGGGATTTAGAAAGAACTGGAGGGGAAATAGTTTTCCACAAAAGTACAGAAATTGTCCAATCAGACCTCATCTTTTATTCTGAGAAAATTAAACAAGGAAGCGGATTGGTTGCCCATTCTCTCTCTCCCCTCCAGGATGTAGCAATAGGCCCCAAAGATGAGGATGATAGTTGGGATTTTTCAGCTTGAGGCCGGGTTCACACCTATGCGGATTTCCACATCCAATTCGCATAGCAGGAGAATATGACTGGCTCCCTATGGAGCCGGTTCACATAGCTTCTTTGCAGCTGCGGAGCGCTCTGCACAGGAACGCTGTGCGTCTTTGGCTCCGTTTCAGGGCTGAATTCAGGCATGGAATCGGCCCTGATTCGTCCCTGAAATTGGGAACAGGGATGGACAGCGCTCCTGTGCGATCCGTAGCCGGTTCCAGTGTGAACCCGGCCTTAGTGTTTCCCTTAAAAAAAAAAAAAAAAAAAAGTCGGGTCTGGATTTGGGGCTCAGACACAAGGTGGGTGTACAGTGTGCAAGAGCATTGAGAACCGCTGTAAAATCCTCCCCTGGAGCCCCATCTGCTGTGTTACATAAAGCTATTACAGAATGTGGCTGTGTGCGGACATGACGCTATGCGCTCACACTTAGACCCCTGGATACTAAGGCCCCTTTCACACCGGGGCGCTTTTCTGGCTCTTTAGCGCTAGAAATAACCTCTGCTAAGTGCCTGAAAACCACTTTCCATTCACTGCAGTGACTTTTCACACCGGGGCGGTGGACTTGTGGGACGTTACCAAAAGTTCTGCAAGCAGCATCTTTGGGGGGGTGGGTTGGAAGCGTTGTATTTTAGTGCTCCCGAAACGCCCTGCCCTTTGAGATGAATGGGCAGCACTTCCAAAGCGCCTTAAAATGGGAGTTTTCAACCCTCTTTTGGGGTTACAACCGCCCCGCTAGCAGCCGAAAGGCGCCTGCGTTAGCGCTAAAGCACCGCTCGTTTTAGCGCTCGCAGTGGGCGCTGTCAGTGTGAAAGGGGTTGATTTGCAAACACCGGAGAGTGCAAAATCTGGTGCAGCTGTGCATAGAAACCAATCAGCTTCCAGGTTTGTTTGTTTTTTTTTTTTTTTGTCGAAGCTTAATTGAACAAGCTGATGTTAGAAGCTGATTGGCTCCCATGCACGGCTGCACCAGATTTTGCGCTCTCCAGTTTAGTAACTCCCAGAATGTCTGCATCCAGTGGTGTACATGTCTGTATGCTGCATCCGCTTTCTATGGGTGGCTGAATGCAGCTCCTGGGGATGAATTTACACGGGTCCTGTATGCTCTTCCATACTGCGCAATATCCTTGTGGCTGTGTGCAGGGGCCATTATGCAAAAAATAAATATGATAAATCGTTAATCATGCAGGCTTTCATATAAACATTTGATTTTTCCCTCCTCTTTTACTTCGCTGACTTAGAGGACACTTCCGCCCTAAGGAGACCTCCCTTGACATCTGATAACTGCTGCTCTGGCCGTATGCTGATAATGCCCATGGCGAGCTTCTGATTTTGCAGCATCAAATAAGAATGCCTTATGCACACCCAGGTGCTGGGAAAACAGCATTGCTTAGGGTTAGTCAGGCACCTGTCGGAGCGGGGGGCAGTCTCTGCTTGAACTCCCACCAGGCCATGCCCCCAACACATTTCACTCCGCCCACCAGAGCTTATCCATGGGGATCACGAGTGTTCCCATTCACACAGCATACTGATTTTTTTATATATATATTTCTTACCTTTTAGAAGTTTCTGAGGAGAACGTGTCATGGCTGATTCTAAGATCTGCTGGAGAGTCTCACAGGGTCCTTGTCCCCACCCCCACTGCGCTATCCCCTCATTAACCCTTTCCTGCCTTTAAAACTTCTTAATGCCCAGGAGGGATCGCTGATTATGTGACCACTGTAATTGGCTGTCATGATGGTCACATGATCGGAAGCCACTATCGACATTG
Source organism: Lithobates septentrionalis (assembly GCA_037952835.1). Classification (NCBI taxonomy): domain Eukaryota; kingdom Metazoa; phylum Chordata; class Amphibia; order Anura; family Ranidae; genus Lithobates; species Lithobates septentrionalis. The sequence continues at coordinate 18,055 of JBBDGP010003215.1, read as the reverse complement.
AGGCCGGGTTCACACTAGTGCGACAAACGCTCCGACATTGGGAGCTCATGTCGCATGACCTGTGAAAATGAATGTTTTCCAATGGGAGCCGTCCTAACTGGTCCGACTTTGAAAATGCTCCCTGTACTACTTTGGTCCGACTTTGATCTTACTTCAGCCCATTCACTATCACTGCAGTCGGATCAAATTTGGATCACCGTCTTGCATGATCCAACTTTGGCATGCGACTTGTGCTCAGATGATCTTGAGGGGGAACTCCGCGCCAAATTATAAATAAAAAACCGGCATGGGTTCCTCCTCCAAGAGCATACCAGGCCCTTGAGTCTGGTATAGATTTTAAGGGGAACCCCCTTCGCCAAAAAACCGGCAATGGGGTCCCTCCCCCCAAATCCATACCAGACCCTTATCCAAGCAGGCAGCCTGGCCGGTCAGGAAAAGGGATGGGGACGAGCAAGCACCCCCCTCCTGAACCATACCAGGCTGCATGCCCTCAACATATAGGGGGGGGTGCTTTGGGACAGGGGGGGCACCCTGTGGCCCCCCACCACCCCAAAGCACCTTGTCCCCATGTTGATGAGGACAAGGGCCTCTTCCCGACAACCCTGGTAGTTGGTTGTCGGGGTCTGCGGGCAGGGGGGCTTATCTGAAGCTGGGAGCCCCCCACCTTATGGAAAAGTGAATATGGGGTACATCGTACCCCTACCCATTCATCTAGGGAAAAAAAGTGTCAATAAACACACTAGACAGGTTTTTAAAGCAATTTATTAGGCAGCTCTGAGGGTCTGTTCCTTCTCCGCGCTCTCCAGCCTCTTCTCCCGCTCTCCGGTATCTTCTGTTGGGCTCCTCCGCTATCTGCTCTTTTGCTAGCGGTGGCCCAGTCTTCTCCGCCGTCTTCTTCCCTCTGGTCTTCTTCCGGTGGTGACACGACGCTCTCTGCCACTGTAATGCCGTGTGCGAGTATGCCATATAGGTATGGGGCGTGGTCACCGGGTGATGTCATTCGGTGTCTCCGCCCATTATGACCTCACCGTCCCATCATACCCCGGGTGGTGACATCATAAGGGGCGGAGTCACCCGATGACCACGCCCCATACCTATATAAGTCATTGCACACCTCGCACATGGCATTACAGCGGCAGAGAGCGTTGTGTCAACATCGGAAGAAGACCGGAGGGAAGAAGACGATGGAGAAGACCGGACCACCGCTAGCAAAAGAGCAGAAGATAGCGGAGGAGCCCGGCAGAAGATACCGGAGAAGAGCCAGAGAGTGTGGAGAAGAGGCCGGAGAGCGCGGAGAAGGAAGAGACCCCCGAAGTCTGAAAAAGACCCCCGGAGCCGCTTAATAAATTACTTTAAAAACCTGTCTAGTGTGTTTTTTTATTGACGCTTTTCCCCAGGTGAATGGGTAGGGGTACGATGTACCCTATACTCACATAGGGTGGGCTCCTGGATTCCGATAAGCCCCCCGCCCGCCGACAACCAACGGCCAGGGTTGTCGGGAAGAGGCCTTTGTCCTCATCAACATTGGGGTGGGGGGGCTTGCAGGGCGCCCCCCTGCCTCAATGCACCCACCCCCCCATGTTGAGGGCATGTGGCCTGGTACGGTTCAGGAGGGGGGGGCGCTCGCTTGTCCCCATCCCTTTTCCTGACCGGCCGGGCTGCGTGCTCGGATAAGGGTCTGGTATGGATTTTGGGAGGACCCCATGCCGTTTTTTCAGCGTAGGGGGTTCCCCTTAAAATCCATACCAGAACCAAGGGCCTGGTATGCTCCTGGAGGGGGAACCCATGCCGGGTTTTTATTTAAAATTTGGCATGGAGTTCCCCAAGATTCATACCAAACACAGTGCCTGGTATTGGCAGGGATCCAAGTCGGATCCCCGTTCATTGAAAGTCGGACGCATGTTGGCTTCAAGTCAGGGCAAAGTCGGATCCAAAGTAGGACAGCTGTCGTGTCGCACCAGTGTGAACCCGGCCCTACTCAGGACGGAGAGCTGTTTTCGACAGCTCAGTTTTCTCCCAGCAAATAAATATTGCCAGCGGACGCATGTGTGCGGAATGTGGGCGTTAAAGCCCAGCTTTTTCTTTTTTTTTTTTTGCTGCAGCACATACGTGTTACTGGGGTGTAAAGGAGTTTAATATACAATGCAGGAGGGCAGTTCCTAAATTTTTTTAACTCTTTGTTAGGACAGACAGCGATTTACTAAAACCTGAGAGTGCAAAATCTGATGCAGCTCTGCATAGAAACCAATCAGCTTCCAGGTTTTATTGTCAAAGCTTCATTGAACGAGCTGAAGTTAGAAGCTGATTGGCTACCATGCACACCAGAGTTTGCACTCTCCAGTTTTAGTAAGTCACCTGCAGTGTGTTCAACTCTAGTGTACAGCTGATAATAAGAAACTGCAGAACAGACGGGGTTAATTATGGTAAAAGTTACCAAAGTGTTACTTAAGTTATATTAATAGGAACATGTAACAAATATAAAGTAGGCGTTATCCCAATTTGGCTGCAAACGTGGTACACACCCGCGCAGGGGGCGTGTTCACCCGCAAGGATATTCCAGGATACATGAAGAGACGTCAGGCGGCTGCACTCCGCAAAAGGTACCACTTAATTTAACCACTTCACACCTAAGGATAACACCAATGTCAATAACTAAGGACAATTTTGCAACTTTGACACGTATTAATAAAACCGCCCATATCATCACATCTACTTAGTACATCCAGGTGGATTATACCGCGTTTTTTTTCAGGACAAATTGGGCTTTCATTTGGTGGTAAATAATAGAGATCTCCTGTCCCCAAATAGTAAAAAAAAAAAATATATATATATTTTATTGAATGTAGCTGCATATTTCTTGCTACTACTGTAACCTTTCAAAATAAATTCTCCTGTTCCTGACGATCGCAGTGATACCACATATGTATATGTTGTTTGTATCCGTAGTACAGCCCAGAATGCGCATTTTGCTTTTTTTTCATCGTACCTAAAAAAGACACGGATACTAATTTAACCCCTTCGCCCCAAGCGTACGCAAGTATGCACCCCCACTGGACTGGGCGCTTTATTTTTTTTTCTCTCCTGTGGGGCAACATATTTGCATGTCGCCCTTTGTCACCGAGAGCACCTTTCTAATGATCAGGACCCAGACTATCCGATTCCAGGTCACCTGATCGCTGTGATTGTCTCTGATTGGCTACCACAGTGATCAGTCACTGTGAAGATCGCCCCTGTGTTTTTTGTCTCTGTGAATGGAGGAGACCGATACATTGTATCTCTCTTTGAAAACGCTTTTGCAGGCGTGTCCCCAAAGCCGATGCACGTGCTAGGTGGGCGCGATGACCGCCGGGCACCCGCGATCGCTCGTGACAGAACGAGAACCGGATCTATGTGTAAACACACAAATCCCAGTTCTCAGGGGAGAGGAGAGACCGATCGCATGCTCAGTTTCCTCCCCAAATCCGTGAATAAAAATGCCATAAATCTATCCCCTATTTTGTAGACATTATAACTTTTGTGCAAACTAATCAGTATACACTTATTGCGATTTATTTTATTTTTTTTTAACCAAAAATATGTAGAAGAATACATAATGGCCTAAACTGATGTAGAAATGTTTTTTTTTAATATTAGGGATATTTATTATAGCAAAAAGAACAAAATATTGTTTTTTGTTTTTTTTTTTAAATTGTCGCTTTTTTGGTTATAGCGCAAAAAATAAAAACCGCAGAGGTGATCAAATACCACCAAAAGAAATCTCTATTTGTGGGGAGTAAAAGACGTCAATTTTGTTTGGGTAGAACGTTATACGCACAATTGTCAGTTAAAGGAACGCAGTGCCGTAGCGCAAAATATGGCCTGGTCAGGAAGGGGGTAAATACTTCTGGGGCGGAAGTGGTTAAATGTTTTTGGTAATGCACCTTCCATTTTATTTTTGTAGTCCAGCCCTGGGGTTTAGTGTTCGGGTCAAAGTCAGTATTTTGTAATCAGGATTTTTTTTAAATTAGTATCAGTGTCGGTGTGTTTTAGGTAGGATATAAGCAAGATGCGCACTATTGTTTCTGGGCCGTACTGCGGATACAAACAACAAACAACATACACATTAAGGGGTATCGCTGCAATCGCCAGGAGCAGGAGAATTTATTTTGGGTTGTTTTGGGGTGGTAGGTTATGGTAGTAGGAAGAAATAGACAGCTACATGTAAAAACTTTTTTTTTTTTTTACCATTTTGGGCCAGTTTTCCTTGGATAGCTCCTGATTTTTGATTATTATCAATTACCACCAAATGAAAGCCCAATTCATCCTTGGGAAAAGAAGGAAAAAAAAAAAAAGAAAAAAGAAACGCAGTATAATCTCCCTGGATGCACAAAGTAGTAGTGATGATATATACAGGCTTACTAACAAGTTGCAAAATTAGACTTAGGCATTAAGATTTGGTTTATCCTTAGCTGTGAAAGTTAGGCTGCACACTGAAAAGCGCCGGCTGTTAGCGCTAAAGCGCTGTTCTTCAGGGCGCTTTTGACCCCCAAAAAAAGGTTTAAAAACGCCCAATGGGCAGGGAGAGAACACGGTGCGGGCTTTACATCGATTGATCACTGTGATAGCCAATCAGAAGCCATCACAGTGATCTGGTGACCCGGAATCGTGCGTTGTTGGTATGCGACTCACCGCGAGAACCCAATCTCTGTGCATGGCATGCTCCCAGCACAAAGGGAAATACGCAAAAAAAAAAGCCCAGTCTAGTGAGGCCACATATTTGTGTTACATCAGTGTGCAGGGGTTACTATACATATATACACACCAAAAAAAAAAAAAAGCAGCATGGGGGGTGCATAGAAGAAGAGTTTAGCATTCTGAGTTTAGAGCTCTCATTACTCGAGCAAGCACCAAACGCATGTGAAAAGCTCTTCTCTGCACCCCCTGTGCTCTTCTTTGTATATGTGCTTTTCTATAACTAAATGCAAAAAAAAATAATAATAATTATATTGGATAGTGTGGAGAGGGATTAGAACCCCTGTCAGTTTTTATTACGGTCTGTGCCCCCCGTTAGGAAGTTTACCCTTCTCTGTGTGTCCGGGTTACCATTATCATTGAAAGTGAAAAATAAAATCCCAAATTTCGGGTTGCCCCCAGAAAAGTAATAGAGAGGGAATCTTCCAATAGGGACACTAGTTCTGGTGACCTGGAGGGCCCCAAAAAATTCCTTTAACCGCTTCCATACCGGCCTAATTCTGGCATTCCTCTCCTACATGTAAAAATCTTTTTTTTTTTGCTAGAAAAAGCCTCAGAGCCCCCCCAATATTATATATTATGCCACACGGTATTTGCGCAACAATTTTTCAAATCCTTTTTCTTTTTGGAAAAAAGAACACTTATGAATTTTAAAAAAAAGTCAGCCCAATTTTTTTTATATAAATGTGAAAGATGCCGTTACGCTGAGTAAATAGATACCCGACATGTCATGCTCTAAAATTGAGCGCACTCGTGGAACGGCGCCAAACTTCAGTACTTAAAAATCCCCAAAGGCAACACTTTAAAAAATTTTTACAGGTTACCAGTTTAGAGTTACAGAGAAGGTCTAGAGCGAGAATTATTACTCTCGCACCAACGTTCCTGGCGATACCCCACATGTGTGTGGTTTGAACGTCATTTACATATGTAGACGCGACCCATGTGAGTTCGCTTCTGCATGCGAGCACACTTTCCCTTTAAAAAAAAAAAATGTAATCACCATTATTCCTATTACAAGAAATGTAAAACATCTCTTGTGATAGGAATAGGGCATGACAGGTCCTCTTTACAGTGAGATCTATAAATCTCCATATCTCTTCCCTAGGCTGAAAAGCCTGAGAGCAAAAAAAAAAAACGATCTTGGCTTCCTAGCTGAAAAAACAGCCATCTCAGGTCATAGATATTGTCAGGGACCATCTGGTCTGCGGTATTCTCTATGGGAAACCATCTCAGGTCATAGAGATTGCCAGGGACCATCTGGTCTGCGGTATTCTCTATGGGAAACCATCTCAGGTCATAGAGATTGCAAGGGACCATCTGGTCTGCGGTATTTTCTATGGAAAACGGCCGCCAATTCATTCTCCAGGCTCGCAGATCGCACGGGCAAGCTGGTAGAAGCATTGGAGGGTGGCGATGTGTAGTGTAGAAAATCGCTGGCAGAAAAAAAAAAAATTATATCTGAGTGAACCAATCATCTAGATATCTCCACTTAAAGTCCAGGATGTCATATGACGTACCTTGGGATTTCCTCACACTTCCTGTTTGGGCTATGGGACAGGAAGTGAATGGAAATCTCAGCAATGGGACACAGGGCGAAACATATTTGACAGGTGTTATTAACCCTCCCCTGCTCTGTCCAAAATGAAAAAAAAAATGTTTTTTGCCTAGTCCTACTTTAATAGAAGTGGTACTGTTGCGGAGTGCAGACTTCCGAAGTTTCATGTATCCTGGCACTGTACCTGACGGACAGCGTGGGCGATCATACATCAAACCCATCAGGCGCAGTGTATACCTGTCTGCAAGGGTTTTCCATGCAAACTCATACAGGAAGTCCTATTCATTGCATTTGAAATGCAGCGCCTACACAGACACAACCGCCGCTCCCCTCTGACATCCATGTGGGTGCATGAGCCCCACCACACACGGTCTGCGCTCGAGGCTGTGCACCCGCATGGATGTCATACCGAGAGTAGCAGATCTGTCCCATCTGACTGGGACTGCCTGCACAGGTATGCATGGAACACCTGTGCAGGTACACACGGCCCTCACATACAGTGGTTAAAGTCTACACACCCCGGGGGGTGATAAAATGTCAGGTTTCTGTGATGTAAAAAAATGACAAAGATAAATCATTTCAGAACTTTTTCCACCTTTAATGTGACCCATAAACTCAATTAAAAAACAAACCGAAATCTTTCAGGGATGGGAAGTAAAAAAATAAAATAAAATAATGAGGTTGCATAAGTGTGCGCACCCCTCTTAAACCTGGGGATGTAGCTGTATTCAGAATTAGGCAATCACATTCAAAGTCATGTTAGGCCAGGTTCACACCGGTACGACACGACTGTCATCCTACATTGCCCTGCAACATCGGTTCTACTTCCAACCAACTTGAAAGAAGAAAAGATTTTGCTCCGACTTTGAGATCGTCTGACTTATCCTTTGACCAATCAAAACAATCCCAGTGTGACAAATTCTTTTTGCTGCTGTAATCACCATGTCGGATGGTTAAGACAAGGATCCAACTTTGAAAAAGGTCCCTGTACTACTTCAGCCCATTGAATATCGTTGAAGTCAGATCAAAGGCAAACCAACTTGTGTCGGACCAGTTAAGACGGCTCTCATAGGGAGCCATTGATTTACACACGTCATGTGACATGTGCTCTGAAAGTCAGAGCATATGTCATACCAGTGTGAACCCGGCTCTAAATAGGAGTCAGTACACACCGGCCATCATTTAAAGTGCCTCTGATTAACCCCCAAATAAAGTTCAGCTGTTCTAGTAGGTCTTTCCTGACATTTTCTTTGTCACATCCTACAGCAAAAGCCATGGTCCTCAGGGAGCTTCCAAAGCTTCAGAGGGATCTCATTGTTAGAAGGTATCAGTCAGGAGAAGGGTTCAAGGCATTAGATATACCATGGAACACAGTGAAGACCGTCATCATCAAGTGGAGAAAATACGGCACAACAGTGACATCACCAAGAACTGGACGTCCCTCCAAAATAGATGAAAAGACGAGAAGAAAACTAGTCAGGGAGGCGGCCAAGAGGACTACAGCAACATCAAATGAGCTGCAGGAATATCTGGCAAGTGCTGGCTGTGTGGGGACAACAATCTCCCGTATTCTTCATATGTCTGGGCTATGGGGTAGAGTGACAAGACGGAAGACTTCTCTTACCAAGAAAAACATCCAAACCCGGCTAAATTCTGCAAGAACACATCTGAAGTCTCCCAAAAGCATGTGGGAAAATGTTTTCTGGTCTGATGAATCCAAGGTTGAACTTTTTGGCCATAATTCCAAAAGATATGTTTGCCATAAAAACACTGCACATCACCAAAAGAACACCATACCCACCGTGAAGCATGGTGGTGGCAGCATCATACTTTGAGTCTGTTTTTCTTCAGCTGGAACAGGGGCCTTAGTCAAGGTAGAGGGAATTATGAACAGTTCCAAATACCGGTCAATATTGGCACAAAACCTTAAGACTTCTGCCAGAAAGCTGAACATGAAGAGGAACTTCATCTTTTCAGCATGACGACAACCCAAAGCATCCATCCAAATCAACAAAGGAAAGGCTTCACCAGAAGAAGATTAAAGTTTTGGAATGGCATAGCCAGAGCCCAGACTTGAATCCCATTGAAAATCTGTGGGGCGATGTGAAGAGGGGCTGTGCACAAGAGATGCCCTCACCATCTGACAGATTTGGAGTGTTTTAGGGCAAATATTGCCAAGTCAAGATGTGCCATGCTGATAGACTCCTCCCCAAAAACACTGAGTGCTGGAATAACATCAAAAGGGGCTTCAGCAAAGTATTAGTGTAAGGGTGTGCAAACTTATGTGACCCGATTATTTTTTTTATTTTTACTTCTACACCTAAAAGATTTCAGTTTGTTGTTCTCCTGAGTTGTAGTTTATGGGTCACATTAAAAAGGTGGAAAAAGTTCTGAAATTATTTTTGACTCATTTCTTTTTTACATCAATAGGGGTGTGTAGACTTTTTATACCCACTGTATGGATCCTTCGTACACCAATGTAAGTGAGGCCTTTAGCTTTACTAAGCAACCCTGACCAATTAGGTTTAGACTTTGTATTCAGATTCCCTCATAGGCCCGTTCCTGATTGGCTCTAAATTCTAAAATATACAACAGAACAAAATGTATAAAAGACAAAGAAATGAGTTTAAAAAAGTTTTTTTTTTTTCTTTCTTTTTTGATGTAAAATGTCATACTCCTAGGTTTATTAAATGTCAAGATTATAAATATTTTAATGATGTCATTAAACAAAAAAAATATATATAAATAAAATGTCACCTTGCATCATCCAAACGCCATTTTCAGAGCAGGTCAGACATTTTGAATAATGAAAACGGAACCAGGATTTAAAAAAAATAAAAAATAAAAATAAAAAAGCCTGCACTTAAATAGGAACAATGGAGAACCGAGAAACAAATATAAAACTATGCTAGGCGCAAGGAAATTTCCTGCATAACGATGGGACACTGAACTAAAGAGAGAAAAAAATAAAATAATGAAGATTACTACTGTTAGAAGTGGATTTTGATTTTTGGGACCGCCCCAAAAAAAAAAAAAAAAAAAAAAACCATAAAGGAAACCAAACAGGACAAAAACATGTTCTGCCGCTCACATTTGGATTCGGCGGTTGGATGAAAAGTTACCCTTGACACGTTTTTCTTTTTACTATTTTTTTTTGTTTATTTTGTTTTTATCATTTCCTTCTTGCCTTTTGGATCTTTTTTTTTTTTTTTTCTCCTAAGTGGGACTTTTTAACAGCAGCCTTTGCCATAACATACACAATATTAAGCAAGATAATTTTTATGTTTTTTTTTTTCTTTTTTTATAACCTTAGAAGGAAGGAAGGAGGGGGTGGGACCGGGGCGGGGTGAGGGGGGGAGGGGCAAGTGAGAGATGGGAAAATTAGGCCGGGACACAGAACAGAAGGGGGGGGACAAAGGGTTAAGTGCAGCTCTGATCAAAATCAATAGCAGTTTCTTTACAATTTGTTAAAATGTCTCTTTAGGTATCGGATGGTTTTAAATTTTTCTTCTTTTTCTTTTCTTCCTCCCATAAACATGCAAAAAAAAAAAAAATCACCACACATGATGAAGGAAAAAAAAAATCCTGAATATTTCAGACTAAAACAACAGGGCAAAATATTGGAAAATTTATGTATTTTTTTTCCAGATAAAACATCCAATGTGTGAAAGGAGGAAATCTAAAAACAAAACAAAAAATACAAAAAAAAAAAAAAAAAAATCTACATTCATTTTGCAAGATTAAAAAAAAAAAAGGAAAAATTGATTATACTAAAAAGCAACAGAAAATGTTGTTAACATTGGAGTGGCTGGAATATGTGAAATGTATGACCCAATATTCTGATCTGCTGGGGAAAAAAAAGAAAAACAGTCCCATGTACAGCAAAAAAAAAAAAAAAATACTGCTAGAGAAATTCACTGTAACGCCTGACCCTTCCGCCGAAGAGACCTTTCCAGGCCGTTCTGCAAAGGGGGGGGGGGTGAGGGGGGTGGAGAGGTGGAGGATTTAGCTGCCAGTAGGTACACGGTACATACTCCTTGGAAGAGGAATATACAATCTATCACTTGTCAGATCCAGACCACATCAAGCGATTACCATGCTTTCCACAATAATGTGCTCAGTACAGGACTTAAAGGAAAAAAAAAAAAAAAAAAGGGAAAAAAAAATAAAAATAATAAATTTAAAGCTCGTCAGCTTTTGCACATGTCCATACATCCTGTGTGTACTGCGGGCAGTGGGGGGAGGAGGTCGGGGCAGCCGAGTAATATCAGAAATACTTCTATATTTCTCAGGTGTTTGAGGTTTTCTATGGCTGCCCCCATGTGGATTCAGTGCTGATTTGGAACATCATTTTTTTTTACCATGGGGCCTCCTCCCCCCCCCTGCCGTCCCCGGTGCGTACGATGAGAGAGCGTTCATTTTTGGCACCTCTGACTCTGTAAATCGGTGAAAGGTGGGGGATGGCATCTTTCCGGAACAAAGGTGAAGAAAAAAAAACAAAACAAAACAAAAAAAAAAAAAAAGTGAAGAAAAGAAAAAGAATGTGTGCGTGGGTTCCTATTTTTGGTTGTCGTGTTCATTGGACGCTGCCACGGTTCCTTCCGTCTTGGCGTTCTCGGCCACGCCTATGACTAAACCTTCCGTTTCCTCGCTCTTGTGTTTCTTGATGTCCAGCTGGTCGTTCTGGTCTCCGCTCTGCCTCTTGGTCGGGAGTGAGGCTGACGCAGAGGCGTGGGTGGCCAACAAGTGGAGGGGGCTGGCTGCAGCTGCAAGGTAGGAGGACGAAACATTTATACACACAGATTACAATATAGCACACATTCAAAAAAAATAAATAAAAAAAATTGATCCAATGGGTGAAAAAAATAATTCGGTAAAATAATTAATGCAACTGCCACAATGAACTGGCTTAACCAGTCACTAATATGAACACAAGAAAAATGAAGTCAATGGTTGATAAGAGCATCAGTCACCCTATTAAATTTAAAGTGGTAGTTAAGTCTGCTTTTTTCGTTAGTACCTACAGGTAAGCCTAGAATAAAAAAAAGGTAATGGGTACACTTTATTGCCCCTGGAAGACGTCCCATTGGACGAAACGTACTTAGGGCAGAGCTCAGCGGTGACAACAGCCTGTCCAGCCACAGAGCCGGCGGCTGTAAGCTATGCTCTTTGATATTGTTTTGCTTGTAAATACCCATCAAATTTATTAATAAATGGATTTCAACCTGTACTTCACCTACGGGGATTTCCTCACTTCTTTCTGGCTGTGTGGTAATGCCGCTTAGGCAAGTTTATGTAAAGCCATCCAGTGGCTGTGTGGGGCGCATGCTGCTCTAAAGTCTGTCAATCACAGCAAGTAAGCCAATCAGGACAGGGAAGGGGCAGGACCGAGCCATGGCTCTGCGTGTGAATGGACACACACAGAGCTGTGGTTTGAGAGCGAGCTTGCTTGCTGTGGGGACACTCAGCAGGAGGGAGGAGCGCCAACAGGGGACCCCAGAAGAGGAGGATTGGGGCTGCTCTGTGATAAACCATTACACAGAGCAGATGCGTACGATTATGTTATTTAAAGTGGAGGTCTGCGGATTTTTTTTTTTAAAGTCAGCAGCTACAAATCCTGCAGCTGCTGACTTTTAAAATAAGGACACTTACTTGTCCAGGGTGCACCCGAAGCCCATCTATCCCTCGGCTGTCGGGTGCTGCCGCCGCCATCCTCGGTAAGGGAATCAGGAAGTGAAGCCGCAAGGTTCCCTATTGTGCATGCGCGACTCGCGCTGCGCTATCCCACCGGTCCCTGCTGTTTTTTGGGACCCATGTGTCGCCAAGAAGACAGCGGGGTGGAGGGGGAGTGGCGTAGATGCTCGTGGGTGGCTCGGGTATCTATGCCCGGAAGTGGGAGCAAAATACCTGTATTAGACAGGTATCTGCTCCCCCCACCTCCCCGAAAGATGCCAAATGCGACACCGGGGGGGGGGGGGGGGGGCGGAAGTTCCACTTTTGGGTGGAACTCCACTTTAAAAACAAAAAACCACAAGACTTTAATACTTTAGGCCCTTTTCACACTTGTGCGACTTTTCCTGCGACTTCGGATATCAGAGTCACAAGTCATACCCAATGATAACCATTCATATCTGTGTGACTTCAAAGTAGTCCCTGTACGACTGATACAAGTTGAGGTCCACAGACCTCAAGGTTACACAGGCATTGCCTGAAATTGCGGCAAAACCGTGCAACTTTCAAGTCCCGGCAGTGTGAAAGGGGCCTAAAAAAAAAAAAAAAAAAAAAAAAGAAGAAGAAGAAATGCAAATTTTTTTGCAAGGAAAAAAAAAATTAAAAATGTGCATTTATTAATTTTGTGTTGCAGGAGACTGTAAAGCATTGTACCAGCGATCGATCAGCAGATCACCGATGCCATGCTGGTCTCCTGTAGACTTCCTTGTACGAGGAAACCAATGCATTCTGACAGGGAGTATGAACTACCACGGCGCTCCACAGTGCCGTGGTAGTTCATTGAGTAAATCAAGCTGACCACCGCTAAGGCTTCTGGGACTTGTAGTTTACAATTTGCAGACGATTGTGAATAAGTGACGCGGGGAGGAGAAGATGACCCGCTAGCTATCACAGCAGGGACGTGGGGGCTGGTGCTTCCTTTAAGAAAAAAGGGCTAAAAAAAGACTGTGTGAAAAAGCCAATCTACCTCCGTCAGGCTCGGTTGTCACTATATGCCAGACTGCATGTAATCGCATGCTTGCCTGCACCAAAAATGTGCTGCTGTTAGCAGTGGTGCCATTTATGATTAATGGCACCCCCACACACTGGAAACCACAACGCATTTTCCAGGGGTGGCAACTGCATAGCACTATGCAATCTCCTTGCAGCTGCGATTTCGGAAGAGGTGCAGGGACCTTTTTCCTGTAGGTACTGCAGGCCATGCAAATGAAGCGGCACGCCAATGGAGCCATCGGGAAACTGGCATAGAGGGAAACCAGCCTTGCAAGCAGCAGTATGGAAATGTTTGGATGTGAATGTTTAGATTTTTAATAAATGTGTATCTTATTTGCAACAAAAGCAGTTATACTCCGCGGGATGATCGATCTGCACCCCGGGTAGAACAGCTTGCTATGCATGCACTGGTTTCATAGGTGATGTCAGTAGATACAAATTTTTCACAAAACTAAACATTCATTTTGCAACATTAGTTTTTATGAGTTCAAGGAGATGAAGTAAATATTTACTCAAGGGGACACAAAATGCTTGTAGCACTTGGTCCGGTTCCAAGTTCCGGTTCTGTGAGCGATGAGCTAGCGAGGTCTGCAGAGTACCCCCCCCCCCCCCCCCCCCCCCCAACGTCTGACCACGCTGCTTAGAAGAGGAGAGGGGGCAGGGCAAGGGTTACCCTGAAGTTGAGGTGCCCTTTGAATCTATTTACACAGAGGAGAGAGGGAGGTGCCTACACAGTTCAGTACTGCAACTTCCCCACAGGAATGCCCATAAATTGGGCTTCAGCCTGGGGAGGAGCTACAGCACAGCACAAAAAGTGCTTTTATTACCCAACCACAGAACAGATCGGAACAGGACCAAGTGCTAAATGCAAGGATCCAACACAGGTGTTTGCTGATCAAAACCGTGCTGGCTTCATATACAGTTACTTCTAACCCCTTTTTATCTATGAGGTGTGTTCTGTATCTGTGCTGAACGTATTCAGGTATAAGTGCTATAGATGGAGCGACTGATTCTCTTAGCAATGTGGCAGTCACATGTACAATGCATCAGCAGTGCCATAAAATAACCTGGTGCTGAGCCCATGTTATCGCATAAACAAGCGTTGCATTTGAGTTTTACAGACTTAACCGCTTAAGGACTGGCCGCCATCATTCTACTGCTGCAGGTTGGCTCTCCTGGGCGAATCGCCCGTGGCGCGACGCCGAAGCCAATGTGCGTGGCCGCAATGTCCGCCGGCCACCCGCCATCGCTCCACATAGCCAGAACGGGGATTTGTCAATGTAAACAGACAGATCCCCATTCTGACAGGAGAGGAGAGATCTGCTGTTCCTAGTGATCAGGAACAGCGATCTCTCTCCTCCTCTTCCAGTCAGTCCCCCCCCCCCCCCGTTAGAAACACCTCCCAGGGAACACTTAACCCCTTGATCACCCCACCTTAACCCTTTCCTTGCCAGTGACATTTACACAGTAAATTTTTTTTTTAGCACTGATCGCTGTATAAATGTCAAGGGTCCCAGAAATGTGTCAAAAGTGTCCGATCTGTCCGCTGCAATGTCGCTGTCCCGCTAAAAATCTCAGATCAATGGCATTACTAGTAAAAAAATAAGTAAAAATGCCATAAATATATCCCACGGTTTGTAGACGCTATAACTTTTGCGCAAACCAAATCAATATACGCTTATTGCAATTTTTTTTAACCAAAAATAGGTAGAATACATATTGGCCTAAACTGACGAAGAAAATTTGTTTAAAATTTTTTGGGGTATATTTATTATAGCAAAAAGTAAAAAATATTGTTTTTTTCTTCAAAACAGTCGCTTTTTTTGTTTATAGTGCAAAAAATAAAAACCGCAGAGATGATCAAATACCACCAAAATGAATCTCTGTTTGTGGGGAAAAGAAGGACGTCAATTATGTTTGGGTACAACGTCGCAATTGTCCGTTAAATCGACGCATTGCCGTATCGCAAAAAATGGCCTGGTCATTATAGGGGCAAATCCTTCCGGTCCTTAAGTGGCAAAAAAAATTCACACACATTCACAATACATTTAGCCTTTTAGATTTTTTACTGTGTGAACCAGGATTTAAAAATAAGGCACTTTCTTAAATAATAAAACACATTCTCTGAAGTATTTTTCTCATCAACAAAATGTTTTTGAAAAATTATATGGTAAAAAACAAAAAAAAACAACTCACCATAAAACACTTTTCTCTGCGTTCATTGAAGGACACAGCTGAAGTCATCCTGGATGGGTTTGGGTTTCATGCCACCACCTACAGGAGTGGGGGGCTAGGTGCAACCAAACTTGAAGTATAACTAAAGGCAAAACTTTTTTACATTTTGGATGGAGTGGAGATGGATTAGAACCAGTCAGTTTTTATTGCTGTCTGTGCCCTCGTTAGGGAGATTCACCTCTCTATTTGTCCTGTTTATTATCATCACTGAAAGGGAAAGTACAAAAAAAAAATTCCCAAATTTTGAGTTGTCCCCAGAAAAGTAATAGAGGGGAAATCTTCCAATGGGGACACTAGTTCTGGTGGCCTGGGGGATTAACTTTCACTTCCTGTTTTGGCTATGGGACAGGAAGTGAAAGGGAAATCTCCCCCAATGAGAGACAGGTTGCAAAAAGAAAAAAAAAAAAAAAAAAAAACCTGACGGGTTATGACCCTCCATTACACTATCCACAACGAAAAGTTTGGCCTAAAGTCCTACTTTAAAAGCAGGCCTTAAGGGGCGGCACTCTGGTGGTAGCCAACCCCCCCCCCCCCCAAAACTTCAACTCCAGAATGAGTTGGTAGCCAGCTGTACTGACCGGGACATGAACACCAGAAAAAGGTCAGTATACTGGACTGGTGCTGTGTTCTCCAATGAACACAGAGAAAAGGATTTTACGGCGAGTACAAAAATCCGCATTAACAAAAAAGCAGCAAAACCTAGAACAGACCCCAGGCAGAACGCAAACTGTTTGGCCATGCTGGCATCCGCTGAGACAGCAAACACCGAATTTAAAAAAAGAAAAAAAAAAAAAAAAAAAAAAGACTAGTTCCGGCCTCAACTATAAAAAAAAAAAAAAAAAAAAAAAAAAAAAATTTGTCAGCGACAAAAAAGTAAAAACAAAGGAGAGAAAACCGAATTGCATCCCACTCTTGAGTACGCTAGAAAAGGACTGATTCTGGTGTTGTAGTTGGGGGGGCGGCGACTCGCCCACCCCCAGAAGGCCGTACCTTAAGCGTGCTTTAAATTTATGCACCTGGCGGCCTCTTGTAGGTGGTGACATCAAACTCATCTGTGATGACTTCAGCTGAGTCCTTCAATGAATGTACGAGAAATAAAAATTTAAAAAAAATACCCCCCCCCCTCCAAACTTTTTGACCCCCTTTACATCTTTTCATCTGGGTGTGTTGCCATTAAAGGATAAGTTCACCTTTGTGAACATGTAACACCCATATTTAGGGTGCAACACTTAATACGTTCAGAATCTGCCTGTTCTTCCCCTCCCTGTGACAGCGGGCACGTGATCTCCAGTCTGCACTTGCTGTCACTATTAAAAAAAATAATAATTTTTTTTTTTAAAAGCGCATGGCCGTGCAGGCTGCACCTCCACGTCATTCATTTTCTGTGAATAAATGAACTACAAGTACCGGCAGCCTTTGCGGGTGATGTCCTGTAGTTCTAAATAAAACTACTAAGGTGCTGATGAGCGCTCTAGGCAGTTCATTGAACTTCCTGTCACTAACGTGCTCCTTGCTACAAAGGGCAGTTATAGGTGAGGGCAGTGGCCATTGGTTTGTACGGTTGGAATACTGGTGAGGGACGCACTGGACACTTTTGCCGCCATTGTGCTATATGCTGGGTGTCCAGTGCGCCCCTGTGCCTTAGAGGGGTGGGCTCCCCTCCAGGCTCACCTGCCTTCTCCCTATCCATTATAATGCATGCGTTTCTACTATGGAGGCTCTCAAAATTTAGATTTACTGCAGATAATATCGGGGTGCCGTGAAGTGGCTCTGCAGCTTACGCATGTGTGCAAACTAAACCCCTATTTTTAACAGATACTGTTGGGAGAATTTGGTTGGTTGCAGGCTGGTCGGTAAGTTGAACTGGGAACTTTCTTTGGTTTGGTTTTGACATACTTTACCCTTCCATGTGCTCCTTGCTGCAAAGGCCAGTTATAGGTGGGGGCAGCTACACAGACCGTCTGCAGGAGCCGGAGATTGCACCCGTGATCTGCTGATAGCGGGTGCAATGCTTAACAAGCTAAAATATATATATAAAATGCATTTTATAGAATATATATATATATATATATATATATATATATATATATATATATATATATATATATATATATATAATATATATATATATATATATATATATATATATATTCTATAAAATGCATTTTTTTAAATTTTTTTTTACCTGCAAAGTGAACTTATCCTTTAAGGTAATTTACTCAAATGAATGAGCTGCCAACAAATCATAAAAGACAAAAAGCACCCAATTTATTTTTGTTTATCCAATGCAATACACCACAATATATGGTAGTGCATTACTGAGTAACGTAATGCGCTGCAATGTAGGTACAGAGGCGTTAGGACATTGAGGTGCCATTGAAAATGAATGACACCACAAGGCACCAACGTTGGTAATAAGTGTTGTGGGAGATGTTTTCTTTCCGGTGTTTGAGGATGCATCAAATTCCCTGATTAGCATAATTTTGAGGACCCCAATGCAGCTATTGATAAGTGAAGACTTATTGGCAGACTTGCTTTAATTTGACTGAATTTTTAAAGTTTTTTTTCCCTGCAGAAGGTGGAGCTAATCCAAGTCCATCTGCATCAGAAATGTGCATACAACTGAAGAGGTAACCTCAATGCCTTCCAATTGTCTGCTTCAATCATACCCCGCATTACACCCGCACACAATGTTAAGATTGCACTCTGCCTGCGATTAGATGCAAGAACCCCAGCTGAGGTTTCTGCAATCATCTGTGAGGAGCGCCCATTTATCGGTCACTGCATGTAATCTTCAAGCATCCGGCCTGG
>JBBDGP010003214.1:0-412472 GCA_037952835.1 Lithobates septentrionalis | reverse complement strand
CCCCAACAAAGACCCCCCTCCCCCAACAAAGATCACCCCTCCCCCAACAAGGATCACCCCCCTCCTCCAACAAAGACCCCCTCCCCCAACAAAGATCACCCCTCCCCCAACAAAGATCACCTCCCTCCTCCAACAAAGATCACCTCCCCCAACAAAGATCACCCCTCCCCCAACAAAGATCACCTCCCTTCCACAACAAAGACCACCCCCTCCCCCAACAAAGATCACCCCTCCCCCCAACAAAGATCACCACCCCCCAACAAAGATCACACCCTCCCCCAACAAAGATCACCCCTCCCCCAAGAAAGATCACACCCTCCCCCAACAAAGATCACCCCTCCCCCAACAAAGATCACACCCTCCCCCAACAAAGATCACCCCCTCCCCCAACAAAGACCCCCCTCCCCCAACAAAGATTTCCCTCCCCCAACAAAGATCACCCCTCCCCCAACAAGGATCACCCCCCTCCTCCAACAAAGACCCCCTCCCCCAACAAAGATCACCCCTCCCCCCAACAAGGATCACCCCCCTCCCCCAACAAAGATCACCCCTCCCCCAACAAAGATCACCTCCCTCCTCCAACAAAGATCACCCCTCCCCCAACAAAGATTACCCCTCCCCCAACAAAGATCACCCCTCCCCCAACAAAGATCACCCCCTCCCCCAACAAAGACCACCCCCTCCCCCAACAAAGATAACCTCCCCCCAACAAAGATCACCCCTCCCCCAACAAAGATAACCTCCCCCCAACAAAGATCACCTCCCCCCAACAAAGATCACACCCTCCCCCAACAAAGATCACCCCTCCCCCATCAAAGATCACACCCTCCCCCAACAAAGATAACCTCCCCCAACAAAGATCACCCCTCCCCAACAAAGATCACTCCTCCCCCAACAAAGATCACACCCTCCCCCAACAAAGATCACCTCCCCCCCAACAAAGATCACCTCCCCCCAACAAAGATCACCTCCCCCCAACAAAGATCACCGCCCCCCAACAAAGATCACACCCTCCCCCAACAAAGATAACCTCCCCCAACAAAGATCACCCCTCCCCCAACAAAGATCACTCCTCCCCCAACAAAGATCACACCCTCCCCCAACAAAGATCACCTCCCCCCAACAAAGATCACCTCCCCCCAACAAAGATCACCTCCCCCCAACAAAGATCACCTCCCCCCAACAAAGATCACCCCCTCCCCAACAAAGATCACCTCCCCCCAACAAAGATCACACCCTCCCCCAACAAAGATCACCCCTCCCCCATCAAAGATCACCCCTCCCCCAACAAAGATAACCTCCCCCCAACAAAGATCACCTCCCCCCAACGAAGATCACCTCCCCCCAACAAAGATCACCTCCCCCCAACAAAGATCACACCCCCCCCCAACAAAGATCACCCCTCCCCCATCAAAGATCACACCCTCCCCCAACAAAGATAACCTCCCCCCAACAAAGATCACCTCCCCCCAACCAAGATCACCTCCCCCCAACAAAGATCACCGCCCCCAACAAAGATCACCCCTCCCCCAACAAAGATCACCCTTCCCCCAACAAAGATCACCTCCCTCCCCCAACAAAAATCACCCCTCCCCCAACAAAGATCACCTCCCCCAACAAAGATCACCTCCCTCCCCCAACAAAGATCACCCCCTCCCCCAACAAAGATCACCCCCTCCCCCAACAAAGATAACCTCCCCCCAACAAAGATCACCTCCCCCCAACAAAGATCACCACCCCCCAACAAAGATCACACCCTCCCCCAACAAAGATCACCCCTCCCCCAACAAAGATCACCCCTCCCCCAACAAAGATCACACCCTCCCCCAACAAAGATCACCCCTCCCCCAACAAAGATCACCTCTCCCAACAAAGATCACCTCTCCCCAACAAAGATCACCCCCCTCCCCCAACAAAGATCACCTCTCCCCAACAAAGATCACCTCTCCCCAACAAAGATCACCTCCTCCCCCAACAAAGATCACCCCCTCCCCCAACAAAGATCACCCCCCTCCCCCAACAAAGATCACCCCCCAACAAAGATCACCTCCCCCCAACAAAGATCACCTCCCCTAACAAAGATCACCTCCCCCCAACAAAGATCACCTCCCCCCAACAAAGATCACCCCCTCCCCCAACAAAGATCACCTCCCCCCAACAAAGATCACCTCCCCCCAACAAAGATCACCCCTCCCACCTAACAAAGATCACCCCTCCCCCAACAAAGATCCCCCTCCCCCAACAAGGATCACCCCCCCCTCCAACAAAGACCCCCTCCCCCAACAAAGATCCCCCTCCCCCAACAAAGATCCCCCTCCCCCAACAAGGATCACCCCCCCCTCCAACAAAGACCCCCTCCCCCAACAAAGATCCCCCTCCCCCAACAAAGATCACACCCCTCCCCCAACAAAGATCACCTCCCCTAACAAAGATCACCCCTCCCCCAACAAAGATCACCCCCTCCCCCAACAAAGATCACCTCCCCCAACAAAGATCACCCCTCCCCCAACAAAGATCACCCCCTCCCCAACAAAGATCACCTCCTCCAACAAAGATCACACCCCTCCCCCAACAAAGATCACCCCCCTCCTCCAACAAAGACCCCCCTCCCCCAACAAATATCCCCCTCCCCCAACAAAGATAACCTCCCCCCAACAAAGATCACCCCTCCCCCAACAAAGATCACACCCCTCCCCCAACAAAGATCACCCCCCTCCTCCAACAAAGACCCCCCTCCCCCAACAAATATCCCCCTCCCCCAACAAAGATAACCTCCCCCCAACAAAGATCACCCCTCCCCCAACAAAGATAACCTCCCCCCAAAAAAGATCACCTACCCCCAACAAAGATCACCCCTCCCCCCTAACAAAGATCACCTCCCCCCAACAAAGATCACCTCCTCCCCCAACAAAGATCACCCCCTCCCCCAACAAAGATCACCCCCTCCCCCAACAAAGATCACCCCCCAACAAAGATCACCTCCCCCCAACAAAGATCACCTCCCCTAACAAAGATCACCTCCCCCAACAAAGATCACCTCCCCCCAACAAAGATCACCCCCTCCCCCAACAAAGATCACCTCCCCCCAACAAATATCACCCCTCCTCCAACAAAGACCCCCCTCCCCCAACAAAGATCCCCCTCCCCCAACAAAGATCACCCCTCCCCCAACAAGGATCACCCCCCTCCTCCAACAAAGACCCCCTCCCCCAACAAAGATCACCCCTCCCCCAACAAAGACCCTCCCTCCCCCAACAAAGATCCCCCTCCCCCAACAAAGATCACACCCTTCCCCCAACAGAGATCCCCCTAACAAAGATCACCTCCCCCAACAAGGATCACCCCCCTCCTCCAACAAAGACCCCCCCTCCCTCAACAAAGATCCCCCTCCCCCAACAAAGATCACCCCTCCCCCAACAAGGATCACCCCCCTCCCCCAACAAAGACCCCCTCCCCCAACAAAGATCACCTCCCCTAACAAAGATCACACCCTTCCCCCCAACAAAGATCACCCTCCCCCCAACAAAGACCCCCCCTCCCTCAACAAAGATCCCCCTCCCCCAACACAGATCACCCCTCCCCCAACAAGGATCACCCCCTCCTCCAACAAAGACCCCCCTCCCCCAACAAAGACCCTCCCTCCCCCAACAAAGATCCCCCCTCCTCCCCCAACAAAGATCACCCCCTCCCCCAACAAAGATCACCCCTCCCCCAACAAAGATCACCCCTTCCCCCAACAAAGATCACCTCCCCCCAACAAAGCTCACCCCTCCCCCCTAACAAAGATCACCTCCCCCCAACAAAGATCCCCCTCCCCCAACAAGGATCACCCCTCCCCCAACAAAGATCACCTCCCCCCAACAAAGATCACCTCCCCCCAACAAAGATCACCCCTCCCCCAACAAAGATCCCCCTCCCCCAACAAAGATCACCCCCCAACAAAGATCACCCCTCCCCCAACAAAGATCCCCCTCCCCCAAAAAGATCACCCCTCCCCCAACAAAGATCACCCCTCCCCCAACAAAGATCACCCCCTCCCCCAACAAAGATCACCCCTCCCCCAACAAAGATCACCTCCCCCAACAAAGATCCCCTCCCCCAACAAAGATCACCCCCCAACAAAGATCACCCCCCAACAAAGATCACCTCCCCCAACAAAGATCACCCCCTCCCCCAACAAAGATCACCCCCCAACAAAGATCACCCCTCCCCCAACAAAGATCACCCCTCCCCCAACAAAGATCACCTCCCCCCAACGAAGATCACCTCCCCCCAACAAAGATCACCCCTCCCCCAACAAAGATCACCCCTCCCCCAACAAAGATCACCCCTCCCCCAACAAAGATCACCTCCCTCCAACGAAGATCACCTCCCCCCAACAAAGATCACCCCTCCCCCAACAAAGATCCCCCTCCCCCAACAAAGATCCCCCTCCCCCAAAAAAGATCACCCCTCCCCCAACAAAGATCACCCCTCCCCCAACAAAGATCACCCCCTCCCCCAACAAAGATCACCCCTCCCCCAACAAAGATCACCTCCCCCAACAAAGATCCCCTCCCCCAACAAAGATCACCCCCCAACAAAGATCACCTCCCCCCAACAAAGATCACCCCCTCCCCCAACAAAGATCACCCCCCAACAAAGATCACCCCCTCCCCAACAAAGATCACCCCCCAACAAAGATCACCTCCTCCCCCAACAAAGATCACCTCCCCCAACAAAGATAACCCCTCCCCCAACAAAGATAACCCCTCCCCCAACAAACATCCCCCCTCCCCCAACAAGGATCACCCCTCCCCCAACAAAGATCACCTCCCCCCAACAAAGATCACCTTTCCCCAACAAAGATCCCCCCTCCCCCAACAAGGATCACCCCTCCCCCAACAAAGATCACCTCCCCCCAACAAAGATCACCCCTCCCCCAACAAAGATCCCCCTCCCCCAACAAAGATCACCCCTCCCCCAACAAAGATCCCCCTCCCCCAACAAAGATCACCCCTCCCCCAACAAAGATCCCCCTCCCCCAACAAAGATCACCCCTCCCCCAAAAAAGATCACCCCCTCCCCCAACAAAGATCACCCCTCCCCCAACAAAGATCACCTCCCCCAACAAAGATCCCCCTCCCCCAACAAAGATCACCCCCCAACAAAGATCACCTCCCTCCCCCAACAAAGATCACCCCTCCCCCAACAAAGATCACCTCCCCCAACAAAGATCCCCCTCCCCCAACAAAGATCACCCCCCAACAAAGATCACCCCCTCCCCCAACAAAGATCACCCTCCCCAACAAAGATCACCCCTCCCCAACAAAGATCACCCCCCAACAAAGAACATCCCCCAACAAAGATCACACCCCTCCCCCAACAAAGATCACCTCCCCAACAAAGATCACCCCCTCCACCAACAAAGATCACCTCCCCCAACAAAGATCACCCCCTCCCCCAACAAAGATCACCCCCCAACAAAGATCACCTCCCAACAAAGATCACCCCCTCCCCCCACCACTTATAATAATGTCTGATGTTGGTATAATGAGAGGGTGAAGGGTAGGGGGAGGGGTATATATATATATATATATAATCTATATATCCTAGATTGTAAGCTCTGAGGATCAGGGCCCTCTGATTCCTCCTGTATTGTATTGTATTTGTAATGTCTGCCCTCATGTAAAGCGCTGCGTAAACTGTCGGCGCTATATAAATCCCATATAATAATAATAATAATAATAATAATAATAATAATAATAATAATAATAATAATAATGATAATAATAATAATGATAATAATAACAATAATAATAATAATAATAATAATAACAATAATAATAATATTAATAATAATAATAATAATAATAACAATAATAATAATGATAATAATAACAACAATAATAATAATAATAATATTAATATAATGATAATAATAATAATAATAATAATAATAATAATAATAACAATAATAATAATAATAATAATGATAATAATAATGATAATAATAATAATGATAATAATAATAACAATAATAATAATAATAACATTAATAATAATGATAATAATAATATTAATAATAATGATAATAATAATAATATAGATGGGATGTACTCAGGAGGATTTCATCTCCTCCTCACTGGAGAGTGACAGCTGTCATCACCGCCCCGCCCACCACAGCCTGACAGGGGAGTGTCCTACTCTCAGGGGGCGGGTCTCTCTCGGTATACATAGGGGGGGGAGGGGTCTCTATGGAGCGTCTCACTTGAGTTTCACTTTCGTTCTGACGTCACATCCGGCACTCTGCCGTGAAGTGTGGGTGTGGTTGGGCCTGTGGAAGATGGCGGGTCACGGGAAGCGGACATTCCTATTCACCCTTCTGGGGGTCCTACTCGGTGCCGGGGGTGAGTATTCCGTATAGGGCCCTTCTACTGAATGCCTGGGGTGCGGATAGGGGCCCATCTGCTGTATACAGGGGCCCGTGTTGTGTATAGGGGCCCCTCTGCTGTATACAGGGGCCCGTGTTGTGTATAGGGGCCCCTCTGCTGTATACCGGGGCCCGTGTTGTGTATAGGGGCCCCTCTGCTGTATACAGGGGCCCGTGTTGTATACAGGGGCCCCCTCTGCTGTATACAGGGGCCCGTGTTGTGTATAGGGGCCCCTCTGCTGTATACAGGGGCCCGTGTTGTGTATGGGGGCCCCTCTGCTGTGTACCGGGGCCCCTCTGCTGTGTACCGGGGCCCCCTCTGCTGTATACTGGGGCCCGTGTTGTGTATAGGGACCCCTCTGCTGTATACTGGGGCCCGTGTTGTGTATAGGGACCCCTCTGCTGTATACTGGGGCCCGTGTTGTGTATAGGGACCCCTCTGCTGTATACTGGGGCCCGTGTTGTGTATAGGGACCCCTCTGCTGTATACTGGGGCCCGTGTTGTGTATAGGGGCCCCTCTGCTGTATACTGGGGCCCGTGTTGTGTATAGGGGCCCCTCTGCTGTATACTGGGGCCCGTGTTGTGTATAGGGGCCCCTCTGCTGTATACTGGGGCCCGTGTTGTGTATGGGGGCCCCTCTGCTGTATACCGGGGCCCCTCTGCTGTGTATAGGGGCCCCCTCTGCTGTATACAGGGGCCCGTGTTGTGTAGAGGGGCCCCTCTGCTGTATACAGGGGCCCGTGTTGTGTATAGGGGCCCCTCTGCTGTATACAGGGGCCCGTGTTGTGTATAGGGGCCCCTCTGCTGTATACCGGGGCCCGTGTTGTGTATAGGGGCCCCTCTGCTGTATACAGGGGCCCGTGTTGTATACAGGGGCCCCCTCTGCTGTATACAGGGGCCCGTGTTGTGTATAGGGGCCCCTCTGCTGTATACAGGGGCCCGTGTTGTGTATAGGGGCCCCTCTGCTGTATACAGGGGCCCGTGTTGTGTATGGGGGCCCCTCTGCTGTGTACCGGGGCCCCTCTGCTGTGTACCGGGGCCCCCTCTGCTGTGTACCGGGGCCCCCTCTGCTGTATACTGGGGCCCGTGTTGTGTATACCGGGGCCCCTCTGCTGTGTATAGGGGCCCCCTCTGCTGTATACTGGGGCCCGTGTTGTGTATAGGGGCCCCTCTGCTGTATACCGGGGCCCCTCTGCTGTGTATAGGGGCCCCCTCTGCTGTATACAGGGGCCCGTGTTGTGTATAGGGACCCCTCTGCTGTATACTGGGGCCCGTGTTGTGTATAGGGGCCCCTCTGCTGTATACTGGGGCCCGTGTTGTGTATAGGGACCCCTCTGCTGTATACTGGGGCCCGTGTTGTGTATAGGGACCCCTCTGCTGTATACTGGGGCCCGTGTTGTGTATAGGGGCCCCTCTGCTGTATACTGGGGCCCGTGTTGTGTATAGGGGCCCCTCTGCTGTATACTGGGGCCCGTGTTGTGTATAGGGACCCCTCTGCTGTATACTGGGGCCCGTGTTGTGTATAGGGGCCCCTCTGCTGTGTACCGGGGGCCCGTGTTGTGTATAGGGGCCCCTCTGCGGTGTGCCGTGGCCCGTGTTGTGTATAGGGGCCCTTTTATTGTACTGTACTGGGGTCTGGGCTGAGTATTGGGGTCCTTCCGCTGTGTACCGGGGCCCAGGTTGAGTAAGGGACCTTTCTACTGTTTACTGGGCATGGGATGGCCATAGGGGCCCCTGTACTGTGTTCCGGGGCCCTGGGTGAGTATACGGGGGGCCCTTGTATGGTTTATTGGGGGACGAGGAGTGTTTTCTATCGGGGTCTTTACTCACAGGTAAAACTAATGTGTATAAAACTTGTGTTCTTATTAGAGGATCGATTTATATCCAGAGCATTCCAAAAGTATTCACAGCGCTTCACTTTCTCCACATTTCATGCTCCAGCAGGGGAGACCCTCTGAGGAGCGGGGGCCACTTTGCTGACTTGGTAAGCGGTCGGGGGCCGCAGTGAGTGTATCGGAGGGGGGGGAGGGTCTGTGTCCACTCTACATATGTAGAACAGACACGGCCCGCTCTACCCTGAGGGCCCGACTCGCACTGCCAGACATCGCATGTGATTGGCAGTGAACTGCCGTGTGATGGGGGTACCCACACTGGTTTCACTGGGTTCTCACATCACACCAGTGTGAACCGGGCCCCTGAGGGCCCTCTGATCCGCCCACACATAAGAGGACCAATCCCCTTCTGTTTATTTTTTAAGCGGATCGGTAGATAGGCGGAGTGTAAGTGGACACGAGTCGGTTTATATCTGCCGCTCTATAGAGGTGAATGGAGGGTCCGATTGGGTCCACCTGAAGAACAGACAGACAGACCCAATCGGACCGATCATGTGAAAGGGGCCTAAGGCTGCCATCACACGGATACACAGAGGTTCACCTCAACTGACCTCAATCTTCACTTCTACCTCAGGATTCCTGCAACTGGTGAGTACTGGCAGCCGGTACTGATGGTGGTGGCGGCCGGTACTGATGGTGGTGGCGGCCGGTACTGATGGTGGTGGCGGCCGGTACTGATGGTGGTGGCGGCCGGTACTGATGGTGGTGGCGGCCGGTACTGATGGTGGTGGCGGCCGGTACTGATGGTGGTGGCGGCCGGTACTGATGGTGGTGGCGGCCGGTACTGATGGTGGTGGCGGCCGGTACTGATGCTCCCCGGGCACATAAGGGGTCGCGGGCTCCCCCCCCCCCGGGCACATAAGGGGATCGCGGGCTCCCCCCCCCCCCCCCCCCGGGCACATAAGGGGTCGCGGGCTCCCCCCCCCCCCCCCGGGCACATAAGGGGTCGCGGGCTCCCCCCCCGGGCACATAAGGGGTCGCGGGCTCCCCCCCCCAGGCACATAAGGGGTCGCGGGCTCCCCCCCCCAGGCACATAAGGGGTCGCGGGCTCCCCCCCCAGGCACATAAGGGGTCGCGGGCTCCCCCCCCCCCGGGCACATAAGGGGTCGCGGGCCCCTCCCCGGGCACATAAGGGGATCGCGGGCTCCCCCCCCCCCCCGGGCACATAAGGGGTCGCGGGCTCCCCCCCCCCCCGGGCACATAAGGGGTCGCGGGCTCCCCCCCCCCCGGGCACATAAGGGGTCGCGGGCTCCCCCCCCCCCGGGCACATAAGGGGTCGCGGGCTCCCCCCCCCCCCCCCCCCCAGGCACATAAGGGGTCGCGGGCTCCCCCCCCCAGGCACATAAGGGGTCGCGGGCTCCCCCCCCCAGGCACATAAGGGGTCGCGGGCTCCCCCCCCCAGGCACATAAGGGGTCGCGGGCCCCTCCCCGGGCACATAAGGGGATCGCGGGCTCCCCCCCCCCCCCCGGGCACATAAGGGGATCGCGGGCTCCCCCCCCCCCGGGCTCCCCCCCCCCCCCCCCCGGGCACATAAGGGGTCGCGGGCTCCCCCCCCGGGCACATAAGGGGTCGCGGGCTCCCCCCCCGAGGCACATAAGGGGTCGCGGGCTCCCCCCCCCAGGCACATAAGGGGTCGCGGGCTCCCCCCCCAGGCACATAAGGGGTCGCGGGCTCCCCCCCCCCGGGCACATAAGGGGTCGCGGGCCCCTCCCCGGGCACATAAGGGGATCGCGGGCTCCCCCCCCCCCCCCGGGCACATAAGGGGTCGCGGGCTCCCCCCCCCCCGGGCACATAAGGGGTCGCGGGCTCCCCCCCCCCCCCGGGCACATAAGGGGTCGCGGGCTCCCCCCCCCCCCGGGCACATAAGGGGTCGCGGGCTCCCCCCCCCCCCCCCGGGCACATAAGGGGTCGCGGGCTCCCCCCCCCCCCCCCGGGCACATAAGGGGTCGCGGGCTCCCCCCCCCCCCCCCGGGCACATAAGGGGTCGCGGGCTCCCCCCCCCCCCCCGGGCACATAAGGGGTCGCGGGCTCCCCCCCCCCCCCCCGGCACATAAGGGGTCGCGGGCTCCCCCCCCCCCCCGGCACATAAGGATAACTGCCTTTGCCATGACACTCAGAATTGAGCTCAGGTGTCTCCTGTTTCCACTGATCATCTTTGAGATGTTTCTATCATCAGGACTCTTCCTATAGCGGGTCGTCCGTCCAAACTGAGTGATCGGGGGAGAATGGCCTTAGTCAGGGAGGTGACCAAGAACCCGATGGTCACTCTGACAGAGCTCCAGTGTTTCTCTGTGGAGAGAGGAGAACCTTCCAGAACAACAACCATCTCTGCAGCTCTCCACCAATCAGGCCTGTATGGTAGAGTGGCCAGACGGAAGACACTCCTCAGTAGGACACATGACAGACCACCTGGAGTTTACCAAAAGTCACCTGAAGGACTCTCAGACCATGAGAAACACAATTCTCTGGTCTGATGATACAAAGATTGAACTCTTTGGTCTGAATGACAAGCGTCATGTCTGGAGGAAACCAGGCACCGCTCATCACCTGACCAATACCATCCCTACTGTGAAGCATGGTGGTGACAGCATCATGCTGTGGGGATGTTTTTTTTTCAGTGGCAGGGAGAAACTGCCCCAAAATAGGAGGGCCAAGCTTATAGCATCATACTCAACAAGACTTGAGGATGTAATTGGTGCCAAAGGAGCTTCACCAAAGTATTGAGCAAAGGCTGTGATACTTATGTACATGGGAGGAGTCTGTGATCCTTATGTACATGGGAGGAGTCTGTGATCCTTATGTACATGGGAGGAGTCTGTGATCCTTATGTACATGGGAGGAGTCTGTGATACTTGTGTACATGGGAGGAGCCTGTGATACTTGTGTACATGGGAGGAGCCTGTGATACTTGTGTACATGGGAGGAGCCTGTGATACTTGTGTACATGGGAGGAGCCTGTGATACTTGTGTACATGGGAGGAGCCTGTGATACTTGTGTACATGGGAGGAGCCTGTGATACTTGTGTACATGGGAGGAGCCTGTGATACTTGTGTACATGGGAGGAGCCTGTGATACTTGTGTACATGGGAGGAGCCTGTGATACTTGTGTACATGGGAGGAGCCTGTGATACTTGTGTACATGGGAGGAGCCTGTGATACTTGTGTACATGGGAGGAGCCTGTGATACTTGTGTACATGGGAGGAGCCTGTGATACTTGTGTACATGGGAGGAGCCTGTGATACTTGTGTACATGGGAGGAGCCTGTGATACTTGTGTACATGGGAGGAGCCTGTGATACTTGTGTACATGGGAGGAGCCTGTGATACTTGTGTACATGGGAGGAGCCTGTGATACTTGTGTACATGGGAGGAGCCTGTGATACTTGTGTACATGGGAGGAGCCTGTGATACTTGTGTACATGGGAGGAGCCTGTGATACTTGTGTACATGGGAGGAGCCTGTGATACTTGTGTACATGGGAGGAGCCTGTGATACTTGTGTACATGGGAGGAGCCTGTGATACTTGTGTACATGGGAGGAGCCTGTGATACTTGTGTACATGGGAGGAGCCTGTGATACTTGTGTACATGGGGAGGAGCCTGCGATACTTGTGTACATGGGGAGGAGCCTGCGATACTTGTGTACATGGGGAGGAGACTGCGATGGGAGGAGCCTGTGTTGTGTACATGGGAGGAGCCTGTAATACTTGTGTACTTGGGATTTTTTCCTTTTTTTAATAAAGTTGCAAAGATTTCATACAAACTTCTCTCACGTTGTCATTATGGGGGATTGTTTTGTGGAATTTGGAGGAAAATAATGAATTTAATCCATTTTGGGATAAGGCTGTAACATAACAAAATGTGGAAAAAGTGAAGCGCTGTGAATACTTTCTGGATCGGCGTATACCGCCTAGATCAGGGGTCTCAATCTGGCGACCTTCCAGCTGTTTGCAAAACTACAAGTCCCATCATGCCTCTGCCTGGGGGAGTCCTGCTCATAACTGTCAGCCTTGCAATGCCTCATGGGACTTATAGTTTTGCAACAGCTGGAGGGGCGCCAGTTTGAGACCCCCTGGCCTAGAAGATCGGTATATATGCGTTTCAGATTCGGGGGTTGGAGTCACCATACACTCACAATGGTAGTTGGACACATTTAATTGGCCCAAATATAGAAATGAAGGTCCATCGTTCAGTCAGGACTCAGCAAGGCCTGTTCCTCATCAGGGGGGCCATAGAGCATGGACACAGATCACAAGAGACCCCTCCCCCATAGCATGGACTTCCCGCTCAGATGACTGCCAATATTAAAGCAGAACTTTACCCAAAACCACTGGATAGAAAATAATATTCTTTCTTAGGAACGTGCATTCCACATTGATTATTATTAGTGTGTGCGGTAAATTGTCTTCAGCTTTGCTGCTGTTTCTTCTTGCTGGGGGCGGCCATTTTGCTGAAGCCAAGAGCCCCTGAGCAGCAGTAAGTTTTCAGGCTGTCAGCTGATCAGCCTCTAGTGGCTTTGATTTTAGAGTGCTGAGCATGTGCAGAGCAGGGTGAGACCGTGCATTACTGGGTTTTACAAATTATTGGTTCTTCCTTTTTAGCTAAAAAAGGGGCGGGCCTAAAGTCATCTGGCAGGACTTGTATGTCGTATTAGAGTTCCACTTTAACAAAAATTCCCTCAGTCAGTGGTGAGGGGGGAGTACAGGGGAGAATTATGGTTGGCAGCCCTATTATGAGTATAGGGGTCCTTCTACTGGGATGGGGGGTAATGTACCAAGGAGCGTAGCCTGTGGTCAGTATAGGGGTCCTTCTATTGGGCCCTGGGTGAGTATAGAGGGTACAATGCCAAGCAATAGGACATGGGGTGAGTATAGAGGGTACAATGCCAAGCAGTAGGACATGGGGTGAGTATAGGGGTACAATGCCAAGCAGTAGGACATGGGGTGAGTATAGGGGTACAATGCCAAGCAGCAGGACATGGGGTGAGTATAGGGGGTACAATGCCAAGCAGTAGGACATGGGGTGAGTATAGGGGGGTACAATGCCAAGCAGTAGGACATGGGGTGAGTATAGGGGTATAATGCCAAGCAGTAGGACATGGGGTGAGTATAGGGGGTACAATGCCAAGCAGTAGGACATGAGGTGAGTATAGGGGGTACAATGCCAAGCAGTAGGACATGGGGTGAGTATAGGGGTACAATGCCAAGCAGTAGGACATGGGGTGAGTATAGGGGTACAATGCCAAGCAGTAGGACATGGAATGAGTATAGGGGTACAATGCCAAGCAGTAGGACATGGGGTGAGTATAGAGGGTATAGTGCCAAGCAGTAGGACATGGGGTGAGTATAGGGGTACAATGCCAAGCAGTAGGATATGGGGTGAGTATAGGGGTACAATGCCAAGCAGTAGGACATGGGGTGAGTATAGGGGTACAATGCCAAGCAGTAGGACATGGGGTGAGTATAGGGGTACAATGCCAAGCAGTAGGACATGGGGTGAGTATAGGGGTATAATGCCAAGCAGTAGGACATGGGGTGAGTATAGGGGGTACAATGCCAAGCAGTAGGACATGGGGTGAGTATAGGGGTACAATGCCAAGCAGCAGGACATGAGGTGAGTATAGGGGTACAATGCCAAGCAGTAGGACATGGGGTGAGTATAGGGGTACAATGCCAAGCAGTAGGACAAGGGGTGAGTATAGGGGGTACAATGCCAAGCAGTAGGACATGGGGTGAGTATAGGGGTACAATGCCAAGCAGTAGGACATCGGGGTGAGTAAAGGGGGTACAATGCCAAGCAGTAGGACATGGGGTGAGTATAGGGGGTACAATGCCAAGCAGTAGGACATGGGGTGAGTATAGGGGTACAATGCCAAGCAGTAGGACATGGGGTGAGTATAGGGGGTACAATACCAAGCAGTAGGACATGGGGTGAGTATAGGGGTACAATGCCAAGCAGTAGGACATGGGGTGAGTATAGGGGTACAATGCCAAGCAGTAGGACATGGGGTGAGTATAGGGGTACAATGCCAAGCAGTAGGACATGGGGTTAGTATAGGGGGTACAATGCCAAGCAGTAGGACATGAGGTGAGTATAGGGGTACAATGCCAAGCAGTAGGACATGGGGTGAGTATAGGGGTACAATGCCAAGCAGTAGGACATGGGGTGAGTATAGGGGTACAATGCCAAGCAGTAGGACATGGGGTGAGTATAGGGGTACAATGCCAAGCAGTAGGACATGGGGTGAGTATAGGGGTACAATGCCAAGCAGTAGGACATGGGGTGAGTATAGGGGTACAATGCCAAGCAGTAGGACATGGGGTGAGTATAGGGGGTACAATGCCAAGCAGTAGGACATGGGGTGAGTATAGGGGTACAATGCCAAGCTGTAGGACATGGGGTGAGTATAGGGGTACAATGCCAAGCAGTAGGACATGGGGTGAGTATAGGGGGTACAATGCCAAGTAGCAGGACATGGGGTGAGTATAGGGGTACAATGCCAAGCAGTAGGACATGGGGTGAGTATAGGGGGTACAATGCAAAGCAGTAGGACATGGGGTGAGTATAGGAGTACAATGCCAAGCAGTAGGACATGGGGTGAGTATAGGGGTACAATGCCAAGCAGTAGGATATGGGGTGAGTATAGGGGGGTACAATGCCAAGCAGTAGGACATGGGGTGAGTATAGGGGTACAATGCCAAGCAGTAGGACATGGAGTGAGTATAGGGGGGTACAATGCTAAGCAGTAGGACATGAGGTGAGTATAGGGGTACAATGCCAAGCAGTAGGACATGGGGTGAGTATAGGGGGTACAATGCCAAGCAGTAGGACATGAGTTGAGTATAGGGGGTACAATGCCAAGCAGTAGGACATGAGTTGAGTATAGGAGTACAATGCCAAGCAGTAGGACATGGGGTGAGTATAGGGGTACAATGCCAAGCAGTAGGATATGGGGTGAGTATAGGGGTACAATGCCAAGCAGTAGGATATGGAGTGAGTATAGGAGTACAATGCCAAGCAGTAGGACATGGGGTGAGTATAGGGGTACAATGCCAAGCAGTAGGATATGGAGTGAGTATAGGGGTACAATGCCAAGCAGTAGGACATGAGGTGAGTATAGGGGTACAATGCCAAGCAGTAGGACATGGAGTGAGTATAGGGGGGTACAATGCCAAGCAGTAGGACATGGGGTGAGTATAGGGGTACAATGCCAAGCAGTAGGACATGGAGTGAGTATAGGGGGGTACAATGCCAAGCAGTAGGACATGGGGTGAGTATAGGGGTACAATGCCAAGCAGTAGGACATGGAGTGAGTATAGGGGGGTACAATGCCAAGCAGTAGGACATGGAGTGAGTATAGGGGGGTACAATGCTAAGCAGTAGGACATGAGGTGAGTATAGGGGTACAATGCCAAGCAGTAGGACATGGGGTGAGTATAGGGGGTACAATGCCAAGCAGTAGGACATGGGGTGAGTATAGGGGGTACAATGCCAAGCAGTAGGACATGGGGTGAGTATAGGGGGTACAATGCCAAGCAGTAGGACATGAGTTGAGTATGGGGGGTACAATGCCAAGCAGCAGGACATGGGGTGAGTATAGGGGGTACAATGCCAAGCAGTAGGACATGGGGTGAGTATAGGGGGTACAATGCCAAGCAGTAGGACATGAGTTGAGTATAGGGGGTACAATGCAAAGCAGTAGGACATGGGGTGAGTATAGGAGTACAATGCCAAGCAGTAGGACATGGGGTGAGTATAGGGGTACAATGCCAAGCAGTAGGATATGGGGTGAGTATAGGGGGGTACAATGCCAAGCAGTAGGACATGGGGTGAGTATAGGGGTACAATGCCAAGCAGTAGGACATGGAGTGAGTATAGGGGGGTACAATGCCAAGCAGTAGGACATGGGGTGAGTATAGGGGTACAATGCCAAGCAGTAGGACATGGAGTGAGTATAGGGGGGTACAATGCTAAGCAGTAGGACATGAGGTGAGTATAGGGGTACAATGCCAAGCAGTAGGATATGGGGTGAGTATAGGGGGGTACAATGCCAAGCAGTAGGACATGGGGTGAGTATAGGGGGTACAATGCCAAGCAGTAGGACATGGGGTGAGTATAGGGGGTACAATGCCAAGCAGTAGGACATGGGGTGAGTATAGGGGGTACAATGCCAAGCAGTAGGACATGAGTTGAGTATAGGAGTACAATGCCAAGCAGTAGGACATGGGGTGAGTATAGGGGGGTACAATGCCAAGCAGTAGGATATGGGGTGAGTATAGGGGTACAATGCCAAGCAGTAGGATATGGGGTGAGTATAGGGGTACAATGCCAAGCAGTAGGATATGGAGTGAGTATAGGAGTACAATGCCAAGCAGTAGGACATGGGGTGAGTATAGGGGTACAATGCCAAGCAGTAGGATATGGGGTGAGTATAGGGGTACAATGCCAAGCAGTAGGATATGGAGTGAGTATAGGAGTACAATGCCAAGCAGTAGGACATGGGGTGAGTATAGGGGTACAATGCCAAGCAGTAGGATATGGAGTGAGTATAGGGGTACAATGCCAAGCAGTAGGACATGAGGTGAGTATAGGGGTACAATGCCAAGCAGTAGGACATGGAGTGAGTATAGGGGGGTACAATGCCAAGCAGTAGGACATGGGGTGAGTATAGGGGTACAATGCCAAGCAGTAGGACATGGAGTGAGTATAGGGGGGTACAATGCCAAGCAGTAGGACATGGGGTGAGTATAGGGGTACAATGCCAAGCAGTAGGACATGGAGTGAGTATAGGGGGGTACAATGCCAAGCAGTAGGACATGGAGTGAGTATAGGGGGGTACAATGCTAAGCAGTAGGACATGAGGTGAGTATAGGGGTACAATGCCAAGCAGTAGGACATGGGGTGAGTATAGGGGGTACAATGCCAAGCAGTAGGACATGGGGTGAGTATAGGGGGTACAATGCCAAGCAGTAGGACATGGGGTGAGTATAGGGGGTACAATGCCAAGCAGTAGGACATGAGTTGAGTATAGGAGTACAATGCCAAGCAGTAGGACATGGGGTGAGTATAGGGGTACAATGCCAAGCAGCAGGACATGGGGTGAGTATAGGAGTACAATGCCAAGCAGTAGGACATGGGGTGAGTATAGGGGTACAATGCCAAGCAGTAGGATATGGGGTGAGTATAGGGGTACAATGCCAAGCAGTAGGACATGGGGGTGAGTATAGGGGTACAATGCCAAGCAGTAGGATATGGGGTGAGTATAGGGGTACAATGCCAAGCAGTAGGATATGGGGTGAGTATAGGGGTACAATGCCAAGCAGTAGGATATGGAGTGAGTATAGGGGTACAATGCCAAGCAGTAGGACATGAGGTGAGTATAGGGGTACAATGCCAAGCAGTAGGACATGGGGTGAGTATAGGGGGGTACAATGCCAAGAAGTAGGACATGGGGTGAGTATAGGGGTACAATGCCAAGCAGTAGGACATGGAGTGAGTATAGGGGGGTACAATGCCAAGCAGTAGGACATGGGGTGAGTATAGGGGTACAATGCCAAGCAGTAGGACATGGGGGTGAGTATAGGGGTACAATGCCAAGCAGTAGGACATGGAATGAGTATAGGGGTACAATGCCAAGTAGTAGGACATGGGGTGAGTATAGGAGTACAATGCCAAGCAGTAGGACATGGGGTGAGTATAGGGGTACAATGCCAAGCAGTAGGACATGGGGGTGAGTATAGGGGTACAATGCCAAGCAGTAGGACATGGAGTGAGTATAGGGGGGTACAATGCCAAGCAGTAGGACATGGGGTGAGTATAGGAGTACAATGCCAAGCAGTAGGACATGGGGGTGAGTATAGGGGTACAATGCCAAGCAGTAGGGCATGGGGGTGAGTATAGGGGTACAATGCCAAGCAGTAGGACATGGGGGTGAGTATAGGGGTACAATGCCAAGCAGTAGGACATGGGGGTGAGTATAGGGGTACAATGCCAAGCAGTAGGACATGGAGTGAGTATAGGGGTGATAGTACCCAGCAGAGGGGCCCGGGTTGTGTCCGGTGTCTCACATACACACTGAGCTTAGGACCCCGGTGCTGCAATGCTGGCAGGGTCCCCGCACATCCTCCTGATATGTGGGTGCAGCCCCTCCCCCATCATCCCCCATCATCCTGTGTTCTGTACACAATTTAACTCTTTCTTCCCCTCTCTGCAGCTCAACAACCAGTCCTTATATTGGTGGGCAGTGAAGTCATTATGGAGCCAAAATATGACGGAAAACCCTCAGAGATCAACTGGAAGATAAACGGTAACAAGCTGGTGGACATGGAGCTGATCCCAAAGGTTGATCTCACATTTTACCGTCTTCAGGACAGAGCGGGTATTGATGGAACCAATGGAGTGCTGACCATAAGGAACCTGACTACAGGGGACTCCGGAGACTACCGGGCGGAGGCGTTGGTGAATAATGTCTATCAGTACACAGATATAACACTCACTGTACGAGGTAAGTCTTCACCATTGGCTACAACTAATCACATGGTACAGAGTGCTGTGATTGGCCCTGGTACCATGTGATAGCTGTGGGCCAAACAGTCATGAATAGAAGCCATTCATGGCGGTTTTGTTTACATTGTAATCATGTGATCGATACGACCAATCATAGCGATCACATGATACCCTGGTCACTCACAGCCGCTGTGCGCCCTGATCACAGGATTGCGCCTCTGCATGTCTCAGGGGGTGCGCTAATGTGCCTGTGCCAAGAAACGTGCCAATACATCGCCTGGCTGTGCTGCCCGTCTGCTGTAAATATAATGTGGGTGACAAGTGGTGAAAAGTATCAAAACCCCAACAATGTTCTTCTCTTATGTGATCCCTTTTATACCACTAAAAGCATTTTACACTCATCAGCCATAACATTATGACCGGTAAAGTGATAACATTGACTGATCTGGTTACAATGTTACGTGCAAGCAGGTGGGATATATTGGGCTGAATTCACACCGGAGCGTTTTTTTTTTTTTTTGTCTCTGTCTGTCTCTCTGTCTGTCTCTCTGTCTGTCTCTCTGTCTGTCTCTCTGTCTGTCTCTCTGTCTGTCTCTCTGTCTGTCTCTCTGTCTGTCTCTCTGTCTGTCTCTCTGTCTGTCTCTCTGTCTGTCTCTCTGTCTGTCTCTCTGTCTGTCTCTCTGTCTGTCTCTCTGTCTGTCTCTCTGTCTGTCTCTCTGTCTGTCTCTCTGTCTGTCTCTCTGTCTGTCTCTCTGTCTGTCTCTCTGTCTGTCTCTCTGTCTGTCTCTCTGTCTGTCTCTCTGTCTGTCTCTGTCTCTCTGTGTCTCTGTCTCTCTGTGTCTCTGTCTCTCTGTGTCTCTGTCTCTCTGTGTCTCTGTCTCTCTGTCTCTCTGTGTCTCTGTCTTTTGTCTCTGTCTCTCTGTCTTTTGTCTCTGTCTCTCTGTCTTTTGTCTCTGGCTCTCTGTCTTTTGTCTCTGGCTCTCTGTCTTTTGTCTCTGGCTCTCTGTCTCTCTGTGTCTGTCTTTTGTCTCTGTCTCTGTGTCTCTGGCTCTCTGTCTCTCTGTGTCTCTGTCTTTTGTCTCTGTCTCTTTGTGTCTCTGGCTCTCTGTCTCTCTGTCTCTCTGTGTCTTTTGTCTCTGTCTCTCTGTGTCTCTGTCTCTCTGTGTCTCTGTCTTTTGTCTCTGGCTCTCTGTGTCTCTGGCTCTCTGTCTCTCTGTGTCTCTGTCTTTTGTCTCTGTCTCTTTGTGTCTCTGTCTCTCTGTCTTTTGTCTCTGGCTCTCTGTCTTTTGTCTCTGGCTCTCTGTCTTTTGTCTCTGGCTCTCTGTCTTTTGTCTCTGGCTCTCTGTCTCTCTGTGTCTGTCTTTTGTCTCTGTCTCTGTGTCTCTGGCTCTCTGTCTCTCTGTGTCTCTGTCTTTTGTCTCTGTCTCTTTGTGTCTCTGGCTCTCTGTCTCTCTGTCTCTCTGTGTCTTTTGTCTCTGTCTCTCTGTGTCTTTTGTCTCTGTCTCTCTGTGTCTTTTGTCTCTGTCTCTCTGTGTCTTTTGTCTCTGTCTCTCTGTGTCTTTTGTCTCTGTCTCTCTGTGTCTTTTGTCTCTGTCTCTCTGTGTCTTTTGTCTCTGTCTCTCTGTGTCTTTTGTCTCTGTCTCTCTGTGTCTTTTGTCTCTGTCTCTCTGTGTCTTTTGTCTCTGTCTCTCTGTGTCTTTTGTCTCTGTCTCTCTGTGTCTTTTGTCTCTGTCTCTCTGTGTCTTTTGTCTCTGTCTCTCTGTGTCTTTTGTCTCTGTCTCTCTGTGTCTTTTGTCTCTGTCTCTCTGTGTCTTTTGTCTCTGTCTCTCTGTGTCTTTTGTCTCTGTCTCTCTGTGTCTTTTGTCTCTGTCTCTCTGTGTCTTTTGTCTCTGTCTCTCTGTGTCTTTTGTCTCTGTCTCTCTGTGTCTTTTGTCTCTGTCTCTCTGTGTCTCTGGCTCTCTGTCTCTCTGTGTCTCTGTCTTTTGTCTCTGTCTCTCTGTGTCTCTGGCTCTCTGGCTCTCTGTCTCTCTGGCTCTCTGTGTCTCTGGCTCTCTGTGTCTCTGGCTCTCTGTGTCTCTGGCTCTCTGTCTCTCTGTGTCTCTGGCTCTCTGTCTCTCTGGCTCTCTGTGTCTCTGGCTCTCTGTGTCTCTGGCTCTCTGTGTCTCTGGCTCTCTGTGTCTCTGGCTCTCTGTGTCTCTGGCTCTCTGTGTCTCTGGCTCTCTGTGTCTCTGGCTCTCTGTGTCTCTGGCTCTCTGTGTCTCTGGCTCTCTGTGTCTCTGTCTTTTGTCTCTGTCTCTCTGTGTCTCTGTCTTTTGTCTCTGTCTCTCTGTGTCTCTGTCTTTTGTCTCTGTCTCTCTGTGTCTCTGTCTTTTGTCTTCTCTGTCTCTCTGTGTCTCTGTCTTTTGTCTCTGTCTCTCTGTGTCTCTGTCTTTTGTCTCTGTCTCTCTGTGTCTCTGTCTTTTGTCTCTGTCTCTCTGTGTCTCTGTCTTTTGTCTCTGTCTCTCTGTGTCTCTGTCTCTCTGTGTCTCTGTGTCTCTGTCTTTTTTGTCTCTGTCTCTCTGTGTCTCTGTGTCTCTGTCTTTTTTGTCTCTGTCTCTCTGTGTCTCTGTGTCTCTGTCTTTGTCTCTGTCTCTCTGTGTCTCTGTGTCTCTGTCTTTTTTGTCTCTGTCTCTCTGTGTCTCTGTCTTTTGTCTCTGTCTCTCTGTGTCTCTGTCTTTTGTCTCTGTCTCTCTGTGTCTCTGTGTCTCTGTCTTTTGTCTCTGTGTCTCTGTCTTTTGTCTCTGTCTCTCTGTGTCTCTGTGTCTCTGTCTTTTGTCTCTGTCTCTCTGTGTCTCTGTGTCTCTGTCTTTTGTCTCTGTCTCTCTGTGTCTCTGTCTTTTGTCTCTGTCTCTCTGTGTCTCTGTGTCTCTGTCTTTTGTCTCTGTCTCTCTGTGTCTCTGTCTTTTGTCTCTGTCTCTCTGTGTCTCTGTCTTTTGTCTCTGTCTCTCTGTGTCTCTGTCTTTTGTCTCTGTCTCTGTGTCTCTGTCTTTTGTCTCTGTCTCTGTGTCTCTGTCTTTTGTCTCTGTCTCTGTGTCTCTGTCTTTTGTCTCTGTCTCTCTGTGTCTCTGTCTTTTGTCTCTGTCTCTCTGTGTCTGTGTCTCTGTCTCTCTGTGTCTCTGTCTTTTGTCTCTGTCTCTCTGTGTCTCTGTCTTTTGTCTCTGTCTCTCTGTGTCTCTGTCGTCTCTGTCTCTCTGTGTCTGTGTCTCTGTCTCTCTCTGTGTCTCTCTCTCTCTGTGTCTCTCTCTGTCTGTCTCTCTCTGTGTGTCTCTCTCTCTCTCTCTCTCTCTCTCTCTCTGTCTCTCTCTCTGTCTCTCTCTGTCTCTCTGTCTCTCTGTGTCTCTCTGTGTCTCTCTCTCTGTGTCTCTGTGTCTCTCTCTCTGTGTCTCTGTGTCTCTCTCTCTGTGTCTCTGTGTCTCTCTCTCTGTGTCTCTGTGTCTCTCTCTCTGTGTCTCTGTGTCTCTCTCTCTGTGTCTCTGTGTCTCTCTCTCTGTGTCTCTCTGTGTCTCTCTCTCTGTGTCTCTCTCTGTCTCTCTCTCTGTGTCTCTCTCTGTCTCTCTCTCTGTCTCTCTCTCTGTCTCTCTCTCTGTCTCTCTCTCTGTCTCTCTCTCTGTCTCTCTCTCTGTCTCTCTCTCTGTCTCTGTGTGTGTCTCTCTCTCTGTCTCTGTGTCTCTCTCCCCCCCCCCCCCCCCCCCCGATGCTCAACCGGCGACCCTCCAGCTGTTCTGAACTACAAGTCCCATGAGGCATTGCAAGGCTGACTGTGACAAGCATGACTCCCACAGGCAGAGGCATTATGGGACTTGTAGTTCTGTAACAGTTGGAGGGCCGCAGGTTGAGCACCCAATACCCTAGAGAAAAAAAATAATGAATAATAATAAAAAAAGAAAAGCTGAAAAACCTAGCAACAGATAATGGTTTTCTCAACTGGCTAATAAAGAAAAGAAAAAATGACAGCTCAAAAATACTGCATTTAAAAAAAAAAGCAGAAAAACTCAGACGCTATGCTCAGGTGTGAATGCAGCTTTACTGGGGAGGTGTCACTGCGACAGGAAGTGAGGAAGAATCTCCCCACTGGAATCACAGTAATAATAAACTGGCAGATGTATTAAGGCCCCTCCCACAGAGGGCGGACTCTGCTTTGTTCAGTGGGTGATCTGTCCACTGAGCAGGCCAATGGCGGGTCTGTGTCCATTCAGCTTATGTAGAGCTGACCTGAACACTAGAGCTGCACAATTAAATGTTAATAAATCGTGATCTCGATTCACCTCCCCTGATGATCTCTCATGGAGAGGTTGCTGTGTCTTTCATATAAACAAGTGGAGAGACTTATCTGCTCACTCAGCTGTCAAAAGAAAACATCCGGGCAGTCTGCCGAGTCTTTAACTTTGAAACATTGTAACTAAGCTTCCTTCTTGGATCAAAGGGATAGAACTTCCCTGTAAATAAATAATCTGGGCAGTCTGCCAAGTTTTCAACAACGTGTAAATGCAGGAAGTTTAACCTCTTAAAGTCTAAATCTTTTTCTGACACTTCTTTCATAAGTTAAAATCAATATTTTTTGCTAGGAAATTAATTGGAACCCCCAAACATATTATATAATTAGCAGAGACCCTAGGGAATAAAATGACAATTGCTGCAATATTTTATATCACACTGTATTTGCCCAGCCGTCTTTCAAATGTAATTTTTTGGGAAAACACTTCAATGAATGAAAAAAAAAAACGAAACCATAAAGTTAGCCCAATTTTTTTTTTTTTTGTTTTAATGTGAAAGATGATGTTATGCCGCGAGAATCGTGATCTATCTTCTAAGCAAAAAAATTGTGATTCTCATTTTAGCCAGAATCGTGCAGCTCTACTGGACACGGCCTGCTCTGCCTTATGGTCGATCGTGTGTAAATGGATTGGCTATACGTTTACACCCGATTGCCCTTGATCCGATCCAAATAAAAATATGTGTAGCGCTAAAAAAACATAAATATAGGGACAGTGAAGTCCAGCTAAAAGTGAAAAACCTACTGAGAAAAAAACAAGAAAAAGTCCTCAATGTTTATAAGACTCATATAGATTAATAGTCCATATAAATGCAGTGACTTCATGTGACATCCAAAGTGAAGATAGGAGAGGCACACCACCACCGAAATTGAGAAGACTTACCAGATCTCGTGGACCCGAGAGGGCATACCCCCAAATGGGTCAAATCAGGCTTGGGTGGTGGAAGCTGTTCCGGAAAGATGGTGAAGATGGACATCTAAAAGTAAACCGTAGACTTGTGTGTCCCTCCAGGGTGATATTGAGGAGTAGATGGTGATGATATAAGGCAAGGAGGAAAAAGGCCACATAGTGTAATTCCGGTAAACAAGTATCAAAATTTATTAAAATAAGAAATACACTCGCATGTACGTCTTGTAAAATCAGCGCTGTGAAAGTATGGCGGCAGTGGGGTCCTACCTGACGCGTTTCGTCCTCTTGGACATCGTCTGGGGGTGTCCCCCCACTGCAGCCAGCAAGGTGTGTATATATATATATATATATATATATATATATATATATATATATATATATATATATATATATATATATATATATATATATATATATATATATATATATATATATATATATATATATATATATATATATATATATATATATATATATATATATATATTAATATAGAGAGAGAGAGTGGTCTTGTTAATGAGGGACAACTCCACATTGTGTAAAAATGCCACTTCTGGTTTTCGTGCAAGATGGCCGCTCAGCGTGCGTTCCACGCCTCTCCCTGAAGTCAATTGCCCGCCGGAAGTGAAACCATTGGGGTTAATAGTGAGGTGACGGAGTCTATCCCACTCACGATAGGCCAGCCAGGAGGTTGTACTGGATTCTTATGGACCTTGGGCAGATAATAGATGGTTGGCACCCTAGGTACCAAAAAAATCTCTCTCTTCTGTTTAAGATTCCTTGGTCATAACCTCTTTTCACAATATCGGACAGCTCTCTTGTATACAGAAGTAGGGTTATTGGGTATAATTTTGTACGTGTCAGGTTCGTTTAGAATTCTATGCATCTCTGATTCTTAATCCTTCTTGTCAAAGATAACAGTCCCACCACCCTTGTCAGCCGGACAAATAACCAGGTCTTTTTGTGAACATAGGGACTTGAGGCCTATGTTGGACAAACGGTGGTGGCGTATATGTTTACCTGGAAGCTCCGCTAAATCCTTAAGGACAAGATCTCTAAAAATGCCTATAGCAGGTGCTACAGGAACAGGTGGATTGAATAGTGAGGGATTACATAGACCTGAATGAACCGTTCCAGATGAAGCAGCGCCACCTCCACCCCTATAAGGGTTAGAAATGAGGTAGCGCTGGACATTTTAATTTAGACACACCTAAAACTATTTTGCTTCATATGTCCACCATATTGCACAGTCGTATTGTACACGGAGCGTTGGCCCCATCGCAATGTTCGTTTGGGGCCACCGCATAACACACATGTCACTATGTTGTTCTCTATATGCGGTACGTCACTTTCCACGTACGCAACGCCTATTCCCAGGCGTGGTCACCTCAGCATATAGGCGGGACCTCCTTTCGTATGAGGCACCACCCCTGTTGCTTCCACCTAGTTGGTGCGCGCGCTCATTAATGTTGATTCGATTTGGTCATATGTATGACCTAACTGGTGCGCATGCACACTTTCGTTGGTCTGAGAAGGGCGTGCTTATAGGACGGACGTCCGCAAGAAAGCTTTATTTTCACTTACCAAAGTGCACTGGAATCCTTTAGAGCATACACAAATTTTGGTTTTACACTTATGGTTTGATACTAGCTTATTTCATTGAATACACTATTAATCCCAATGGTTTTACTTCCGGCGGGCAATTGACTTCAGGGAGAGGCGTGGAACACATTCCGCTTTTCGAGCAAGATGGCCGCTCGGAAGTGGCATTTTTACACAATGTGGAGTTGTCCCTCATTAACAAGATCTATCTATATATCTATATCTATATATCTATATATCTATATCTATATATATCTATATATATATATATATATATACACACACCTTGCTGGCTGCAGTGGGGGGACCCCCCAGACAATGTCTAAGAGGACGAAACGCGTCGGGTAAGACCCCACTGCCGCCATACTTTCACAGCGCTGATTTTACAAGACATACATGCGAGTGTATTTCTTCTTTTAATAAATTTTGATACTTGTTTAACGGAATTACACTATGTGGCCTTTTTCCTCCTTGCCTTATATCATCACCATCTACTCCTCAATATCACCCTGGAGGGACACAAGTCTACGGTTTACTTTTAGATGTCCATCTTCACCATCTTTCCGGAACATCTTCCATCACCCACCACCCACCACCCAAGCCTGATTTGACCCATTTGGGGGTATGCCCTCTCGGGTCCACGAGATCT
The DNA here is from genome assembly GCA_037952835.1 of Lithobates septentrionalis. Taxonomy (NCBI): domain Eukaryota; kingdom Metazoa; phylum Chordata; class Amphibia; order Anura; family Ranidae; genus Lithobates; species Lithobates septentrionalis. The sequence continues at coordinate 386,187 of JBBDGP010003214.1, read as the reverse complement.
GGTAAGTCTTCTCAATTTCGGTGGTGGTGTGCCTCTCCTATCTTCACTTTGGATGTCACATGAAGTCACTGCATTTATATGGACTATTAATCTAATATGAGTCTTATGCCATCTTCTCCATAGATCTGTGTAAAATATACTCCACAGAGGGAAGGAAGGAAGTCCTGGGTATAGATAGAGCGGGGTGATGGAGATCTCACCCTCTGATGTCATATTCTTTTCTTTCAGATTGTCCTGATAAACCCAAAATCACTAATAGAACTACTGAGAAGGATATTATACTATACTGTGAATGCTCCACTCCGGATGTCACCTATGAATGGTTTAACCAGACAGGATCCGTTGGCACGGGACAATCATACTCTGAACCCCGACCAAAAAATTATGATGTGAATCTGACCTGTGTTGTGGATAATGAAGTGTGTAAGAAGAATTCATCTATACTAATCCGCTATATTCCAGGTGAGTCCCGGCAGGTGACCAGTGATGTCTACAAAGCAAATCTCACCCTCAATACTCACCGACACCTTTCCTGATCAGAGTATATATCCCTTCATCTGTATACCTGTCATCAGAGAGTCAGAGGTGTGACTCCACCTCCTACATACTGATTGGTTACAATCTTCTACCTGTGTGTGACCCTGATCTCCTCCTCATTGTTCTGTACTTCACCTCTCTCCTCTCTATGATCATCACCCCCATCATCTCATACTTCTACCTGTGTGTGTGACCCTGATCTCCTCCTCATTGTTCTGTACTTCACCTCTCTCCTCTCTATGATCATCACTCCCATCATCTCATACTTCTACCTGTGTGTGACCCTGATATCCTCCTCATTGTTCTGTACTTCACCTCTCTCCTCTCTATGATCATCATCACCCCCATCATCTCATACTTCTACCTGTGTGTGTGTGACCCTGATCTCCTCCTCATTGTTCTGTACTTCACCTCTCTCCTTTCTATGATCATCACCCCCATCATCTCATACTTCTACCTGTGTTTGTGGTCCTGATCTCCTCCTCATTGTTCTGTACTTCACCTCTCTCCTCTCTATGATCATCACCCCCATCATCTCATACTTCTACCTGTGTGTGATCCTGATCTCCTCCTCATTGTTCTGTACTTCACCTCTCCTCTCTATGATCATCACCCCCATCATCTCATACTTCTACCTGTGTGTGATCCTGATCTCCTCCTCATTGTTCTGTACTTCACCTCTCTCCTCTCTATGATCATCACCCCCATCATCTCATACTTCTACCTGTGTGTGATCCTGATCTCCTCCTCATTGTTCTGTACTTCACCTCTCTCCTCTCTATGATCATCATCACCCCCATCATCTCATACTTCTACCTGTGTGTGACCCTGATCTCCTCCTCATTGTTCTGTACTTCACCTCTCTCCTCTCTATGATCATCATCACCCCCATCATCTCATACTTCTACCTGTGTGTGACCCTGATCTCCTCCTCATTGTTCTGTACTTCACCTCTCTCCTCTCTATGATCATCATCACCCCCATCATCTCATACTTCTACCTGTGTGTGACCCTGATCTCCTCCTCATTGTTCTGTACTTCTCCTCTCTCCTCTCTGATCATCACCCCCATCATCTCATACTTCTACCTGTGTGTGATCCTGATCTCCTCCTCATTGTTCTGTACTTCTCCTCTCTCCTCTCTGATCATCACCCCCATCATCTCATACTTCTACCTGTGTGTGATCCTGATCTCCTCCTCATTGTTCTGTACTTCACCTCTCTCCTCTCTATGATCATCATCACCCCCATCATCTCATACTTCTACCTGTGTGTGATCCTGATCTCCTCCTCATTGTTCTGTACATCACCTCTCTCCTCTCTATGATCATCATCACTCCCATCATCTCATACTTCTACCTGTGTGTGACCCTGATCTCCTCCTCATTGTTCTGTACTTCACCTCTCTCCTCTCTATGATCATCACCCCCATCATCTCATACTTCTACCTGTGTGTGACCCTGATCTCCTCCTCATTGTTCTGTACTTCACCTCTCTATGATCATCACCCCCATCATCTCATACTTCTACCTGTGTGTGATCCTGATCTCCTCCTCATTGTTCTGTACTTCACCTCTCTCCTCTCTATGATCATCACCCTCATCATCTCATACTTCTACCTGTGTTTGTGGTCCTGATCTCCTCCTCATTGTTCTGTACTTCACCTCTCTCCTCTCTATGATCATCATCACCCCCATCATCTCATACTTCTACCTGTGTGTGATCCTGATCTCCTCCTCATTGTTCTGTACTTCACCTCTCTCCTCTCTATGATCATCACCCCCATCATCTCATACTTCTACCTGTGTGTGACCCTGATCTCCTCCTCATTGTTCTGTACTTCACCTCTCTCCTCTCTATGATCATCATCACCCCCATCATCTCATACTTCTACCTGTGTGTGATCCTGATCTCCTCCTCATTGTTCTGTACTTCACCTCTCTCCTCTCTATGATCATCATCACCCCCATCATCTCATACTTCTACCTGTGTGTGACCCTGATCTCCTCCTCATTGTTCTGTACTTCACCTCTCTCCTCTCTATGATCATCACCCCCATCATCTCATACTTCTACCTGTGTGTGAGACCCTGAACTCCTCCTCATTGTTCTGTACTTCACCTCTCTCCCCTCTATGATCATCATCACCCCCATCATCTCATACTTCTACCTGTGTGTGACCCTGATCTCCTCCTCATTGTTCTGTACTTCACCTCTCTCCTCTCTATGATCATCATCACCCCCATCATCTCATACTTCTACCTGTGTGTGATCCTGATCTCCTCCTCATTGTTCTGTACTTCACCTCTCTCCTCTCTATGATCATCACCCCCATCATCTCATACTTCTACCTGTCTGTGTGACCCTGATCTCCTCCTCATTGTTCTGTACTTCACCTGTCTATGATCATCACCCCCATCATCTCATACTTCTACCTGTGTTTGTGGTCCTGATTTCTTTCTGTATGTGATCAGGTCAGGAATGTAAATCTGCAGCCCCCCCCTTTATTTCCCTGTAGCTGCAGGGTGGTGGGTCTCCATTCCATGGGTGATTAGTCCAGTGCTGACAATATCCTGCCAGGACCGGAGCGAATCCAAACCCATCCCTGCTATAGATAATAGAAGTGACTGCTGTCATTGCTGTATAAAGCATACGTAGCATCAGCCATGACCAGTATACAGCGCTGTGTACCGGCAGCAGCACATAATGAGGTCACGGGGAACCTTGGATTTTTGGTAGTGACTACAAGGCTTCCTTTGATTGGTAGAGATCATAATGTCATCCACCCATCTCTCCACCTCAGCCAATCGGAGCACATCACACTCTTTACTCTTTATTTGAAGTGTCATATAGTGACACCTAATTCATGTCTCTGGTATATAGCGGAATGAACCACTGAAGGTTAGATATGTTGCCTTCAAAGGGTTGCCAACATCCCGGATCGGTATAGAAAATAAGACCCTTCAATTAGGGAGCTTATATACCCCCCAGTATAGTGGGACTTTGTAGGCGAACCATGCGATTGGAATAGTTAAAAATTATTTTATATATTTGAAAAAGCATAAAAACAAAATACATTGGACATAAATCTCGAAGATAGTACTTATACAGTATAGTTCACTTTCACATAACAATTTTGTATACTTCCATTTATAGTAAGATATTTTTCTCTAAAGGCCTGACATGTTTCAGGACAATGTCCCTTCTTCAGAGGCGTATTGCAGAGAGAAAAAAACGTTTATATAGGAGATACATTCTGAAACCACAAATGAGAATGATTTGCACAATATGAACGAAAGAAGGTTTAGCAACCCAGCATGCCACAGTGTCCATCATACCTACCAGTGAGAAGTTATTCAAAAATGAAAAATATATATGCATAAATGTGCACAGACACCCAATATTGGATGGGGCAGTAATTTGTATCTTTTAGGTAAAAAAACACTGACTGTCGGCTGACCAACCAGTATAAATTAATGGTTATCCCTCGGCTTCAGGAAATGACCTCGCAAAGGCCCCCCAAGTGAGAGGACGGCCCTGGTGGGTCCCAAATTGACCTTGAAAGGGGGAAAAAGACTTTTGTGTAATTTACTCAAAACTCATTTATTTATACAGATATTTAATTATCATTTTAGCATAACAAACTCGCTCTTTCATCTTTTCTTAAACAAAAAGTACATGCACCATACATATATACACCTACATATATATACATATATATATACACACACACACACACACACACACACACACAGGCAGGACCAGTATTTAATATGGTGCAAGATCATATTGTCTTTGGAAGAGTTAAAAGAGGAGTTCCACCCAGGAAAAAAAAAAAAACTAAAAGTCAGCAGCTACAAATACTGCAGCTGCTGACCTTTTTAATTGGACGCTTACCTGTCCCAGGGTCCAGCGATGCGGGGGATCGAAGCCCCGCTCGTCCCCCCCCCCCCCCCCCCTCCGCTCGTCGGCGCCGGCATTACAACTGTGGGCGCCGGGCTGTGGCTTCACAGCCTGGCACCCACTGCGCGAGCGGCGCCGCGCGCCGTGATTGGCCGCTCAATCACCTGGGACCTGTAATGGGTCCCAGATGATTGACAGGAGGGAGGGAGCAGAGCGGAGCCCTTCCTGTGCCTGGGGGGGGGAAGTGATGTCACCAGCCCAGGCAAAGGAAGAGGCAGACTACGAGGGACCCCCTAGCAACAGGCATTTAGAGGTAAGTAAAAAAATATATATATCCAAATGTTTTTTTTTTTTTTTTTTTGTTTTTTTTTAGAATTTTTACAGGTATTTTTGTTTTGTGGGTGGAACCCCACTTTAAGTATTTAGGTAAAAACATTTAGAAAAACTACTGAATTTAAGAGATTGACAGTGCCTCCGTCTGATACCCAAAGAGAAAGAAAGAGAAAAAGAAAAGGGAAAGGAAGCCTATCTACCTGTGGATAGGAATGGAACACTTATTAGGCAGCTGAGCCTTATTACCAAATGAATTGAAAGAAAAATAAATAAAATAAAATAAAAGAAACCCATAGGGAAGTTTGCTTATTTTTGTCTCTCAATGAGAGACAAGGTGGTTTGCTTATTTCTATCTCTCATAAGGTGTAGCTTACAGGGAGGTGTATCACCCATAGTAAGGGGGAAAGAGGTTTAGGAGTACTCACTTTTTGGAAGCAGAGATGGTGCATGGGCAGCTGAAGCAAAAAGCGCCTTGTAGCCTGAATGGTGGGATAGCACACTGAGCAGGACGTCCAGAGCGGCTCAAATAGCCACCGGCGCCTGCGCAGTGAGATCCATAACAGAAGTGTCAGCAGAGGAGGGAAACCATTCTGCAGAGCGGAACGACGCATCTCGGGAGGGCGGGCACCGGGGATCCTGAAGGAGAGGAAATCCCGGAGTCACGCCGACGCCGAGAATGGCGTCACTGCGCACGACGCAGGGCGCAACCGCATACTGATGGGCTAATGTTGTGTGATTGCAGGGAAACGAGCCCATGCAATGGAAAGAGGCAAACATTGTTATGACAGAGGGGGACACGGTCATGTAAAAGAAAGGGAAAAACGAAAAAAGGAGAGAAGGGGAAAATAGAGTAACGGAGGGAAGAGGGAAAGAAAAGAAGGGGGAAGAAAAAGGTAAATGAAGAAATTATAGCGACCGTGTAAGGAAGGAATTGCATAGGAGAAATTTAAATGAAAAATTGGATAAAGAATGAAGTGGGAATCACCCAACTGATTTCCTTTCATTTCCTGTTTGAAAAGCAGAAAGCAAGGGAGACCCGGGGTGTCTAAAAAAGTGGGGCCCCAGGGGAGGGTCTGCACGGCGCCCACCCAGAGCCGAAGTGCTGGGGGAGCGTCATGCAGGTCCACCCCACCGACGCACGAAAACACTGTCATGACAAGCCCAACAGTGTCTGTAGAGGAGCAATGTGATGTGATGCCATCCACTGCAACACTGTATATAGCACCAAAATAATATATATAGCACGGTATATCGCACCGGGTCACCCCATACTGTATAGTATGACTGTCCCCTCATATAATTGGGAAGATCGGTGCAATCCATACAGGACAGTCGGTCTGCAGCTGTTATTCCGTTCCCCCCCCCACCCCCTCCAGTTTCCGTTCCTCCCCCCTCAGCTGTAAAGTGTCATCTTCAGTCAGCTCCAGTGCCTGTTCAGAGTAGATCCAGGATTATAGGGATATTCAATCCTCCGGGTAAAACTCAAATTTAATTATCTGCCCCCCTTTGTACATTTCCTCCTGTCCCCAGCTTTGCGCATTCCCTAGAGCGGCCTATTACAATTAGGGCTGCGCATCTTCACTGGCCTCACGATTCGATTCGATTACGATTATCAAGTCAACGATTCGATTCGATTCCGCGATGCATCACGATTACAGCGCAAGTCCGCAAGTTCTCATGGTTTTCATCAAAAAAAAATTCAAGTAGTCAGGAGGACTCCATTTTTTTTTATTCTATCTGTTCTTAAGAAAAAAAGAGACAGCAGAGGAGCTCCAGGCTCTCTTCCACAATACTAAAGGAGATGGTCAGAGCCTGCGGACATGCTACAGGAGATGATCAGAGACTGCAGACATGCTACAGGAGATGATCAGAGACTGCGGACATGCTACAGGAGATGGTCAGAGACTGCAGACATAGTACAGGAGATGATCAGAGACTGCAGACATAGTACAGGAGATGATCAGAGACTGCAGACATAGTACAGGAGATGGTCAGAGACTGCAGACATGCTACAGGAGATGATCAGAGACTGCAGACATGCTACAGGAGATGATCAGAGACTGCGGACATGCTACAGGAGATGGTCAGAGACTGCGGACATGCTACAGGAGATGGTCAGAGACTGCGGACATGCTACAGGAGATGGTCAGAGACTGCGGACATGCTACAGGAGATGGTCAGAGACTGCGGACATGCTACAGGAGATGGTCAGAGACAGCGGACATGCTACAGGAGATGGTCAGAGACTGCGGACATGCTACAGGAGATGGTCAGAGACTGCGGACATGCTACAGGAGATGGGCACAGACTGCGGACATGCTACAGGAGATGGTCAGAGACTGCGGACATGGTACAGGAGATGAGCACAGACTGCGGCGGACATGGCACAGGAGATGAGCACAGACTGCGGCGGACATGGCACAGGAGATGGGCACAGACTGCGGCGGACATGGCACAGGAGATGGGCACAGACTGCGGCGGACATGGCACAGGAGATGGGCACAGACTGCGGCGGACATGGCACAGGAGATGGGCACAGACTGCGGCGGACATGGCACAGGAGATGGGCACAGACTGCGGCGGACATGGCACAGGAGATGGGCACAGACTGCGGCGGACATGGCACAGGAGATGGGCACAGACTGCGGCGGACATGGCACAGGAGATGGGCACAGACTGCGGACAATAATGCAGAGTTGTGGTGTGATGAAGGCACATAGAAGACAATTTCTTTCCCCGGGCGCGCTCCCCATGGTCAGCTTTGCATGTAGCATGTGCAGTGTTGATTTGTAATTATAGGAGTGTTACTGTGCATGTCCTGATTGGGTACAAAGACAGAGCTCAAGAAGACCAGAGGCCACACTACACATGAATAGGTTGCCACATCATCCCTTTAATCCAGAACACATATGAATTACACGGGTTCAGTGGCTAATTTAATGCAGATAAGGCACCAAGTGAGTTTAATTACCACCTTAATCAGCCACAGAACCCGGGTAATTATTATGTGTCCCGGATTAAAGGGATGAGGTGGCGACCTATCCATGTACCCCCATCATGTGCCAAGCACAGCACAAGAACACACAGGAGAGCTGCCCCATGGCGGTCCCCACTGTGCAGGCACTGGCTGCTCCCTACTGCTACACACGGGGGGCGCTCTCACCTGGAGGAATATAGAGGGACACAGGAAGGAGAAGAGACGAAGGTATGAACAATGGAAGTATAGAAGCCACAAACATAATGCATTTCATACAAATTTGTGTTGATTTTAATTCAGAGCTCAGATCTCCTACATTGAGCATTAGCTCTACATTATGTAATCCAGTCATTCCTTCAGCTCTCTGCCAATCACATCACCCAGACCAGAGGGCGGGGCTTACTTCTCCCACACTTCATTCTACCTATAATACTGCAGGGATGGCCGCGTCTTGTGATTGGCTCTAAATCCAAAATGATTTTCTTACCATCTCTTTAATCTCAGTAATGTGACTCTTCCTGTGAGGCTCTAACACCAATCTTCTCTCCTCTCCTCTCCTCTCCTCTCCTCTTCTCTTCTATCCAGACAACCCGGATGTCTCTATATGGAAGATCATTGTGATTATATTCGTGGTTCTGCTGTTGGTTCTGCTGTTGATTCTGTTTGCCATCGCACTGTTACATCATCACCGTAAGAGTAAGTACAGCTCCATGTATTCTATATTACTTTTATTTAAAATGTTTAATCTGTTATCTCTGCTAGTTCTGTATATGTAATACAGTGAGGGGGGAGGGGCGGGTTCTAGTGAGTAATGAGTCCACTTGTATTAAAGACGAAAGATCCAATGTGTACGAAAGCTGAGAATCCCCTCAATGGCCGACACCCTTATTACCAGCCAGGTGACCATAAGTTGTTGTTTGTGTTCTCCTGATAGTCTGATGCCGGGGCCTCCATATCTCAGTACAAGAGCCACGTCTTATATTTTACAAATCTTCACAGATAGGGAAAAAAAAATCTCTTTATAAATTGATTTAATATTTAAATAAATAAATGCAGTCCTGAGGTCCCCCCTTCCTTCCACACTGGGGTCCCCCCTTCCTTCCACACTGGGGTCCCACCCTCCCCCTTCCTTCCGCACTGAGGTCCCCCCTTCCTTCCGCACTGGGGTCCCACCCTCCCCCTTCCTTCCGCACTGGGGTCCCACCCTCCCCCTTCCTTCCGCACTGGGGTCCCACCCTCCCCCTTCCTTCCGCACTGGGGTCCCACCCTCCCCCTTCCGCACTGGGGTCCCACCCTCCCCCTTCCGCACTGGGGTCCTCCCCCTTCCTTCCGCACTGGGGTCCTCCCCCTTCCTTCCGCACTGGGGTCCTCCCCCTTCCTTCCGCACTGGGGTCCTCCCCCTTCCTTCCGCACTGGGGTCCTCCCCCTTCCTTCCGCACTGGGGTCCTCCCCCTTCCTTCCGCACTGGGGTCCTCCCCCTTCCTTCCGCACTGGGGTCCTCCCCCTTCCTTCCGCACTGGGGTCCTCCCCCTTCCTTCCGCACTGGGGTCCTCCCCCTTCCTTCCGCACTGGGGTCCTCCCCCTTCCTTCCGCACTGGGGTCCTCCCCCTTCCTTCCGCACTGGGGTCCTCCCCCTTCCTTCCGCACTGGGGTCCTCCCCCTTCCTTCCGCACTGGGGTCCTCCCCCTTCCTTCCGCACTGGGGTCCTCCCCCTTCCTTCCGCACTGGGGTCCTCCCCCTTCCTTCCGCACTGGGGTCCTCCCCCTTCCTTCCGCACTGGGGTCCTCCCCCTTCCTTCCGCACTGGGGTCCTCCCCCTTCCTTCCGCACTGGGGTCCTCCCCCTTCCTTCCGCACTGGGGTCCTCCCCCTTCCTTCCGCACTGGGGTCCTCCCCCTTCCTTCCGCACTGGGGTCCTCCCCCTTCCTTCCGCACTGGGGTCCTCCCCCTTCCTTCCGCACTGGGGTCCTCCCCCTTCCTTCCGCACTGGGGTCCTCCCCCTTCCTTCCGCACTGGGGTCCTCCCCCTTCCTTCCGCACTGGGGTCCTCCCCCTTCCTTCCGCACTGGGGTCCTCCCCCTTCCTTCCGCACTGGGGTCCTCCCCCTTCCTTCCGCACTGGGGTCCTCCCCCTTCCTTCCGCACTGGGGTCCTCCCCCTTCCTTCCGCACTGGGGTCCTCCCCCTTCCTTCCGCACTGGGGTCCTCCCCCTTCCTTCCGCACTGGGGTCCTCCCCCTTCCTTCCGCACTGGGGTCCTCCCCCTTCCTTCCGCACTGGGGTCCTCCCCCTTCCTTCCGCACTGGGGTCCTCCCCCTTCCTTCCGCACTGGGGTCCTCCCCCTTCCTTCCGCACTGGGGTCCTCCCCCTTCCTTCCGCACTGGGGTCCTCCCCCTTCCTTCCGCACTGGGGTCCTCCCCCTTCCTTCCGCACTGGGGTCCTCCCCCTTCCTTCCGCACTGGGGTCCCCCCCCTTCCTTCCGCACTGGGGTCCCACCCCTTCCTTCCGCACTGGGGTCCCACCCCTTCCTTCCGCACTGGGGTCCTCCCCCTTCCTTCCGCACTGGGGTCCTCCCCCTTCCTTCCGCACTGGGGTCCTCCCCCTTCCTTCCGCACTGGGGTCCTCCCCCTCCCTTCCGCACTGGGGTCCTCCCCCTCCCTTCCGCACTGGGGTCCTCCCCCTCCCTTCCGCACTGGGGTCCTCCCCCTCCCTTCCGCACTGGGGTCCTCCCCCTCCCTTCCGCACTGGGGTCCTCCCCCTCCCTTCCGCACTGGGGTCCTCCCCCTCCCTTCCGCACTGGGGTCCTCCCCCTCCCTTCCGCACTGGGGTCCTCCCCCTCCCTTCCGCACTGGGGTCCTCCCCCTCCCTTCCGCACTGGGGTCCTCCCCCTCCCTTCCGCACTGGGGTCCCGTCCTCCCCCTCCCTTCCGCACTGGGGTCCCGTCCTCCCCCTCCCTTCCGCACTGGGGTCCCGTCCTCCCCCTTCCTTCCGCACTGGGGTCCCGTCCTCCCCCTTCCTTCCGCACTGGGGTCCCGTCCTCCCCCTTCCTTCCGCACTGGGGTCCCGTCCTCCCCCTTCCTTCCGCACTGGGGTCCCGTCCTCCCCCTTCCTTCCGCACTGGGGTCCCGTCCTCCCCCTTCCTTCCGCACTGGGGTCCTCACAATGGTGTTAGGCACAGGACTGGAGACAGAAGAGATGTGAACAGGGGGCTGAGCGGTTCCTCCTCTGAATTCCGGACAGCCTGTCCACCAGATCCATAGTGATCACTGATTCTGTATATTCTGGTTGCTCAGCATCATTAACGGTTATTGTGCCCCCATCCCCCGTCCACCATGGAAACACATGATACATACATGGGATAAGTTGTCACCGGCTGGGTGAAATCCTTGTAGTGGGCTGTATGTTGTCCTCGGGTCATAGTTTGGAGACAATCGGTCTAATGTGTGTAAGGATCAAGTCATGTCCTCCTAAGTCAGGGGATTATAACTTGGGGGTCCATGCACCCCTAAAGCTGGCCATAGACCAATCGAATCTCAGCTGGTTCAGCAGGAGGAACCCGCCGAGATTTGAACCATGTATGGGGGGGGCAGGTTAAATGTACCCAAGTTAATGGATCCCTTTGGGTATTACCAGCCTGTTGGGTTTTACATGCGACTATTGCTGGAGGCTGTAATAATCGCTGTGTTCTCCTTCCACATCCATTCAGTCTCCTTCTGTCTCCACCACACACCGCCAACCAACTTCACCCCCCCACCCCACAGAGCATGTGACTGGCGGCTGTCCCTCCTGGTCGGTGCTGTGTGCTCCTACCCCAGTCCGTCAAGACAGCAGACTCCACCCATCATGATCCACCACACCCATTCCGAGCATCCCCTGCAAGAAAAGTGTCATTTTTAGTGAGATATTTCCAAAGGCAAAAAAAGGACGTCCATTTTTATTTTGTGTTCGTAATGCAAAGAATGGCCTGGTCATTTAAGGGGGGGGGGGGAGTAAATCTTCTGGGGCTGACGTGATTAAATCGTTTTATAACCAACTTTAAATATATTATCATATAACCTAACCTCTCATAAACTGATGTCCTTTTTATTTCTATTGTAGAACCCCGTGTGAAGGGGATCTATTCTGTTCTCACCCGTTCTGGAAGTAAGTTTTTGTACCTAATACTTGTAAAGCTTTGTAGTCTGTTGGTGGCCATATTAAGACTCCGCCCCCCCCCTCTGTGGACGGTGATTGGGTGATAATTGTCCGTGGGTCTCACACACTCCATACATGAATAGTGGTCTGGTGATCTGTAATGGGGTCCTCCTGTAGAGAAGCCGATCCCTCTCCAACCAGCGTATTCACCGAGATCTGTCCATCTATATACTGTCACTGTGAGGTCATCATACACTACCTCTGATGCACAGCGTCACTCCAATTTCCCAGAATCCACTGCACCAATCTGGACACGGCCAATCATGTCAGAGGTGACCACCATTGGTGGTTATGTGGGGGATTTCCTTTATGTAGAGATCGGAGTCTGTTGGCGTTTTGCTGTGAACTTCATTCATTGCAAAGCCTGAAGGACCGTTGTGGTGGATTTGACCTGGACCTGTAGGAATGAGAATCTGTTCTTATAATCGGATTATGTTTTTGAACGGCACAAAAGTTAAAAGGAAATGCAAGACATCGGTCACAAAAAACAGGCGGTGTTCGGAGTAATGAAGGAAAAGGTGGACCTGAAAACTCAGACAAAGAGTCTCACTGTGACACCATCCCGTTACTTTCAGATTCTATACAATGTAAGTTCCCCCGATGATGGAAGGCCAGGATCCAACCGGATACGAGGCTGTGCCGCTACCGGGGGAAGGAACTTTAACCGCTTTGTGCCCGCGCTATAGCCAAATGACGGCTACTCCGCGGGCCTTAATTGCCTGGAGGCCATCATGTGACATCCTCCCATGTATGAGCTTCCTTCGTTCCCCGCTGAGGGGCGCGCTCTAAGGTCAAGGAGACTCGGCTGATCACAGATCCCGCCCCCTTACCACATGATCAGCTGTCAGCCAATGACAGCTGATCGGCTTTTGTGTCAAAGGGACATCGGTCCCAAGCAGGGTGAGACATTAGCTGAGTATCTGTGCCCACCAGTGCCACCTGCCAGCACATTGCCATGCCGCCAAATAGTGCCACCTATCGATGCCCATCAGTGTTGCCCATCAATGGCCTTCAGTACCGTCCATTAGTGCCACCTCATCAGCGCACATCCAACGAAGGAGAAAAATGACCTGTTTGCAAAATTTTATAACAAACTAAAACAGTTTTTGTTTTTTTCAAAATATTTCCTTTCTTCTTTTTTTTTTTATTTTTTTATTTTTTTTTTTTTGTTTGTTTGTTTTTGTTTTTTAGCAAAAAATAAAAAAACCAGCAGTGGTTAAATACCACCAAAAGAAAGCTCCATTTTTGAGGGGAAAAAAAAAATTATAATTTCATATGAGTACAATGTTCCATGACCGTGCAATGGTCAGTCAAATTGTGACAGCACTTAAAATGATTATATATATATTTATTTATTTATTATAAAATTTTTTTTTTTTTTTTTTTCTAAGTAATTGCCTAGCAAAAAAAAAAAACAGTTTTTTAAACATGTAAACACCTAAATTCCAAAACATGGCTGGTCCTTATGTGGTTAAATGTACAAAATATCGGTATCGCATCGACGCCACAAAAAACGATATTGGTCGATCCCTAATGAGAATTACATGTTCTATTACAAAAATAATTAACATATTGGAATTGTGTTCACATTTTGTATGAATAAACGTAATCTTATTTTATATTTGTGTGGTACCGTGATAGTCCTGATTTTAATAGTTGGGCTTTATTTATTTTTTTTTTGGTATCTTTTATCCATAGCATGTGGTACCGGACAATAGCATTGTCCAAAAGATAGATTGTCTCCTCTATGGGCTCCCCTCCTCCCGATGTCTAAAAATATTATGACTGGAAAGAAGATTTCAGTTTTAAGAAGTGTTTTTGTTGCAGCTGATGTGTTTATTAACATCTTGATGGCATCTATACTCCTATAGGTGGGCCTTATTCCATGCCGCCACATAGATGCATATAGCCGCTGTTGCTGGGAGCATGCTCAGTCGGCACCCCACACTATGACCGTACTTCCACTGCTTACACTATGACCGTACTTCCACTGACCACTCCTTACACTATGACCGTACTTCCACTGACCACTCCTTACACTATGACCGTACTTTCACTGACCACTCCTTGCACTATGACCCTACTTTCACTGACCACTCCTTGCACTATGACCCTACTTTCACTGACCACTCCTTGCACTATGACCCTACTTTCACTGACCACTCCTTACACTATGACCGTACTTTCACTGACCACTCCTTACACTATGACCCTACTTTCACTGACCACTCCTTACACTATGACCGTACTTCCACTGACCACTCCTTACACTATGACCCTACTTTCACTGACCACTCCTTACACTATGACCCTACTTTCACTGACCACTCCTTACACTATGACCCTACTTTCACTGACCACTCCTTACACTATGACCCTACTTTCACTGACCACTCCTGGTTATCGAATAACGATTAAGAGCCGATAGGACTGGCTTCCAATCACTTGATTGCTCTGATAGGCGGCCCCTGTGATCACGTGACCGGGAAGCCCGTGTACCACTCCGGGTGTTACAATAAAGGCTTTAAACACTTTTTTGTTCTTGAAATAAATCTATAAACCATTATATCTCCTTCCATGAAGGGCCTTACTGCTCATACACTGATCTCACTTTTTTGTCTATATTCTAGCCTCCTGCATGGTGACCGCTTTTGATAAAGTCTATTATGTTCTCACCTGCTGTAAAGGTAAGTTTGTTCCTATACTTGTAAAGCTCTGTAGTCTAATGGTAGCCATATTGGCCCTCCCCTCTGTGGACGGTGGTTGAGTGATGATAAATTGGCGTGGTTCTCATTCACTCCATATATGAATAGTGGTCTGGTGAGGATTATTATCTGTAATGTGGTCCTCTGTACAAGCCGATCCCTCTCCAATCAATGTGAGGTTATCATCCGCTACATCTTCGTCTGAGTTGTTGGCACAGCGTCCATCAAATTTCCCAGAATCCACTGCACCCATATGTACATGGCCAGGCATGTCAGAGGTGACTACCATTGGTGGTTGTGTGGGGCTCTCCTTTGTGTAGTGGTCCGATTCTGTTGGCATTTTGCTTTATACTGGACTTCATAGAGAGTGGACCTGAACAGATTGCAGATCCAGCCAGAGTTCAGTTTTATGGAAGCAAGTGGCCAAAATAGGTATTAATGGAGCTGCTGGTTGCAGATGTTCTTAAATTGGTTTGGCAGCTCTGAAGGAGGAGCTAAGCGTCAGGAGGGGTTTTGGATGCAAAGATAAAAGGTAACTACTCTTCCCTGCAACACAAAAGTCGCTCCACCTGTCTGCGATTTCCCACCTGACTCTTCATACCCTCTGGTAACTGCAAAGACTCCCCTCTTCTCTTAAACACTGGACTACATTGCCTAACTGAACTTTAATTCTGCCTTACTAAGAATTTGAAACTAGTGCCTATACTTGTTTGTTTTTGAAAGTGTCATTTATTTTGTATTCTGCTGCCCTGAACAAGACCAAACATTTAACCTTATTCGGTTGCCCCCTCTTGCACTGCAATCTGTCCAGGCCAGTTGTAAAACCCCACCCCCCACAAGCTTAGTTTTATCAGCTTCTAATTGAATAATTTTGAATTCCCCCCCCCCACACCTTGCCACTATAAATTTAGTTCATTTCTTGGGACGGCTGGCGAGGGTTTAGGCTGGTCACTCCTTGCACAAAGTGTCACGCCGGCAACAAGTGTTTGGCACTTGGACACGGGCACTTTGACTAAGGCACTGCTACAAAAAAAGTAAGTACAGACATTATTGTTCCACAGATATTTTGCAGGAAGTTCCACTTCATTCACTAAATTTCCTCAGCCTTCCTTCTATTAGCCTGTCCCCACCCTCCAGAATGCTCACACTAATCTTTGTTATAACGTCCTCTCTCCTCAAACTCTCATTACTTTACCCCCCCTCTCCAGCCCCCAACCTTTATATATCTCCCTCTCTTCTTCCCACTCAATATTACTCCACTTACCACCTCCTGCTCATTCTAAGCCCACACAGTATCACCACGTCCATTCCACCACAGCATCTGCGCTCCTATAAATCCCACTCCCGCCTTACCACCCTCACCCTCCTACTACTCCTAATGTCTGGGGACATCGCACCAAACCCCGGCCCTCCCACTCCCAATTTCCAACGCCAAGATCGGCCATCTACCTCCTCCAACAGTAGTCGCAACTTCAACCTTCTCATCCCAATTCCCCTGATTCCACAAGTCAGCCCCCCTCTTTCATGTGCCCTCTGGAATGCCCGCTCAGTCTTCAACAAACTAGTTTCTGTCAATGACCTTTTCCTCTCCAAATCCCTTGATCTATTTGCTATAACTGAAACCTGGCTCCAGGAATTTGATACTACCTCTCCAGCTGCACTGTCCCACAGTGGCCTTCTCTGGACTCACTCCACCAGACCCAGTGGACGAAAAGGAGGTGGTGTCGGACTTCTCCTCTCCCCACAATGCACCTTCCAGGTACTGCCCACACCTCCCTCTCTTTCCACCTGCTCTTTCGAAATGCACTGCATTCGTCTTTTCTCTCCAGCTTGTCTGAGGGTCGCAGTCATTTATCGGCCTCCTGGACCAGTGTCACGCTTTCTGGATGACTTCTCTGCATGGCTACCCTATTTTCTCTCATCTGAAGTGCCTGCCATCATCCTAGGTGACTTTAACATTCCAATCAATGTTAATAATGCTACCACTTCTAAACTACTCAACTTAACCTCCTCTTTTAACCTAACACAATGGACACAAACCACCACTCACTCCAACGGCAACACTCTTGACCTTGTATTCTCCCATCGCTGCACTCCCTGCAATCTCTCCAACGCACCCTTTCCTCTCTCTGATCACAACCTTATCCGTTTCACACTCTCCTTGTCTCCTATATCCCATGCTGCCAACCCACAAACCACTACCCGCAGGAACCTTCGCAACCTCAAACCTTCCCTTCTTCACTCTGCTACTGATGGCCTTTATGACAAAATCGCACCCCTGTCCTGCCCAGACCTAACCACTTCCATCTACAACACCACGTTGTCATCCTCCCTAGACGTACTTGCTCCTCTTTCTACACGCAGAACCAGGCCCCATCTGCCACAACCCTGGCAAACAGACGACACCAGAAGTCTCAAGAGACGCAGCCGCGCTCTTGAGCGAGCATGGCGTAAATCTAAATCCCTGCAAGACTTTACCCTCTACAAAGCTGTCCTTCTCAAATACAACTCCTGCCTCCACACTGCTAAACAAACCTATTACAACACTCTCATCAAAACCCTCTCATCCAAACCTCGTCAACTCTTTTCTACCCTTAATTCCTTACTTCACCCCCCACTGCCCCCTCCCACCAACTTGCTTACCGCTCAACATATTGCCAACCACTTCAATAGCAAAATCAACACTATTCGCAAGGAGATATCCAGCATTAAAATTCCTCCCCTACCCAACATATCAGGTCCAACACCACACTCAATACTCTCCTCCTTTTGCCCAGTTACCACAGAAGAAGTTGATAAACTCCTCTCCATGGCCCACCTCACTACATGTCCCCTGGATCCTGTCCCCTCTCAATTGCTGCGACCACCTTCCCACTCTATCCTCAACTCCCTAACCCACATCTTCAACCTCTCCCTCTCCTCCGGCACCTTTCCTTCCCCGTTCAAACATGCACTGGTTACCCCCATACTCAAAAAACCCTCACTAGACCCCACCTGTTTGAATAACTTAAGACCTATCTCCCTTCTCCCGTTTGCCTCCAAGCTCATCGAACGCCTTGTTCATGACCAAATGAGTCGCTACCTCACGGACAACAACCTTCTCGACCCCCTACAGTCTGGCTTCCGCCTACAACATTCGACTGAAACTGCCCTACTAAAAATCACCAATGACCTAATAACTGCCAAAACCAATGGCCACTACTCCATACTCATACTTTTAGACCTCTCTGCTGCCTTTGACACAGTTGACCACCTGCTGCTCCTCAGCAAATTACACTCCCTTGGCCTCTGTGATTCTGCATTATCCTGGTTCTCCTCCTACCTATCTCAGCGCACTTTCAGCGTCACTTACAACTCCACCTCCTCCGCTCCCCTTCCTCTTTCTGTTGGGGTACCCCAAGGCTCTGTCCTTGGGCCTCTCCTTTTCTCACTCTATACCTCTTCCCTGGGCCAGTTGATCACCTCCCATGGCTTCCAATACCATCTCTATGCCGATGACACACAGATCTATCTCTCCACTCCCCAACTCACCCCCACTATCTCCTCACGGATCTCAAACTTGCTGAATGACATATCGGTATGGATGTCACACCACTTCTTCAAACTTAATCTTTCTAAAACTGAGCTTGTTATATTTCCTCCTTCACGGTCCCCCTCCTGTGACTTCACCATTAATATCAACAACACAACCATTGGTCCCTCCACACATGCCAGAGTCCTGGGTGTAATCCTTGACTCTGACCTCTCCTTCAGCCCCCACATCCAATCACTGGCTAAATCCTGCCGCCTTAACCTCCGCAACATCTCCAAAATTCGACCCTTTCTGACTAATGACACTACAAAACAACTTATTCACTCTTTGATTATTTCCCGCCTCGACTATTGCAACTCTCTCCTTAATGGCCTACCCTTAAGCAGGCTATCCCCCCTTCAGTCTATTATGAATGCTGCTGCTAGACTAATACACCTCACTAATCGATCCGTGACTGCTGCTCCTCTCTGCCAATCCCTTCACTGGCTTCCCCTACCCCACCGTGTAAAATTCAAAATGCTAACCATAACATACAAGGCCATTCACAACATCGCCCCATCTACATCACCAACCTCATCTGCAGATATCACCCAAATCGCCCCCTCCGCTCCTCCCAGGACCTCCTGCTCTCTAGCTCCCTTGTTACCTCCTCCCATGCTCGCCTTCAGGACTTCTCCAGAGCCTCTCCCATCCTCTGGAATTCCCTGCCCCAGTATGTCCGATCAGCCCCTACCCTGTCCACCTTTAGGAGATCCTTGAAAACTCATTTATTCAGGGAAGCCTATCCCACACCCACATAACTGTCCCTGAGCCACCCCCATCAAATCATTCTTTGCAGCTATTACCTTTTGTACCACCACCCCCTCCCTTTTAGAATGTAAGCTCTACGAGCAGGGCCCTCCTGTACCTTTTGTATTGTACTGTAATTGTGTTGTCCCCCTTATACATTGTAAAGCGCTGAGTAAACTGTTGGCGCTATATAAATCTCGTATATAATAAATAATTCATTGCAAAGCCTGAAGGGCCGTTGTGGTAGATATAACCTGGACCAGTAGGTATGAGAATCTGTTCTTTATAATCCAAGGATTCACTGAGCTATATCCGTCTATACTGTCAATGTGAGGCTATCATACACTACCTCTAAATATTCAGGTGAGATCAATTATGAGTGCAGGGTCAATCCAGTTTCCCAGATTCCACTGCACCAATATGTACATGGCCAAGTATGTCAGAGGTGACCACCATTGGTGGTTGTGTGGGGCTCTACTTTGTGTAGTGATCAGATTCTGTATTTTCCTGTGTACTGGACTTCATTTATGGCGGTGCCTGAAGGACCGGATGTGATGGATGTGCGGTCATTTTGGATCAGTAGGAATGAGAATCAGTCCTGGTGTAAATCCAAGAAGGGGGTGTTCTCCTAGGAGGAGGTGAGCCTGTCATCAGTGTGGTGGGTGGGTGTAGATCTGGGTGTGGTGGTTGGGTGTAGATCTGGGTGTGGATCAGTGTGGTGGGTGTAGATCTGGGTGTATTGGTTGGGTGTAGATCAGTGTGGTGGTTGGGTGTAGATCAGGGTGTGGTGGGTTGGGTGTAGATCAGGGTGTGGTGGGTTGGGTGTAGATCAGGGTGTGGTGGGTTGGGTGTAGATCAGGGTGTGGTGGGTTGGGTGTAGATCAGGGTGTGGTGGGTTGGGTGTGGTGGGTTGGGTGTAGATCAGGGTGTGGTGGGTTGGGTGTAGATCAGGGTGTGGTGGGTTGGGTGTAGATCAGGGTGTGGTGGGTTGGGTGTAGATCAGGGTGTGGTGGTTGGGTGTAGATCAGGGTGTGGTGGTTGGGTGTAGATCAGGGTGTGGTGGTTGGGTGTAGATCAGGGTGTGGTGGTTGGGTGTAGATCAGGGTGTGGTGGTTGGGTGTAGATCAGGGTGTGGTGGTTGGGTGTAGATCAGGGTGTGGTGGTTGGGTGTAGATCAGGGTGTGGTGGTTGGGTGTAGATCAGGGTGTGGTGGTTGGGTGTAGATCAGGGTGTGGTGGTTGGGTGTAGATCAGGGTGTGGTGGTTGGGTGTAGATCTGGGTGTGGTGGGTGGGTGTAGATCTGGGTGTGGTGGGTGGGTGTAGATCTGGGTGTGGTGGGTGGGTGTGGATCAGTGTGGTGGGTGTAGATCTGGGTGTGGTGGGTGGGTGTAGATCTGGGTGTGGTGGGTGGGTGTAGATCTGGGTGTGGTGGGTGGGTGTAGATCTGGGTGTGGTGGGTGGGTGTGGATCAGTGTGGTGGGTGTAGATCTGGGTGTGGTGGGTGGGTGTAGATCTGGGTGTGGTGGGTGGGTGTAGATCTGGGTGTGGTGGGTGGGTGTAGATCAGTGTGGTTGGGTGTAGATCTGGGTGTGGATCAGTGTGGTTGGGTGTAGATCTGGGTGTGGATCAGTGTGGTGGGTGTAGATCTGGGTGTGGTGGGTGGGTGTAGATCTGCGTGTGGTGGGTGGGTGTAGATCTGGGTGTAGATCAGTGTGGTGGGTGTAGATCTGCGTGTGGTGGTTGGGTGTAGATCAGTGTGGTGGGTGTAGATCTGGGTGTGGTGGGTGGGTATAGATCTGGGTGTAGATCAGTGTGGTGGGTGTAGATCTGGGTGTAGATCAGTGTGGTTGGGTGTAGATCTGGGTGTGGATCAGTGTGGTGGGTGTAGATCTGGGTGTGGTGGTTGGGTGTAGATCAGTGTGGTGAGTGTAGATCTGGGTGTGGTGGGTGGGTGTAGATCTGGGTGTGGTGGGTGGGTGTAGATCTGCGTGTGGTGGTTGGGTGTAGATCAGTGTGGTGGGTGTAGATCAGGGTGTGGTGGTTGGGTGTAGATCTGGGTGTGGTGGTTGGGTGTAGATCTGGGTGTAGATCAGTGTGGTGGGTGTAGATCTGCGTGTGGTGGTTGGGTGTAGATCAGTGTGGTGGGTGTAGATCTGGGTGTGGTGGGTGGGTATAGATCTGGGTGTAGATCAGTGTGGTGGGTGTAGATCTGGGTGTAGATCAGTGTGGTTGGGTGTAGATCTGGGTGTGGATCAGTGTGGTGGGTGTAGATCTGGGTGTGGTGGTTGGGTGTAGATCAGTGTGGTGAGTGTAGATCTGGGTGTGGTGGGTGGGTGTAGATCTGGGTGTGGTGGGTGGGTGTAGATCTGCGTGTGGTGGTTGGGTGTAGATCAGTGTGGTGGGTGTAGATCAGGGTGTGGTGGTTGGGTGTAGATCTGGGTGTGGTGGTTGGGTGTAGATCTGGGTGTAGATCAGTGTGGTGGGTGTAGATCTGCGTGTGGTGGTTGGGTGTAGATCAGTGTGGTGGGTGTAGATCTGCGTGTGGATCGGTGTGGTGGGTGGGTGTAGATCTGGGTGTGGTGGGTGGGTGTAGATCTGGGTGTGGATCAGTGTGGTGGGTGTAGATCTGGGTGTGGATCAGTGTGGTGGGTGTAGATCTGGGTGTGGATCAGTGTGGTGGGTGTAGATCTGGGTGTGGTGGGTGGGTGTAGATCTGGATGTGGTGGGTGGGTGTAGATCAGTGTGGTTGGGTGTAGATCTGGGTGTAGATCAGTGTGGTGGGTGTAGATCTGGGTGTGGTGGGTGGGTGTAGATCTGGGTGTGGTGGGTGGGTGTAGATCTGGGTGTGGTGGGTGGGTGTAGATCTGGGTGTGGTGGGTGGGTGTAGATCTGGGTGTGGTGGGTGGGTGTAGATCTGGGTGTGGTGGGTGGGTGTAGATCTGGGTGTAGATCAGTGTGGTTGGGTGTAGATCTGGGTGTAGATCAGTGTGGTGGGTGTAGATCTGGGTGTGGTGGGTGGGTGTAGATCTGGGTGTAGATCAGTGTGGTGGGTGTAGATCTGGGTGTGGTGGGTGGGTGTAGATCTGGGTGTTGGTGGGTGGGTGTAGATCTGGGTGTTGGTGGGTGGGTGTAGATCTGGGTGTGGTGGGTGGGTGTAGATCTGGGTGTGGTGGGTGGGTGTAGATCAGTGTGGTGGGTGGGTGTAGATCAGTGTGGTTGGGTGTAGATCTGGGTGTAGATCAGTGTGGTGGGTGTAGATCTGGTTGTGGTGGGTGGGTGTAGATCTGGGTGTGGTGGGTGGGTGTAGATCTGGGTGTGGTGGGTGGGTGTAGATCAGTGTGGTTGGGTGTAGATCAGTGTGGTGGGTGTAGATCTGGGTGTGGTGGGTGGGTGTAGATCTGGGTGTGGTGGGTGGGTGTAGATCTGGGTGTGGTGGGTGGGTGTAGATCTGGGTGTGGTGGGTGGGTGTAGATCAGTGTGGTTGGGTGTAGATCTGGGTGTAGATCAGTGTGGTGGGTGTAGATCTGGGTGTGGTGGGTGGGTGTAGATCTGGTTGTGGTTGGTGGGTGTAGATCTGGGTGTGGTTGGTGGGTGTAGATCTGGGTGTGGTTGGTGGGTGTAGATCTGGGTGTGGTTGGTGGGTGTAGATCTGGGTGTGGTTGGTGGGTGTAGATCTGGGTGTGGTGGGTGGGTGTAGATCTGGGTGTGGTGGGTGGGTGTAGATCTGGGTGTGGTGGGTGGGTGTAGATCTGGGTGTGGTGGGTGGGTGTAGATCAGTGTGGTTGGGTGTAGATCTGGGTGTAGATCAGTGTGGTGGGTGTAGATCTGGGTGTGGTGGGTGGGTGTAGATCTGGGTGTGGTGGGTGGGTGTAGATCTGGGTGTGGATCAGTGTGGTGGGTGTAGATCTGGGTGTGGTGGGTGTAGATCTGGGTGTAGATCAGTGTGGTGGGTGTAGATCTGGGTGTGGTGGGTGGGTGTAGATCAGTGTGGTTGGGTGTAGATCTGGGTGTAGATCAGTGTGGTGGGTGTAGATCTGGGTGTGGATCAGTGTGGTGGGTGTAGATCTGGGTGTGGATCAGTGTGGTGGGTGTAGATCTGGGTGTGGATCAGTGTGGTGGGTGTAGATCTGGGTGTAGATCAGTGTGGTGGGTGTAGATCTGGGTGTGGTGGGTGGGTGTAGATCAGTGTGGTTGGGTGTAGATCTGGGTGTAGATCAGTGTGGTGGGTGTAGATCTGGGTGTAGATCAGTGTGGTGGGTGTAGATCTGGGTGTAGATCAGTGTGGTGGGTGTAGATCTGGGTGTGGATCAGTGTGGTGGGTGTAGATCTGGGTGTGGATCAGTGTGGTGGGTGTAGATCTGGGTGTGGATCAGTGTGGTGGGTGTAGATCTGGGTGTGGATCAGTGTGGTGGGTGTAGATCTGGGTGTAGATCAGTGTGGTGGGTGTGGATCAGTGTGGTGAGTGTAGATCTGGGTGTGGATCAGTGTGGTGGGTGTAGAATCTGGGTGTGGATCAGTGTGGTGGGTGTAGATCTGGGTGTAGATCAGTGTGGTGGGTGTGGATCAGTGTGGTGAGTGTAGATCTGGGTGTGGATCAGTGTGGTGGGTGTAGATCTGGGTGTGGATCAGTGTGGTGGGTGTAGATCTGGGTGTAGATCAGTGTGGTGGGTGTAGATCTGGGTGTGGTGGGTGGGTGTAGATCAGTGTGGTGGGTGTAGATCTGGGTGTGGATCAGTGTGGTGGGTGTAGATCTGGGTGTGGATCAGTGTGGTGGGTGTGGATCAGTGTGGTGAGTGTAGATCTGGGTGTGGATCAGTGTGGTGGGTGTAGAATCTGGGTGTGGATCAGTGTGGTGGGTGTAGATCTGGGTGTAGATCAGTGTGGTGGGTGTGGATCAGTGTGGTGAGTGTAGATCTGGGTGTGGATCAGTGTGGTGGGTGTAGATCTGGGTGTGGATCAGTGTGGTGGGTGTAGATCTGGGTGTAGATCAGTGTGGTGGGTGTAGATCTGGGTGTGGTGGGTGGGTGTAGATCAGTGTGGTTGGGTGTAGATCTGGGTGTAGATCAGTGTGGTGGGTGTAGATCTGGGTGTAGATCAGTGTGGTTGGGTGTAGATCTGGGTGTAGATCAGTGTGGTGGGTGTAGATCTGGGTGTGGTGTTTTTTTGTTTTTTTTATTTAATATGCTCTTAAAGCACTCCCATTTTTCCTCCGTGTTCTTTGTTCCTAAGATTTTATCCCATTTAATATCTTCTAGCAAGGATCGTAGTTTAGGGAAGTTGGCTCTTTTGAACTTTAGGGTCTTTGTTTTACCCTTTTATTTCCTATTTGTGTGATTTTATACTGAAACTAATTGACCTGTGATCGCTGTTTCCTAAGTTGCCCCGTATTTCCACATCTGTGATCAGGTCTGTATTGTTGGTAATCGGTAGATCTAGTAACGCTTCGTTTCTTGTTGGTGCGTCTACCATCTGACCCATGAAAGACATTTTGGATCATATCATGTCTGAAATGGTCATGGTTTATATTTTGTCTGTCCATGGCTCCGGGTGCAAGTGCTGGCATCCTTACCAAGGGAAACAGGAAGTGAAGCCTTGTTTTAAGGGATTTTACCGGCATCACCCCGTTACTGTTTAGAGCGGACGGTTGGCTTTATTGTAATAACAACTGATGCGGAGCAGCCGCTCGGCTGTTATTACAAGCAATGGGAGGGGACTCCCGCTGCCTTCCGCCACTTGCCCGGGTTCTTCCGTCCCACCAGGAGGCCCGAGCGCCGGCTGGCCTAAGACCCGAACAAAGCCGATGCTTCGTTCAGGTCTCGGATCTAGTAATCCGGAAGTGATGTCATGACTGTCACCTCCTATTACTGTCACATGGGATGTTTACATTCATTATAGACCCCAGATCTCTCCATAAAGAGGACCTGTCACCTCCTATTACTGTCACATGGGATGTTTACATTCATTATAGACCCCAGATCTCTCCATAAAGAGGACCTGTCACCACCTATTACTGTCACATGGGATGTCTACATTCATTATAGACCCCAGATCTCTCCATAAAGAGGACCTGTCACCTCCTATTACTGTCACATGGGATGTTTACATTCATTATAGACCCCAGATCTCTCCATAAAGAGGACCTGTCACCTCCTTTTACTATCACATGAGATGTTTACATTCATTATAGACCCCAGATCTCTCCATAAAGAGGACCTTTCACCACCTATTACTGTCACATGGGATGTTTACATTCCTTATAGACCCCAGATCTCTCCATAAAGAGGACCTGTCACCTCCTATTACTGTCACATGGGATGTTTACATTCCTTGTGACAGCAATAACGGTGACATAAAAATGTACAATGATAATGTAAAAAAAAAATGTTTTAAATGTACAAAATATCGGCAGGAGAGGTGGCTGAAATATCGGTATCACATCAACACCACAAAAAACGATATCAGTCGATCCCTAATGAGAATAATACATGTTCTATTACAAAATAATTAACATATTGGAATTGTGTTCACATTTTGTATGAATAAAGGTAATCTTATTTTATATTTGTGTGGTACCGTGAAAGTCCTGATCTTTTCTATTTGGGGTTTTTTTTTTGGCTTTTTTTTTTGTGTCTTTTATCCATAGCATGTGGTACCGGACAATAGCATTGTCCAAAAGATTGTCTCCTCTATGGGCTCCCCTCCTCCTGATTGTCTAAAAATATTATGACTGGAAAGAAGTTTTAAGGCCATAGAAAGCCTGTCTATGATTTGTACAGTGTGATAGATATATTGTTTTTGTTGCAGCTGATGTGTTAACATCTTGATGGCATCTATACTCCTATAGGTGGGCCTTATTCCATGCCGCCACATAGATGCATATAGCCCGTGTTGCTGGGAGCATGCTCAGTCGGCACCCCACACTATGACCGTACTTACACTGACCACTCCTTACACTATGACCGTACTTACACTAACCACTCCTTACACTATGACCGTACTTTCACTGACCACTCCTTACACTATGACCGTACTTTCACTGACCACTCCTTACACTATGACCGTACTTTCACTGACCACTCCTTACACTATGACTGTACTTTCACTGACCACTCCTTACACTATGACCGTACTTTCACTGACCACTCCTTACACTATGACCGTACGACCGTACTTTCACTGACCACTCCTTACACTATGACCGTACTTACACTAACCACTCCTTACACTATGACCGTACTTTCACTGACCACTCCTTACACTGACCACTCCTTACACTATGACCCTACTTTCACTGACCACTCCTTACACTATGACCCTACTTACACTGACCACTCCTTACGCTATGACCGTACTTTCACTGACCACTCCTTACGCTATGACCGTACTTTCACTGACCACTCCTTACGCTATGACCGTACTTTCACTGACCACTCCTTACACTATGACCCTACTTTCACTGACCACTCCTTACACTATGACCCTACTTTCACTGACCACTCCTTACACTATGACCCTACTTTCACTGACCACTCCTTACACTATGACCCTACTTTCACTGACCACTCCTTACACTATGACCCTACTTTCACTGACCACTCCTTACACTATGACCCTACTTTCACTGACCACTCCTTACACTATGACCCTACTTTCACTGACCACTCCTTACACTATGACTCTCACTGACCACTCCTTACACTATGACTCTCACTGACCACTCCTTACACTATGACTCTACTTTCACTGACCACTCCTGGTTATCAAGCAACAATTGAGAGCTGGTAGGACTGGCTTCCAATCACTTAATTACTCTGATAGGCGGCCCCTGTGATCACGTGACCGGGAAGCCCGTGTACCACCCCTGGGGTTACAATAAATCAAAGCTTTAAACACTTTTTTGTTCTTGAACTAAATCTATAAACAATTATATCTCCTTCCATGAAGGGCCTTACTGCTCATACACTGATCTCACTTTTTTGTCTATATTCTAGCCCCCTGCATGGTGACCGCTTTTGATAAAGTCTATTATGTTCTCACCTGCTGTAAAGGTAAGTTTGTTCCTATACTTGTAAAGCTCTGTAGTCTAATGGTAGCCATATTGGCCCTCCCCTCTGTGGACGGTGGTTGAGTGGTTCCACTAGATTTTAGTTGGGGGTATCAGAGTAAAGGGGGCTGAATACAAATGGCCCCCCCCCCCCACACACACTGTTCACATATTTATTTGTATCATTTTCCTTCCACTTCACAATTATGTGCCACTTTGTGTTGGTCTATCACATAAAATCCCAATAAAATACATTTATGTTTTTGGATGTAACATGACAAAATGTGGAACATTTCAAGGCACCATATATATATATATATATGTGTGTGTGTGTGTGTGTGTGTGTGTGTATATATATATATATATATATATATATATATATATATATATATATATATATATATATATATATATATATATATATATATATATATATATATATATATATATATATATATATATATATATATAATATTTATTAATTATGTTTGGGGGTTCTGAGTAGTTTTTTCTAGCAAAAATAAAAAAAAAAATTACATGTAGGAGAGGAATGCCAGAATTGGCTTGGGTTGGAAGTGACTACCTTTAGCACCTTTTTTTTTTAACCACTTCCCGCCCGGCCTCTTTTAGATGACGGCGGGGCGGTGGTTCAGTTATCCTGACTGGGCGTCATCTGACGTTCAACAGGATAAAATGCTGCCGCATCGCAGCGATCAATGTGTCGGCCTGACACACCGCTCCACCAATCTTGGTAAAGAGCCTCTGGCGGAGGCTCTTTACCACGTGATCAGTCGTGTCCAATCACGGCTGATCACGATGTCAATAGGAAGAGCAGTTGATCGGCTCTTCCTCACACGCGTCTGACAGACGCGAGTAGAGGTGAGCCGATCGGCGGCTCTCCTGGCAGGGGGGGTCTGCACTGATTGTTTATCAGCACAGCCCCCCCCTCAGATCACCACACTGGACCACCAGGGAAGGGGCAACATGTGGATGGCCAGGTATGTACCCCATGGCCATCCACATGTGCCCACAAATGGGCACTGATTGGCACCATTATGTTTCAGTTCTGCCAAGCAATGCCACCAATTGGTGTCATTGGTGCCACCTGTCAGTGCCACCCATAAGTACCAATCAATGCCACCTACAAGTGCCCACCAGTGCCACATACCAGTGCCACATACCAGTGCCACATACCAGTGCCACATCATCGGTGCCGGTCAGTGCAGCCGTATGAGTGCCCGTCAGTGAAGAAGAAAACATACTTATTTACAAAAAAATTTAACCGAAACAAAGAAAAACCTTGTTTTGTTTTTTTTTTCAAAATTTTCGGTCTTTTTTTATTGCACAAAAAATAAAAACCGCAGAGGTGATCAAATACCACCAAAAGAAAGCTCTATTTGTGGGAACAAAATGATAAAAAATTTGTTTGGGTGCAGTGTTGTATAACTGCGCAATTGTCATTCAAATTGCGATAGCGCTGAAAATGGAAGGTGTCTAAGTGCCTGGTATTGAAGTGGTTAAACCCCTTTTTTTTTTTTTTTTTTTTTGTTGAGAGGTACATCACAGATGTCATTTCAAAGGATTTTAGGTGTGTGGCAATGACATCCATAAGTGGAAACGTAGCCCAAAGCTGCCTATAAAAACCTGGTTCAGTTTGGCTGAATGAAGAAACTGAACCGATCTCTTCCCCCCCCCCCCCCCAGCCCCCTCCATCCACACATTGAAGGTGGATGAGGGAATCCTCTCCGCTGTGTTTCGTTGTTTTCAGACGCTGGGACTGCAGGCACTGATCAAAGGAAAATGTTCTATAATGAGCCCATTCATGAAAAGTCAATCAATAGTTTTGAGTACTGAGCACATACATTCCTGGGGCAATTTGCATTAAAGACTATTGCATTGTCCATGTATCCCAACACATCAGTGGAGGGGGAACTACTACAGGTATGAAGTACAGGAACCTAGAGAAGCGCCTTCCTGCAACACCTCCAAACCTTCCTATCCTGGCCGACTCTCGGGATACTCTACCTGGCAAATCACTTTCTCTGTGCCGAAGCTCACCCGTCCCTTCCTCATGGGCATTTCTATTGGAGGCTTAGTGGCAATCTCCGACAATACATGGAAGTGTAGAAGCTTTGCTGGTCAGAAGAAGCCTTCTCCATGTGTGTTTTTTATTGGTCAGTGAGCCTGCCTCCTAAAGTCATGGACCAATAGGAATGTGTAGTCTTAGCGGCATTCCCTGACACTACCTTTTTATAAGTTCCGCTTGTCAGAAGGTCCTGGCATTCAGTCATGCCTGGATAGTTTTGGCTGGTATGTGTTCTTCTAGGTGCCGAATATTATCCACTTCAGCACCAGGCCTTTCTCTGACACTTACTGTTTACAAGATTTAAATCAAAATTTTTGGTAGGAAATTACCCAGAAATATATATATTAGGGCTGGGAGATTTTCTTAAAAAAAAAAAAAAAATCTTCGATTCTCTTAAAAAAAAAAACTTGACTCACGATTCGAATCGAGTTTTTTTTTTTTTTTGGAAACCGCGCCGGTCCTGAGGCGCTGCAGGCATGAGCTTTTAGGCGAGCCGCGGCGTCCAGCCTTGCGGACTAGGTCAAAGCCTCACCTAAAAACTCCTTGCCCGCAGCTCTTCAGGTCCGGCGGCGCTGCGGGCATGAGTTTTTAGGCGAGGCCGCGGCTTCGGCCTAGTCCGCGGCGTCCGGTTGTAGCCGCGGACTAGGCCGAAGCCACGGCCTCGCCTAAAAGCTTATGCCCGCAGCGCATCGGGACCGGCGTGGTGAAAAAAAAAAATCTATAAAAATCGATTTGCTTAAATTTTGGATCGATTTGACCTCTCAACTCGATTCAAGATTTAAATCGATTTTTTTTTCCCAGCCCTAATATATATATATATATATAATATTCCATGCATCTTACCAAATTGCAAAATTCTCATGCGTCATCCATTAATCCCTTCTGAAGAATAATTTTACCCCCTTAACTCAAGATATGTATGAAGAAAATCCTCGCCCTTTGCATCTACCAAATGAAAGTTCATGCACTCCCTCCTCCCAGTGTAGCATTAAATTCTACTCCCCCCAAAACCCCGTCTGTCAGCTGTTTTGTTTTGTTTTTTTGTTTTTTTACATTTATACTTTATTTCTGTTTTTCATTAGTTCCTGTGTAAATAATAATGTGGGTGTGACAGACTCACCCGGGATAGAGGCTTTTGGAGGGGACTGAATGTGAGCCTCTTGCCTACAGATTATGGGCCCTGGCATTTGGGGTACCCTTGAGGTGTTGCTACTATGGCACATATAGGGTCCCCAGAGTCTGTGTGTCCTGGGGGACATTCTATCCCGGGTGAGTCTGTCACAGTGGGATCAGGTGGTGATTATTGGTAGATGGAAAAGAATCCACAACTTTACTAATATGTCCTCCTTTTTGTTTTGTTTTTTAAGGAAACGCAACTGATGTGGAGGGACAACCTTTGTTGAGTAAGTTCCAGAAGCTATGGGCAGGGGGGATTTTACGGGTGTGGTGGTGCCTTGGAGTTACAGGGGGTGCCGGAGAGCTGCAGGGCACCCGTGGGTGATGACACCAACAGAACAGGAGGTGGAAGTGACCTTCTCAACTAGGACGCTGGCTGTGCTACACACGCCCAAAAAACATCAAAGTACACAGGGCAGGTGTAGTATATCCAGTCCTTCTGTCACACTACCAACCCCCCCACTCTCAGGAAGTTTTCAGCTGAATGAAAGCTGTAAGTCGCTTTTAATACAGCAGCTGCTGTAAAAAAAAAAAAAGTAGTATCAACACCATTCAGATGCAAATTTAAAGATACAAAGTAACATTGTTTGTAAACATTGATCAGCTGGGAGATAGAGATACAAAGTAAGATTGTTTATAAACATTGATCAGACGGAAGATAGAGAGATAAAATGTAACTTTGTTTTTAAACATTGATCAGACAGGAGATAGATACAAAGTAACATTGTTTATAAACATTGCTTAGACTGGTCATACTCCTAATACACAAGTGGAGCGCCTCTCCCCCCCCCCTCCCCCCCAGTCCTCCACCCCTTCATGTTGTGTATACAATTTTAAAATGCTATTAATGTTTTTATTTTTTTATTGTCCTCCTTGCCCCTCCTCTATGTAATGGTTTTGCACAGAGCAGCCCGGATCCTCCTCTTCTCGGGGTGCTCCTGGCCCCTGCCGAGTGCCCCCACAGCAGGCAGCTTGTTATGGGGGAGGGGTACTGGAGCCAAACCACTGCTCTGTGTGCCCATTCAGACACTGAGCCACAGCTTGGCCCCGCCCCCTCTCTCCTCATTGGCTCACTGACTTTGACAGCAGCGGGAGCAAATAGAGATCTGCAGCCGTCTCAGCCAATGAGGAGAGAGAGAGAGAGTCTCCGAACAGACGATGCTCTCGTGCAAAATCGCTGGACGGAGACGGGGCTGAGGGGGGGCTGCTGCACGCAGAAGGCTTTTTATCTTATGCCGGCCATACATGGTGAGAATTTCGAAAGAATTTTCTTTTGAAAATCGTATCAAAGAATTTTCGTACGAATTTCTCACCATTAGTGGGGCTGCAACAACGGCCAATTTTCGCGCGGCAATCAAATTTGAGGAATCGGACATGTTGGAAGTTTTTTGAAAAACGAACGATTTTCGAATTTTGAAAATCAATGGTGGCATCATTGGATCACAAACAAAAAAACGAACTTTCTGATTTTGAAAAGAAAATTTGTTCGAAATTCGACCGTGTATGGCCTGCATTAATGCATAGAATGCACCTTCTACCTTTTACAACTCCTTTTAACTCTCTCCTCTCCTTGCAGATCAATCAGAACAAATAAAAATGGTGGGAAGTGAAGTCACTCTGGAGCCAAAATGTAACGGAGATCCCTCAGAGATCAACTGGAGGAGAAACGGTAACAAGCTGGTGGACATGAAGCTGAACACCCAGGATGAGCCCACATTTTACTGTCTTCAGGACAGAGCGTCTATTGATGGAACCAATGGAAGACTGACCATAAGAGACCTGACCATAGAGGACTCCGGGGTCTACAAGGCCGAGGCGTTGGTGAATAATGGTTATCAGAACACAGAGATAACACTCACTGTACGAGGTAAGTCCTTACCAAAACTTCATAGAAGTGCCGAGGGTGTGTGTTGTATGTCCCTCTCACCTTCATAGAAGTACTGAGGGTGTGCGTTGTATGTCCCTCTCACCTTCATAGAAGTGCCGAGGGTGTGCGTTGTATGTCCCTCTCACCTTCATAGAAGTGCCGAGGGTGTGCGTTGTATGTCCCTCTCCCCTTTATAGAAGTGCCGGAGGTGTGTGTTATATGTCCCTCTGCCCTTCATAGAAGTACTGAGGGTGTGCGTTGTATGTCCCTCTCCCCTTTTATAGAAGTACCAAGGGTGTGCGTTGTATGTCCCTCTCCCCTTCATAGAAGTGCCGGAGGTGTGCCTTGTATGTCCCTCTCCCCCCTCTGTTGTGGATTATTTAAAGCTTCTCTTTTTATAAGCAAATAATTCCGTGCACTAATAAGTACAATCACAGCGCTCTCATATAATGCTGGGAAAAGCGCGCTTGTATGTCTCCAAGTAACACAGACAGACGCTGGTATCAGGTTGAGTTTCACAGACCATCCTCCCTAGGATGAGCAGCTCCTTTTATTTATACTGTAAACATGAATAACAAAGGAAGGTGGTGGCTTCAGAATCAGCCAATCAGACACTTGTATTCTTTCAAAAGAACCAATCGCACACATGTATATATTCATATAGAATTCCAGTAGTGATATGTGCAGACGGTCGTGTGCAGAGCCATGCGGCAAGCATCCTGTGAGACACAAAGGACTCACAATTTGAACACTACTTACAGGGCTCTGAACACGATCGTGTGCACGTTCCCACCACTACCAATGACGTGAACCATACTCTGTCATGGCTCAGTGGGCCATAATATTGTATGGTTATGCTATGGTTCCCATGTACGCAGATCTGCATACTTAGGAGTTTAAATGCGATCGCCATGGAGTGGCCAGTCCCTTGGTGAGAGATGAACGATCATCCCTAAAAGAGCAAACAGATCTGACGTGTACACGGGAAGGTTTCCGCAGCCAATGGTCTTCCACCAACGTCTGTATGTGTGAATACCCTCACATGAGCGCATTACAGCAAAACCAACACTGGGGGGCGTCTGACAACCCACATTAATAAAAATTTTATTTTTTTACACACAAAGATTTTTTTATATTTATTTTTTTTCTTTTGCTGGTATTTGATCACCACTGGGGTTTTTTGTGATCTAAACAAAGGACGTTTTGGGGAGAAAAAAAACTTTTTTGACTTTCTGCTATTAAACACATTCAATAAAAATATTTAAAAAATCCAATTTCTTCGTAAATTTTTAGATTAATATGTATTCTGCTACATGTCTCGGTTAAAAAAAAAAAAAAAAAAAAAAATCCCAATAATCGTATACTGATTTGATTTTTGCATAAAGTTTTATAGGGTCTACAAAGTTTTTTTTTTTTTTTTTTTTTAATTTACTACGAATGGTGGTGATCGGCTCCTCTTACGTATGGTCGGTGGTGATCGGCTCCTCTTACGTATGGTCGGTGGTGATCGCCTCCTCTTACGTATGGTCGGTGGTGATCGGCTCCTCTTACGTATGGTCGGTGGTGATC
The DNA here is from genome assembly GCA_037952835.1 of Lithobates septentrionalis. Classification (NCBI taxonomy): domain Eukaryota; kingdom Metazoa; phylum Chordata; class Amphibia; order Anura; family Ranidae; genus Lithobates; species Lithobates septentrionalis. The sequence continues at coordinate 352,483 of JBBDGP010003214.1, read as the reverse complement.
GGCTCCTCTTACGTATGGTCGGTGGTGATCGGCTCCTCTTACGTATGGTCGGTGGTGATCGGCTCCTCTTACGTATGGTCGGTGGTGATCGGCTCCTCTTACGTATGTGTGGTGGTGATCGGCTCCTCTTACGTATGTGTGGTGGTGATCGGCTCCTCTTACGTATGTGTGGTGGTGATCGGCTCCTCTTACGTATGTGTGGTGGTGATCGGCTCCTCTTACGTATGTGTGGTGGTGATCGGCTCCTCTTACGTATGTGTGGTGGTGATCGGCTCCTCTTACGTATGGTCGGTGGTGATCGGCTCCTCTTACGTATGGTCGGTGGTGATGGGCTCCTCTTACGTATGGTCGGTGGTGATCGGCTCCTCTTACGTATGGTCGGTGGTGATCGGCTCCTCTTACGTATGGTCGGTGGTGATCGGCTCCTCTTACGTATGGTCGGTGGTGATCGGCTCCTCTTACGTATGGTCGGTGGTGATCTGGTCCTCTTACGTATGGTCGGTGGTGATCTGGTCCTCTTACGTATGTGTGATGGTGATCGGCTCCTCTTACGTATGTGTGGTGGTGATCGGCTCCTCTTACGTATGGTCGGTGGTGATGGGCTCCTCTTACGTATGGTCGGTGGTGATGGGCTCCTCTTACGTATGGTCGGTGGTGATGGGCTCCTCTTACGTATGGTCGGTGGTGATGGGCTCCTCTTACGTATGGTGGTGGTGATCGGCTCCTCTTACGTATGGTCGGTGGTGATGGGCTCCTCTTACGTATGGTCGGTGGTGATCGGTTCCTCTTACGTATGGTCGGTGGTGATGGGCTCCTCTTACGTATGGTCGGTGGTGATGGGCTCCTCTTACGTATGGTCGGTGGTGATCGGCTCCTCTTACGTATGGTCGGTGGTGATCGGCTCCTCTTACGTATGGTCGGTGGTGATCTGGTCCTCTTACGTATGGTCGGTGGTGATCTGGTCCTCTTACGTATGTGTGATGGTGATCGGCTCCTCTTACGTATGTGTGGTGGTGATCGGCTCCTCTTACGTATGGTCGGTGGTGATGGGCTCCTCTTACGTATGGTCGGTGGTGATCGGCTCCTCTTACGTATGTGCGGTGGTGATCGGCTCCTCTTGCGTATGGTTGGTGGTGATCGGCTCCTCTTACGTATGGTCGGTGGTGATGGGCTCCTCTTACGTATGTGCGGTGGTGATGGGCTCCTCTTACGTATGTGCGGTGGTGATGGGCTCCTCTTACGTATGTGCGGTGGTGATGGGCTCCTCTTACGTATGTGCGGTGGTGATCGGCTCCTCTTACGTATGGTCGGTGGTGATCGGCTCCTCTTACGTATGGTCGGTGGTGATCGGCTCCTCTTACGTATGGTCGGTGGTGATCGGCTCCTCTTACGTATGGTCGGTGGTGATCGGCTCCTCTTACGTATGGTCGGTGGTGATCGGCTCCTCTTACGTATGTGCGGTGGTGATCGGCTCCTCTTACGTATGTGCGGTGGTGATCGGCTCCTCTTACGTATGGTCGGTGGTGATCGGCTCCTCTTACGTATGGTCGGTGGTGATCGGCTCCTCTTACGTATGGTCGGTGGTGATCGGCTCCTCTTACGTATGGTCGGTGGTGATCGGCTCCTCTTACGTATGGTCGGTGGTGATCGTCTCCTCTTACGTATGTGTGGTGGTGATCGGCTCCTCTTACGTATGTGTGGTGGTGATCGGCTCCTCTTACGTATGGTCGGTGGTGATGGGCTCCTCTTACGTATGGTCGGTGGTGATCGGCTCCTCTTACGTATGGTCGGTGGTGATGGGCTCCTCTTACGTATGTGTGATGGTGATGGGCTCCTCTTACGTATGGTCGGTGGTGATGGGCTCCTCTTACGTATGGTCGGTGGTGATGGGCTCCTCTTACGTATGGTCGGCGGTGATCGCCTCCTCTTACGTATGGTCGGCGGTGATCGGCTCCTCTTACGTATGGTCGGTGGTGATCGCCTCCTCTTACGTATGGTCGGTGGTGATCGCCTCCTCTTACGTATGGTCGGTGGTGATCGGCTCCTCTTACGTATGGTCGGTGGTGATCGGCTCCTCTTACGTATGGTCGGTGGTGATCGGCTCCTCTTACGTATGGTCGGTGGTGATCGGCTCCTCTTACGTATGGTCGGTGGTGATCGGCTCCTCTTACGTATGGTCGGTGGTGATCGCCTCCTCTTACGTATGTGTGGTGGTGATCTGGTCCTCTTGCGTATGGTCGGTGGTGATCGGCTCCTCTTACGTATGGTCGGTGGTGATCGGCTCCTCTTACGTATGGTCGGTGGTGATCGGCTCCTCTTACGTATGGTCGGTGGTGATCGCCTCCTCTTACGTATGTGTGGTGGTGATCTGGTCCTCTTGCGTATGGTCGGTGGTGATCGGCTCCTCTTACGTATGGTCGGTGGTGATCGCCTCCTCTTACGTATGGTCGGTGGTGATCGCCTCCTCTTACGTATGTGTGGTGGTGATCGGCTCCTCTTACGTATGGTCGGTGGTGATCGACTCCTCTTACGTATGTGCGGTGGTGATCGGCTCCTCTTGCGTATGGTCGGTGGTGATCGCCTCCTCTTACGTATGTGTGGTGGTGATCGGCTCCTCTTACGTATGTGCGGTGGTGATCGGCTCCTCTTACGTATGGTCGGTGGTGATCGGCTCCTCTTACGTATGGTCGGTGGTGATCGGCTCCTCTTACGTATGGTCGGTGGTGATCGGCTCCTCTTACGTATGGTCGGTGGTGATCGGCTCCTCTTACGTATGGTCGGTGGTGATCGGCTCCTCTTACGTATGGTCGGTGGTGATCGGCTCCTCTTACGTATGGTCGGTGGTGATGGGCTCCTCTTACGTATGGTCGGTGGTGATGGGCTCCTCTTACGTATGTGTGGTGGTGATCGGCTCCTCTTACGTATGGTCGGTGGTGATGGGCTCCTCTTACGTATGGTCGGTGGTGATCGCCTCCTCTTACGTATGGTCGGTGGTGATGGGCTCCTCTTGCGTATGGTCGGTGGTGATGGGCTCCTCTTACGTATGGTCGGTGGTGATGGGCTCCTCTTACGTATGGTCGGTGGTGATCGGCTCCTCTTGCGTATGGTCGGTGGTGATCGGCTCCTCTTACGTATGGTCGGTGGTGATCGGCTCCTCTTACGTATGGTCGGTGGTGATCTGGTCCTCTTACGTATGTGTGGTGGTGATCGCCTCCTCTTACGTATGGTCGGTGGTGATCGCCTCCTCTTACGTATGGTCGGTGGTGATCGGCTCCTCTTACGTATGGTCGGTGGTGATGGGCTCCTCTTACGTATGGTCGGTGGTGATGGGCTCCTCTTACGTATGGTCGGTGGTGATCGGCTCCTCTTACGTATGTGCGGTGGTGATCGGCTCCTCTTACGTATGTGTGGTGGTGATCGGCTCCTCTTACGTATGGTCGGTGGTGATCGGCTCCTCTTACGTATGGTCGGTGGTGATCGGCTCCTCTTACGTATGTGTGGTGGTGATCGGCTCCTCTTACGTATGGTCGGTGGTGATCGGCTCCTCTTACGTATGGTCGGTGGTGATCGCCTCCTCTTACGTATGGTCGGTGGTGATCGCCTCCTCTTACGTATGGTCGGTGGTGATCGCCTCCTCTTACGTATGGTCGGTGGTGATGGCCTCCTCTTACGTATGGTCGGTGGTGATCGCCTCCTCTTACGTATGTGTGGTGGTGATCGCCTCCTCTTACGTATGTGTGGTGGTGATCGCCTCCTCTTACGTATGTGTGGTGGTGATCGGCTCCTCTTACGTATGGTCGGTGGTGATGGGCTCCTCTTACGTATGTGTGGTGGTGATCGCCTCCTCTTACGTATGTGTGGTGGTGATCGGTTCCTCTTACGTATGGTCGGTGGTGATCGGCTCCTCTTGCGTATGGTCGGTGGTCATACGCTCCTCTTACGTATGGTCGGTGGTGATCGGCTCCTCTTACGTATGGTCGGTGGTGATCGGCTCCTCTTACGTATGGTCGGTGGTGATCGGCTCCTCTTACGTATGGTCGGGTGGTGATGGGCTCCTCTTACGTATGGTCGGTGGTGATGGGCTCCTCTTACGTATGGTCGGTGGTGATGGGCTCCTCTTACGTATGGTCGGTGGTGATGGGCTCCTCTTACGTATGGTCGGTGGTCATCGGCTCCTCTTACGTATGGTCGGTGGTGATCGGCTCCTCTTACGTATGGTCGGTGGTGATCGGCTCCTCTTACGTATGTGCGGTGGTGATCGGCTCCTTCTTACGTATGGTCGGTGGTGATGGGCTCCTCTTACGTATGGTCGGTGGTGATGGGCTCCTCTTACGTATGGTCGGTGGTGATGGGCTCCTCTTACGTATGGTCGGTGGTGATGGGCTCCTCTTACGTATGTGCGGTGGTGATCGGCTCCTCTTACGTATGGTCGGTGGTGATGGGCTCCTCTTACGTATGTGCGGTGGTGATCGGCTCCTCTTACGTATGGTCGGTGGTGATCGGCTCCTCTTACGTATGGTCGGTGGTGATCGGCTCCACTTACGTATGGTCGGTGGTGATCGCCTCCTCTTACGTATGGTCGGTGGTGATCGCCTCCTCTTACGTATGGTCGGTGGTGATGGCCTCCTCTTACGTATGTGTGGTGGTGATCGCCTCCTCTTACGTATGTGTGGTGGTGATCGGCTCCTCTTACGTATGTGTGGTGGTGATCGCCTCCTCTTACGTATGTGTGGTGGTGATCGCCTCCTCTTACGTATGGTCGGTGGTGATCGGCTCCTCTTACGTATGTGTGGTGGTGATCGCCTCCTCTTACGTATGTGTGGTGGTGATCGGCTCCTCTTACGTATGTGTGGTGGTGATCGCCTCCTCTTACGTATGTGTGGTGGTGATCGCCTCCTCTTACGTATGGTCGGTGGTGATCGCCTCCTCTTACGTATGTGTGGTGGTGATCGCCTCCTCTTACGTATGTGTGGTGGTGATCGGCTCCTCTTACGTATGGTCGGTGGTGATCGGCTCCTCTTACGTATGGTCGGTGGTGATCGGCTCCTCTTACGTATGTGCGGTGGTGATCGGCTCCTCTTACGTATGTGCGGTGGTGATCGGCTCCTCTTACGTATGTGCGGTGGTGATCGGCTCCTCTTACGTATGTGCGGTGGTGATCGGCTCCTCTTACGTATGGTCGGTGGTGATCGGCTCCTCTTACGTATGGTCGGTGGTGATCGGCTCCACTTACGTATGGTCGGTGGTGATCGCCTCCTCTTACGTATGGTCGGTGGTGATCGCCTCCTCTTACGTATGGTCGGTGGTGATGGCCTCCTCTTACGTATGTGTGGTGGTGATCGCCTCCTCTTACGTATGTGTGGTGGTGATCGGCTCCTCTTACGTATGTGTGGTGGTGATCGCCTCCTCTTACGTATGTGTGGTGGTGATCGCCTCCTCTTACGTATGGTCGGTGGTGATCGCCTCCTCTTACGTATGTGTGGTGGTGATCGCCTCCTCTTACGTATGTGTGGTGGTGATCGGCTCCTCTTACGTATGGTCGGTGGTGATCGGCTCCTCTTGCGTATGGTCGGTGGTCATACGCTCCTCTTACGTATGGTCGGTGGTGATCGGCTCCTCTTACGTATGGTCGGTGGTGATCGGCTCCTCTTACGTATGGTCGGTGGTGATCGGCTCCTCTTACGTATGGTCGGTGGTGATGGGCTCCTCTTACGTATGGTCGGTGGTGATGGGCTCCTCTTACGTATGGTCGGTGGTGATGGGCTCCTCTTACGTATGGTCGGTGGTGATGGGCTCCTCTTACGTATGGTCGGTGGTCATCGGCTCCTCTTACGTATGGTCGGTGGTGATCGGCTCCTCTTACGTATGGTCGGTGGTGATCGGCTCCTCTTACGTATGTGCGGTGGTGATCGGCTCCTCTTACGTATGGTCGGTGGTGATGGGCTCCTCTTACGTATGGTCGGTGGTGATGGGCTCCTCTTACGTATGGTCGGTGGTGATGGGCTCCTCTTACGTATGGTCGGTGGTGATGGGCTCCTCTTACGTATGGTCGGTGGTGATGGGCTCCTCTTACGTATGGTCGGTGGTGATGGGCTCCTCTTACGTATGTGCGGTGGTGATCGGCTCCTCTTACGTATGGTCGGTGGTGATCGGCTCCTCTTACGTATGGTCGGTGGTGATCGGCTCCACTTACGTATGGTCGGTGGTGATCGCCTCCTCTTACGTATGGTCGGTGGTGATCGCCTCCTCTTACGTATGGTCGGTGGTGATGGCCTCCTCTTACGTATGTGTGGTGGTGATCGCCTCCTCTTACGTATGTGTGGTGGTGATCGGCTCCTCTTACGTATGTGTGGTGGTGATCGCCTCCTCTTACGTATGTGTGGTGGTGATCGCCTCCTCTTACGTATGGTCGGTGGTGATCGCCTCCTCTTACGTATGTGTGGTGGTGATCGCCTCCTCTTACGTATGTGTGGTGGTGATCGCCTCCTCTTACGTATGTGTGGTGGTGATCGGCTCCTCTTACGTATGGTCGGTGGTGATCGGCTCCTCTTACGTATGGTCGGTGGTGATCAGCTCCTCTTACGTATGTGCGGTGGTGATCGGCTCCTCTTACGTATGTGCGGTGGTGATCGGCTCCTCTTACGTATGTGCGGTGGTGATCGGCTCCTCTTACGTATGTGCGGTGGTGATCGGCTCCTCTTACGTATGTGCGGTGGTGATCGGCTCCTCTTACGTATGTGCGGTGGTGATCGGCTCCTCTTACGTATGGTCGGTGGTGATCGGCTCCTCTTACGTATGGTCGGTGGTGATCGGCTCCTCTTACGTATGGTCGGTGGTGATCGGCTCCTCTTACGTATGGTCGGTGGTGATCGGCTCCTCTTACGTATGGTCGGTGGTGATCGGCTCCTCTTACGTATGGTCGGTGGTGATCGGCTCCTCTTACGTATGGTCGGTGGTGATCGCCTCCTCTTACGTATGGTCGGTGGTGATCGGCTCCTCTTACGTATGGTCGGTGGTGATGGGCTCCTCTTACGTATGGTCGGTGGTGATCGCCTCCTCTTACGTATGTGTGGTGGTGATCGCCTCCTCTTACGTATGTGTGGTGGTGATCGGCTCCTCTTACGTATGGTCGGTGGTGATCGGCTCCTCTTACGTATGTGCGGTGGTGATCGGCTCCTCTTACGTATGGTCGGTGGTGATCGGCTCCTCTTACGTATGTGCGGTGGTGATCGGCTCCTCTTGCGTATGGTCGGTGGTGATCGCCTCCTCTTACGTATGTGTGGTGGTGATCGGCTCCTCTTACGTATGTGCGGTGGTGATCGGCTCCTCTTACGTATGTGTGGTGGTGATCGGCTCCTCTTACGTATGTGTGGTGGTGATCGGCTCCTCTTACGTATGTGCGGTGGTGATCGGCTCCTCTTACGTATGGTCGGTGGTGATGGGCTCCTCTTACGTATGGTCGGTGGTGATCGGCTCCTCTTACGTATGGTCGGTGGTGATCGGCTCCTCTTACGTATGGTCGGTGGTGATGGGCTCCTCTTACGTATGGTCGGTGGTGATGGGCTCCTCTTACGTATGTGTGGTGGTGATCGGCTCCTCTTACGTATGTGCGGTGGTGATCGGCTCCTCTTACGTATGTGCGGTGGTGATCGGCTCCTCTTACGTATGTGCGGTGGTGATCGGCTCCTCTTACGTATGTGCGGTGGTGATCGGCTCCTCTTACGTATGTGCGGTGGTGATCGGCTCCTCTTACGTATGTGCGGTGGTGATCGGCTCCTCTTACGTATGTGCGGTGGTGATCGGCTCCTCTTACGTATGTGCGGTGGTGATCGGCTCCTCTTACGTATGTGCGGTGGTGATCGGCTCCTCTTACGTATGGTCGGTGGTGATCGGCTCCTCTTACGTATGGTCGGTGGTGATCGGCTCCTCTTACGTATGGTCGGTGGTGATCGGCTCCTCTTACGTATGGTCGGTGGTGATCGGCTCCTCTTACGTATGGTCGGTGGTGATCGGCTCCTCTTACGTATGGTCGGTGGTGATCGGCTCCTCTTACGTATGGTCGGTGGTGATCGGCTCCTCTTACGTATGGTCGGTGGTGATCGGCTCCTCTTACGTATGGTCGGTGGTGATCGGCTCCTCTTACGTATGGTCGGTGGTGATGGGCTCCTCTTACCTATGGTCGGTGGTGATGGGCTCCTCTTACGTATGGTCGGTGGTGATGGGCTCCTCTTACGTATGGTCGGTGGTGATGGGCTCCTCTTACGTATGGTCGGTGGTGATGGGCTCCTCTTACGTATGGTCGGTGGTGATGGGCTCCTCTTACGTATGTGCGGTGGTGATCGGCTCCTCTTACGTATGGTCGGTGGTGATCGGCTCCTCTTACGTATGGTCGGTGGTGATCGGCTCCTCTTACGTATGGTCGGTGGTGATGGGCTCCTCTTACGTATGGTCGGTGGTGATCTGGTCCTCTTACGTATGTGTGGTGGTGATCGGCTCCTCTTACGTATGTGTGGTGGTGATCGGCTCCTCTTACGTATGTGTGGTGGTGATGGGCTCCTCTTACGTATGTGCGGTGGTGATGGGCTCCTCTTACGTATGTGCGGTGGTGATGGGCTCCTCTTACGTATGTGCGGTGGTGATCGGCTCCTCTTACGTATGGTCGGTGGTGATCGCCTCCTCTTACGTATGGTCGGTGGTGATCGCCTCCTCTTACGTATGGTCGGTGGTGATCGCCTCCTCTTACGTATGGTCGGTGGTGATCGCCTCCTCTTACGTATGGTCGGTGGTGATCGCCTCCTCTTACGTATGGTCGGTGGTGATCGCCTCCTCTTACGTATGGTCGGTGGTGATGGGCTCCTTTTACGTATGTGCGGTGGTGATGGGCTCCTTTTACGTATGTGCGGTGGTGATGGGCCCTCTTACGTATGTGCGGTGGTGATCGGCTCCTCTTACGTATGGTCGGTGGTGATCGGCTCCTCTTACGTATGGTCGGTGGTGATCGCCTCCTCTTGCGTATGGTCGGTGGTGATCGCCTCCTCTTGCGTATGGTCGGTGGTGATCGGCTCCTCTTACGTATGGTCGGTGGTGATCGGCTCCTCTTACGTATGGTCGGTGGTGATCGGCTCCTCTTACGTATGGTCGGTGGTGATCGGCTCCTCTTACGTATGTGTGATCTGGTCCTCTTACGTATGGTCGGTGGGGGTCTCAATGTGGCGGTCTTGTTCTCTTCACCAGTTCAGGTGTTTTTCAGGTGCAACTTTTTAAAATTTTTTTTTTTTGCCTGAAATCCCACCTGAACCGGACTTAAAACCACACGGACTCTTTCTGTGCACTGCGGCCGCCCCGCACATGTGTGAGCCGGCAGCATTGAGAAGTTTGCTGAATCGGATGCAGTCCAAACCTCATCCAATAGTGCAGCGGACAATCTGACACTAACTGACACTGGGGGGGAGAGACTAACTGATACCGACATCACCAGTGACACTAATTCAGTGATAATACTATACACTGTCACTATACTAATGACACTGGCAGGGAAGGAGCTCGGGGGTGATCAAGGGTTATCTGTGTGCCTTACAATGTGTAATGTGTGCTGCTTTTACTACAGATCTCTGAGAAACTGACCGTTCCCTCTGTACAGAGCTCTGCGATGTTATTGGACACAACCGATCAGCACATCCTGGACATCAATCTTTGTCCGGACTTGCTGACACCTGTGTACAGTCACAGTGGAAGCTGGGGGGGGGGGGGGGGGAGGGGTGCCCATGTGCCCTAAACCTGGAGGTGGATAGCAACGTACCCGTACTCCCATCTGATCAATATTTATAAACAATGTAACTTTGTATCTCTCTATCTCCCGGCTGATCAATGTTTATAAACCATGTTACTTTGTATCTCTTTATCTTGTGTGAACAAAGTAACATTGTTTATAAACATTGATCAGACGGGAGATAGAGATACAAAGTAACATTGTTTATACACATAATATACCTGAACGCATTCTTTTCTTCAATGTAAAAAATGTCCCTGTAATTTTTTTTTTTTATTGCCCACTCACCCACAACTTAATACTTACCTCGGCCTGATCTCAATGTAGCAATGTCCTTGTATGCAGCAGCTCTACGCTCAGCAGCGGGAGCCATTGTCTCCTGCTACTTTCAGTCTAATTCTGGGGGCAGGGCTGAGCTGCATTGTGTGTGTCAATAGATGCACACAGCCCAGGTACGGTGGTGAGCTCACATGTGCCCCCCGCATAGGAAGCTGAGAAGAGGAGTAGAAGAGATCAGCAATAGGGGACCCCAGAGGAGATTTTAAAGCTTTTTTTTTTTTTTTTTTTTTTTTTATTACCTGAAGGGTTGCCACCTTCCCTGGGTCCTTTTTATGTAATTGTTAAATCGCTGATCCCTTGTAATTTTATTTTCAGAGCGTTGCCCCTGCATCACCGTGAAGTTCCAGACCAAGGATCAGCCGAAAGGAATTGTTGAACCGCGTCTGACTATCCATAATGTGAAGCCTGAGGACCACGTCCGTTATGCTCTAGAGGTTCTCCAGTCTGATGGGGAAAATCAGAGTTAGATATAAAAGGTATAGAATTGCTTTGTGTTCATGTGCTCCCCTCGCTCGGCACTCCTCCTCCAGCTCCCCCTCCCCTCGCTCGGCACCTCCTCCTCCAGCTCCCCCTCCCCTCACTCGGCACTCCTCCTCCAGCTCCCCCTCCCCTCGCTCGGCACTCCTCCTCCAGCTCCCCCTCCCCTCGCTCGGCACTCCTCCTCCAGCGCCCCTCCCCTCGCTCGGCTCTCCTCCAGCGCCCCTCCCCCCGCTCGGCTCTCCTCCAGCGCCCCTCCCCTCGCTCGGCTCTCCTCCAGCGCCCCTCCCCTCGCTCGGCTCTCCTCCAGCGCCCCTTCCCCTCGCTCGGCTCTCCTCCAGCGCCCCTCCCCTCGCTCGGCTCTCCTCCAGCGCCCCTTCCCCTCGCTCGGCTCTCCTCCAGCGCCCCTTCCCCTCGCTCGGCTCTCCTCCAGCGCCGCGTCCCCTCGCTCGGCTCTCCTCCAGCGCCGCGTCCCCTCGCTCGGCTCTCCTCCAGCGCCGCGTCCCCTCGCTCGGCTCTCCTCCAGCGCCGCGTCCCCTCGCTCGGCTCTCCTCCAGCGCCGCGTCCCCTCGCTCGGCTCTCCTCCAGCGCCGCGTCCCCTCGCTCGGCTCTCCTCCAGCGCCGCGTCCCCTCGCTCGGCTCTCCTCCAGCGCCGCGTCCCCTCGCTCGGCTCTCCTCCAGCGCCGCGTCCCCTCGCTCGGCTCTCCTCCAGCGCCGCGTCCCCTCGCTCGGCTCTCCTCCAGCGCCGCGTCCCCTCGCTCGGCTCTCCTCCAGCGCCGCGTCCCCTCGCTCGGCTCTCCTCCAGCGCCGCGTCCCCTCGCTCGGCTCTCCTCCAGCGCCGCGTCCCCTCGCTCGGCTCTCCTCCAGCGCCGCGTCCCCTCGCTCGGCTCTCCTCCAGCGCCGCGTCCCCTCGCTCGGCTCTCCTCCAGCGCCGCGTCCCCTCGCTCGGCTCTCCTCCAGCGCCGCGTCCCCTCGCTCGGCTCTCCTCCAGCGCCGCGTCCCCTCTTGACCCTCCCGACCCGGAGCTCTCTTCTTTCCCTCCCCTCACCTCCCGACCCCTCTTCTGTCCCTCCCCTCACCTCCCGACCCCTCTTCTGTCCCTCCCCTCACCTCCCGACCCGGCGCTCTCTTCTTTCCCTCCCCTCCCATTGGCTGCAGTACTCTGAGCTGAGAGAGAGAGACTGACAGTTCCCCCTTTCACAGATGGGAGACGAGAGGATCTGCTCCTTCTGTGTGCACTATGGAAAGTGTGAATTTGATCGTTCAGCTGTTGGGCTTCACACTTCCTGCAGTACACACAGGAGGAGAGAGATGGGAGGAGAATGAGCAGATCATCTCTCTCCTCTCCCATCTGTATGAGGGAGGGAGGGGGGGACTGTCAGTGCAGGCTCTGGGCTGTATAAGAGAGATGCTCAGAGTCCTGCTGAGGAGGACAGGCTGCACTGATAGGCGGCACCGATGAGCACTGATAGGTTACACTAATGGGGCTGCACTGATCAGGGCACAGCAGTCAGAGCAAACTGGCTGTATTCCCCCCGGAGTCATGTGGGTGGCTGTCCATGGATGCACTCCCAGAACTGGACGGTAGGGGGGGGGGTTTATGGTTTCTTGCACTGGGGGCTCTGAAGGTTCTAGTTTTGCCTCTGGTTACCGCGTTGTAAATCTAATACATTTTTCATGTTTTGTCTTCAGAGACGGTTGGCATTGTGATTATTAGAATAAAGGATGACAGAGTAACACTGACAGTGCCTGATCCAGAGAAGGTGACAAAGATGACTTGGAAGAAAGGTGGTGTCACCCTGTTTCAGTGGGCGGTCTCCAGTCTCCAGCTTCACACCAATAACATCACTCTGAAGCCGGGATTTGTCACTGTGAACAATGCGGATGGAGAGGGATCATACGAAGTCGAGGTTCACTCAACTGACAACCAAATTACCAACAACGCATTGCAGCAGGAAGGTCGGTACCAGATCAGTACTCCTCTATCATCCAGGGATGCAGAAAGTCTGTTATCAGAAGTAGGGGGATCACTCCCCATCATCTAGGGGTACAAAACATCTGCTGGTGAGCAGTGAGGGGGGTCACCCCCATCATCCTAGGGTATGGAAGCTGCTTAAGTGAAGGGCCACTCCCTTAATCCTGCGGTACAGAAGGTCTGCTGGTGATCATTGAGGGGGTCACCCTCATCTTTGGGTGAAGGTCTGCTTGTGAACATTGAGGGTCACTCCCATCATCCTGGGGTACAGAAGGTCAGCTGGTGAGCAGGGAGGGAATGTCACCCCCATCATCCCAATGTAAAGGTCAGCTTGTGAACATTGTTGGTCACTCCTATCATCCTTGGGTATAGAAGGTAAGCTGGTGTACAGTGGGGTGGGTCGCTCCCATCATCCTGGGGTTCAGAAAGTCTGCTGGGAAGCAGTGAGGGGGGGGGGTCACCTTGTGTTCATACAAACAGTAGTTGCAGTATAGCGGGGAGGTTCCATTACCCCAACAGAACAGATCTAGCAGTATTACAGAAGTTCAGTTGTGTGATGTCTTCCTGGGAACATTTGTACACATGAGCAGTGACGTTCAGAGGCAGTTGGATGCTTTTCTCAGCTGCCCCTGAACTCATCCAATGTTACCTTATGTGTACATGTACACAGGTTCGTTTAATGTCGTTTTTAGGCAGTTGCGTTTTATAGGCTTTTCTTTGAAGGCAAAAAATTGAGTTCAGACGCCGAAGTTATCGACGTTTCAGATGCTAAGCGCGGTACCGGCGCTTTGCCACGATTTAGTTTTTATAAGCGTTTTTTCAGGTGCCCTATTTTTTAACGTTACAAAACTTAAAAATAATAGCAAATGATGAAAAAAAACACTAACATTTTTTTAAAAAAACTTATTGCTTGCTATGCTTCATAGACCATTTATATACCCCTAATGAGCCCATGATCCAATTCCATAACACCATTAGCATTGCTGCTAGCCAAAGTATAATTGGAATTTGATCTATATGTTGTTAGATTTAAACCAGATGACCCCACTATTGAGCTCCACCCCCGACTTGATCAAACATAGTTGCATGAAATTTGGGGTTAGGGTTAGTGTTTCCTATTAGGGTTAGGGAGTTATGGTTAGGGTTTTCCCCTTGAAAAACAAGTTTAGGGTTATGGTAAGGGTTTCCAGTTAGGGTTAGCGGGTTATGGTTAGGGTTTTCCTCTTGAAGAACAAGTTAGGGTTATGGTTAGGGTCTTCCCCTTGAAAAACAAGTTAGGGTTTCCGGTTAGGGGTAGGGTTTCCCATTAGGGTTATAGGGGGTTATAGTTAGGGTTTTCCCCTTGAACAAGTTAGGGTTAGGGGTTAGAGTTGGGGTTTTCCCCTTAAAGAACAAGTTAGGGTTTCCGGTTAGGGTTAAGGTTTCCGGTTAGGGGTAGGGTTTCCCATTGGGGTTATAGGGGGTTATGGTTAGGGTTTTTCCCTTGAACAAGTTAGGGTTAGGGTTTTTCCCTTGAACAAGTTAGGGTTAGGGTTTTCCCCTTGAAGAACAAGTTGGGGTTAGGGTTTTCCCCTTGAAGAACAAATTAGGGTTTCCCATTAGGCTTATAGGGGGTTATGGTTAGGGTTTTCCCCTTGAAGAACAAGTTAGGGGTTAGAGTTGGGGTTTTCCCCTTAAAGAACAAGTTAGGGTTTCCGGTTAGGGTTAAGGTTTCTGGTTAGGGGTAGGGTTTCCCATTGGGGTTATAGGGGGTTAGGGTTTTCCCCTTGAAGAACAAGTTAGGGTTTTCCCCTTGAAGAACAAGTTAGGGTTTTCCCCTTGAAGAACAAGTTAGGGTTTTCCCCTTGAAGAACAAGTTAGGGTTTTCCCCTTGAAGAACAAGTTAGGGTTTTCCCCTTGAAGAACAAGTTAGGGTTTTCCCCTTGAAGAACAAGTTAGGGTTTTCCCCTTGCAGAACAAGTTAGGGTTTCCGGTTAGGGGGTTAGGGTTTTCCCCTTGAACAAGTTAGGGTTTTCTAGTTCTATAGTAGATGCGACCTATCACAACATACTACACATAATTCAAGCAATGACTGGCCTCCATCCCTAATATGTATACAACAGAAAAAGAAGAAAGAGGGAATGGGACTTTATATGAGGCAAGTCATTGGATAGTTTATTAAGAAATTGCAGATTTCATTAAGGAAAGTGTCAATCTGTAATACAGGACACAATCCGGTGTAATACATTTGCATAAATATAAATATAAAACAATTGTACAGAAGAAGGTGCAGAGTAATAAATAAACATCTTAATTACAAAAGGACACTCATCCATTCATAAAAATTCAACGAACATTATCGATTTTACATGGTAAACCAAAATTGTTTGAAGCATCATTTTGATATAACTCGACGCACGTTTCATGGCTTTAGCCAATCATCAGGAGTAAGATGCTCTGAAAATAAATCAGCAGTGTTTATAAGTAGGGATATCCTTTAAACGGAGAAACAATCTCTCAAAATTAAAGGTGTGTAACTTACAGTGCAGTCAAATGGTGGCGCCCAACCTAGGATCCAAAGGGAGAAGGGAGACAAGGATAATCATCTCACCCGGGGCTGAGGTGAGGACTCCCGTCCAGGCCAGAAAACAGCAGCCAGGTGAGGACCAGGTGACCATGTCACAACCATGTGGTTCTGGTGTGTGCTTGTCAGCCCAAACTGCTCTGCAATGGTAGAAAAATGACATCATGTGAAATTAATGTGTGTAAATAATGAGTGGAGCCTATATCAGTAGGTGAGTGAAGTGATGAATGGTGTAGTGATAGAGTGTATGAACTAAAGAACAAAGAAAAAAAGTTAGGGTTTTCCCCTTGAACAAGTTAGGGTTTTCCCCTTGAACAAGTTAGGGTTTTCCCCTTGAACAAGTTAGGGTTTTCCCCTTGAACAAGTTAGGGTTTTCCCCTTGAACAAGTTAGGGTTTTCCCCTTGAACAAGTTAGGGTTTTCCCCTTGAACAAGTTAGGGTTTTCCCCTTGAAGAACAAGTTGGGGGTTGGAGTTGGGGTTTTCGGTTAGGGTTAAGGTTTCTGGTTAGGGTTTCCCATTGGGGTTATAGGGGGTTAGGGTTTTCCCCTTGAAGAACAAGTTGGGGTTAGGGTTTTCCCCTTGAAGAACAAGTTGGGGTTAGGGTTTTTTCCCTTGAAGAACAAGTTGGGGTTTCCCATTAGGGTTAGGGCGTTATGGTTAGGGTTTTCCCCTTGAAGAATAAGTTAGGGTTTCCGGTTAGGGTTATTTGAAAATTTTTTTTTTAAAAATTGCAATTAAAAAATGAAATTACACATACAGCTTTTAAAAAAAAAATGTTAAACAAAAAATTCTAATAGTTGCATTTTAAAAATTAAATATATCAAAAAAATTGCAATTAAATTTTGCATAAAAAAAAAAAATGAAATTACATATACAGCTTATAACTATATTATGTATACTAATCAATTACCGTTTTTAAAAATTAAATATATTAAAAAATTTGCATTTTTTTCCTCATGCTCATTATGGGATCCATAGTAAAAACACTGAAATTGAGGTAGATACGAGTACACTGCTGCTTTCTCTGCTGCTACTACTCACTCTGGTCTCACAGAATGGCTGAAATAGTTAAATAATACTGTTGTTTGGGCGAGTCCTATGATGTTATCTTAAACGCTCCTAGACGCAAACTCATCATGCAAACACCGCAAAACGGGTGTTTTTAAACGCCGGTTTGAAGCTGTCAAAAAATTTGCTCAGAGGAGGTTGCCTCAGTGTCCCGTGTATATTAAGCCTAAGTATTACATCATTTTATTTTTTTTTTATTTTTTTTTAAAACTGAACTTTTGGGCTCAGTAATAAGCCCAAAGACTGAAGGCAGAAGTTCTGGCATACCAGAAAATAATAATCTGTAGCCGTCTTGTAACGGATATCATTTTAGATCTCATAATGTTCCTTTCTACAGAGTGGCTGGACTGGTCTGTAAACCCCCCCCCCCCCCCCCCCCTTTTTATGTCAGCAGTGTAGGGAAGCATGTCATTACAACCGAGCAAAGGTATAGTGATCGTATCACCCACACATCCCCCATCGGTGCCAGCTCTTCTCCTATTCCTTGGACCAGCCTTTCTCAAGCATGGGTTCCTCCAGATGTAGCTGGGAGTTCATTGAGCAATTTCAGACTCTCAGATAACCAGTGACACCAATCATCATCCTTTTATCTTTCTATAAGGAAGGTGGGGGAACATGTTGTTCTTCTTTATTGTAAGTCATAGGACACAGAGCAGACTATAATCACGACCATCTCGGTTATGCGCCACCTATAGGTGAATGGACACTGGCCAACCTATCAAACAGGAAGTCCCCCCTATATAGCCCCTCCCATACAGGAAGCTCCTTAGTTTTTTCCCCAGTGTCTTGAAGGTGATGGTCACTGTCAGGCTCCCTGGATGATCACTGGGTCTCGGAGCAGACTGATAAATCGGATCCGTTCAGTTGGCTGCAAACTAAAAGGGATGGTACCCGAGCCTCAAGGGGGTGGGGGGTGGGGATGTAAGACTCAACAAGGATTGTCTGCAATGCAACCATTTGGCGCTGCACCTGCGTTATAGGACTCTGTGCAGTGTCAACTGACCAGGGTGTTTTCTGGCGGGGCGCCATGCAGGTCCAAGGCAGTGGACCCAGAAAAAACTGGGAACGGGTCCTTGGTGACAACCCGCCGTGGTGGGTGAAGTTTATTGGCAGGTCACTGTGGCAGTATTGGTAAGATTACAAAAAGGACAAACAGGATGAGTTCTTTGGCTGCAGTGCACTCTGTACATCAGGCATTTTTATGTGGCACGCCCATGCATGCACAGTAGTGGCAGTGGCCATAGTCCTGTATACAAAAGGCTGATGCAAGTGGGAGGAAGTTTCCCTGAGGCTGTGGGCTGCTGAAAGGAGGACACTGAGCCAAGCTGACTGGCCGGGGGACATGAGTACTTTCTGGAGTAATGTGTACCAGCAGCCGGAGCCTTGTTGGGACTCTGCGTAACAAGCTAGTAAGTTTTGTTTTGGGCTGTACTCAGGCTGTTCAGGTATATCTGCATGATTGCATAGATGTGACAGTGCTCAGATTGTGAAGTGCATAGTGGCATACTTACATAATTACAATTCTGTAACTGCAGGATTGCATACCTGTACAATTGCAAACCTGCATTGTTACCTACCTGTATAGCTGCATAACTGCATATCTATCTATATACATGCATAATGGCATAGTTGCATAGGCATGGGGGCATACAGTAATGGGTACATATCTATATATACCTGCATACCCACATGATTGCTTAACTGGGTATTGGCAGCATTGTTGCTACATTATGACCTGCAATATACATAAAAGGATGTTTTTCTTCCAGAAGGTGGAGTGGTGGTGGTGGTGGTGGGGGGGGGGGGGTACAGCTGAAAGGGGCGCATAGTGCTCCACCATCAGGTCCAGAGGACCGCTGTGTACTCATTTCCCTGATAGACCAGAAGCGTCAGGTGTATCTGAACTAGTTTCTCTGGCATTGTAGCTATTATTGGCGCATCAGCCTTGGCGTATCTCACTAAGGATGACTTGGCTGTGGCATTGCATAGTTACATAGTAGGTGAGGTTGAAAAAAGACACAAGTCCAACCTATGTGTGTGATTATGTGTCAGTATTACATTGTATATCCCTGTATATTGCGGTCATTCAGGTGCTTATCTAATAGTTTCTTGAAGCTATCAATGCCCCCCGCTGAGACCACCGCCTGTGGAAGGGAATTCCACATCCTTGCCGCTCTTACAGTAAAGAACCCTCTACGTAGTTTAAGGTTAAACCTCTTTTCTTCTAATTGTAATGAGTGGCCACGAGTCTTATTAACTCTCTTCTGCGAAAAAGTTTTCTCCCTATTGTGGGGTCACCAGTCCGGTATTTGTAAATTGTGGGGTCACCAGTACAGTATTTGTATATTGTGGGGTCACCAGTACAGTATTTGTAAATTGAAATCATATCCCCTCTCAAGCGTCTCTTCTCCAGAGAGAATAAGTTCAGAGCTCACAACCTTTCCTCATAACTAAGATCCTCCAGACCCTTTATTAGCTTTGTTGCCCTTCTTTGTAGTCGCTCCATTTCCAGTACGTCCTTCCTGAGGACTGGTGCCCAGAACTGGACCGCATACTCCAGGTGCGGCCGGACCAGAGTCTTGTAGAGTGGCCAAACGGGTGCAGTCAGAATCATTGGGATATCCTCTACCTTTAAGGACTAGGAAGAAGTTACAGTAGAGGGAAGGCATAGATCCAGGAGGGCTGATCCTAAGAAATCACCAGGGCATCCACCTCAAGTGCCTGAGGTTCCCTGATCTGGGACACTAACCTGTCCTCTAGTTAAGTCTGGGTGCCAAGAGATCCACATCTGAAGCCCCCCCACCCCCACTAGCGGCAAATCTCTATGAACACCTCTTGGTGAAGGACACGTTCTCTTGAATTCAGCTGTTGACTGCTGAGAAGGTCCACCGTCTTAACTTTCCATGGCAAAAATTGTACATAACGGAGGGGGCTGCCCAAGATGATGAGATCAGGTCTACTTCTTGAGCAGCGCAACTTTTTGTCCTTATTTGATGTATGCCACCAGAGCCGCTAATAAGGGGGTACCACTGGTCCTCCTGTACAGGCTGCGCACCATCAGTTCAGCAGGGGGGCCCAGGCAGCAGGAGGAAGTGGATCATGGACAACCATCAGGGGATCAAGTCCAGTAATTGCCCACCACCCCACTGCACCGATCATCCCCTCTCTTGTCCATGATCCAGTTCCTGATGCCCCTGCTGCTCACCCCAACAGCAGCCGCCCTGCCACACTACCTCATGCCCCTGCTGCCCCCCACCCCAGCAGCCCTGCCACACTACCTCATGTCCCTGCTGCCCCCCACCCCAGCAGCCCTGCCACACTACCTCATGCCCCTGCTGCCCCCCACCCCAGCAGCTCTGCCACACTACCAGCTTCCTCTCGTTTCCTTCCGATCAACTTTCAGCTGCTGTAGGTGGGAAATATGGTGGGGGGGGGATCTGTTCTGGTAAATGCCCCTCCCTTGCTGCAACAATCGCCCCCTCAGGTAGATGATCTCCTTCCCCCTGCTGCCAGGGCCCCTGTGTGCCCCTCCAGTAGCTCTGCCAGCTTCCTCTCCTGTCCCTGCCGCAGCGGGCCAGGGGGGGGATCACTTCAAGATAGAGACTGGGGGAAGGGGTCAGTAAATGTCATATTTACCAACCCATTCCGTTTCTGAATTTATACAGTGAATGATCGATACTGATCATTCACTGTGTTCATTCATAACTGAAGCATAGTAAACTGCATTTACTATGCTTTTGTTTTGTTTTTTTGGGGGGGGGGGGTTCCAATACTTTATTTTAAGGCAGCACACAGTAAATACAGAAAAGTTCAGGAAAAAAAAATGCGTTTATACGGGTTTTGGCACTTGGAAAACAAAAGCTGGACTAGGAAGCCGGGAAACGTGTGATAAGGCAACCCAGAAAACCAGGCAGAAAATAGTCTCTGTACCCCGTGTGGTATTTTACACAATACAATGTAAATAGAATGCTAAGAAGGTAGCCTACAGGAAAAAGAAAGCAAAGAAGAAAGAGGGGGGAGGGGGAAAGGGGTAAAGGGGGCAAGGTGTACCACCACCCTTCCTTTAGAATGTAAGCTCTATGAGCCTGTCCCTTCTGTATTGTACTGTAATTGTGCTGCCCCCCCCCCCCCCCCCCCCTCTACATTGTAAAGCGCTGTGTAAACTGTTGGCGCTATATAAATCCTGTATTATAGTAATAATCATTCTGCCATCCATCCTTTTAGGACATACTATGGTTTATGACTGAACAGGAGCCGATGTACAAAGTGCTTCCTGTTCATTCATCTCTACAGTGCAGCTAAGGCTGCAGAGAAAAGGGACTGGGTATCTGTGCCCTCAGACCCTTTCTCTGTCTAAAAAATGAGATGTCGGGGGTCTGTGTAGGCCCCTGATATTTCACCCAAGCCCCCCCCCCCCCAAACAGCATTGTGGGGAAAAAAATGAAATAAAAACATTTGTAAAAAAATTAGAAAAATGAATAATTGCACCTTCACGCCTGTCAGATTAGGTCCTGGGGTTGTGTTCATACAGTTCATACACAATTTTACTTATTAACTCCAATCTAGTTTTCTATTTTAAGATTTAGCGGGGACTTTTTAAGTTGGGTTCCTGCTTATGGATGTCATGTGATGTCCTGGACTGGAAGTAGTTATACTGGGAGGAAGGTTGCAGCTAAAGGCATCATTCAGATATCTTTGTTTTCAGCCGGCGATTTCCTGTAATGTAGATGCCATTCTAGTAGTTTTTTAGCCAATGGATGACTTTTATAGGCAGCGGGAGGGGACGTCCCCCTCCCGACGCCCGCCGGTGCCTTTCTGGGCTCTCCCGTATGATCAGTAAGCCGGAATAACGATCCACCGGTGGATTACCATAGAGCTGGCCGAGGACCAGATGGTCCCCGGTCATCTCTATGACCCTGAGAGGCTGGATGCAACATTTGACATCACTTTGGGCTCTGGCAGATGTAAACGCTGCCTGTTTTTTTCCCTGGAGTTTTCATGATCCAATGCTTTCCAGGATTGAGAAGAGATCTGTGGTTTCGTTGACCCCGATGTCTCCATAAAGAGGACCTGTCTTATTCCTATTACAAGGGATGTTTATATTTCTTGTAATAGGAATAAAAAAATAAATAAAAAAACAGTAAGAAAAAAAAAAATTAAGCGCCCTCGTCCCCTCGTGTTCGCACGCAGAAGTGAATGCATATGGAAGTCGCGCCCATATGTGCAAACGATGTTCACACCACTGCAAACATTGGAGCGAGAGCAATAATTCTAGTGTTAGACCTCCTCTGTAACTCTAAACGTGTAACCTGTAAAACGTTTTTAAAGCGTCGCCTATGGAGATTTTTAAGTACCGTAGTTTGTCACCATTCCACAAACGTGCGCAATTTTAAAGAGTAATTTGTTCAATATCTATTTTATCGGCGCAATATCTTCTATTCTACCATAAAATTGGGTTATAGATTGTGTGGTTTTTTTTTGTATTAAAATTCATGAAAATGTATTCAAAAAAATAATGTGCTTCTGAAAAAACGCAGCACAAGTACCGGGTGACATAAAATATATTGCAATGATTGGCATTGTATAATCTCTAGGACGGGGGTCTCCAAACTTTGGCCCTCTAGTTTTTCAGGAACTAGAATTCCCATCATGCTTAGTCATGTCTGTGAATGTCAGTTTTACAATGCCTCATGGGAAGTGTAGTTCTGCAACAGCTGGAGGGCCATTGGTGAGGTTTAAAAAAGACACAAGTCCATCAAGTCCAACCTATGTGTGTGATTATATGTCAGTATTACATTACATATCCCTGTATGTTGCGGTCATTCAGGTGATTATCTAATAGTTTCTTGAAGCTATCAATGCTCCCCGCTGAGACCACCGCCTGTGGAAGGGAATTCCACATCCTTGCCGCTCTTACAGTAAAGAACCCTCTACGTAGTTTAAGGTTAAACCTCTTTTCTTCTAATTTTATTGAGTGACCACGAGTCTTGTTAAACTCCCTTCTGCGAAAAAGTTTTCTCCCTATTGTGGGGTCACCAGTCCGGTATTTATATATTGTGGGGTCACCAGTCCGGTATTTGTATATTGTGGGGTCACCAGTCCGGTATTTGTATATTGTGGGGTCACCAGTCCGGTATTTATATATTGTAGGGTCACCAGTCCGGTATTTATATATTGTAGGGTCACCAGTCCGGTATTTATATATTGTGGGGTCACCAGTCCGGTATTTATACATTGAAATCATATCCCCTCTCAAGCGTCTCTTCTCCAGAGAGAATAAGTTCAGCGCTCGCAACCTTTCCTCATAACTAAGATCCTCCAGACCCTTTATTAGCTTTGTTGCCCTTCTTTGTAGTCGCTCCATTTCCAGTACATCCTTCCTGAGGACTGGTGCCCAGAACTGGACAGCATACTCCAGGTGCGGCCGGACCAGAGTCTTGTAGAGCGGGGGAATTATCGTTTTATTTCTGGAGTTGATCCCCTTTTTAATGCCAATATTCTGTTTGCTTTGTTAGCAGCAGCTTGGCATTGCATGCCATTGCTGAGCCTATCATCTAATAGGACCCCCAGGTCCTTTTCTATCCTAGATCCCCCCCAGAGGTTCTCCCCCCAGTCTATAGATGGCATTCATATTTTTGCCACCCAAATGCATTATTTTACATTTTTCTACATCGAACCTCATTTGCCATGTAGTTGCCCCTCCCCCATTAATTTGTTCAGGTCTTTTTGCAAGGTTTCCGCATCCTGTGGAGAAGTTATTGCCCTGCTTAGCTTAGTATTGTCTGCAAATACAAAGATTGAACTGTTTATCCCAACCTCCAGATCGTTTATGAACAAATTAAATAGGATTGGTCCCAGCACAGAACCCTGGGGAACCCCACTACCCACCCCTGACCATTCTGAGTACTCCCCATTTATCACCACCCTCTGAACTCGCCCTTGTAGCCAGTTTTCAATCCATGTACTCACCCTATGGTCCATGCCAACGGACCCGATTTTGTACAGTAAACGTTTATGGGGAACTGTGTCAAATGATTTTGCAAAATCCAGATACACCACGTCTACGGGCCTTCCTTTATCTAGATGGCAACTCACCTCCTCATAGAAGGTTAGTAGATTGGTTTGGCAAGAACGATTCTTCATGAATCCATGCTGATTACTGCTAATGATACCGTTCTTATTACTAAAATCTTGTATATAGTCCCTTATCATCCCCTCCAAGAGTTTACATACTATTGATGTTAGGCTAACTGGTCTGTAATTCCCAGGGATGTATTTTGGGCCCTTTTTTAAATATTGGTGCTACATTGGCTTTTCTCCAATCAGCTGGTACCATTCCAGTCAGTAGACTGTCTGTAAAAATTAGGAACAACGGTCTGGCAATTACTTGACTGAGTTCCCCAAGTACCCTCGGATGCAAGCCATCTGGTCCTGGTGATTTATTAATGTTAAGTTTCTCAAGTCTAATTTTAATTCCGTCCTCTGTTAACCATGGAGGTGCTTCCTGTGTTGTGTCATGAGGATAAACACTGCAGTTTTGGTTACTGAAGCCCCCCGATTCACTCGTGCAGTAGTTTGGACATCACTGCTCTAGGGTCTCTCCTAAAATAAAATTATTAATAATTATTAATTATAATTATTAATTGAATGATTGTAACTTTGTTACCCCACCACAATCGGCAGGATCCCCACATTGCTGTTCCCTCTATAACTGGTCTGATTGGAGACCCGGCATTGCATTGTTTTGGTCACTGCAGAACTGTGCTAGATAGGGTTGTATGAGGGAGGATTGGTTACTGTGTGGCAGATGGTGTTCTTCCTCCTGGTAATTTGCTCAGTGAAGTCCATTGTGGCCATAGAGACTGATGTGATCTTATTTATTTTCTGCATATAAATCCTTTTTCTCTTGTTTTTTGTTTCAGCAAACAATCAAGGTAATGAATCCCCAACTAACAATACACCGGAGGTGGAAGAGGTCCCTCTCACTGAGAACGGTCAGTATACCGACTTTAGTATGTTTTGTACAGTGCACCTGGAAAGTATTCACAGCGCTTCACTTTTTCCACATTTTGTTATGTTACAGCCTTATTCCAAAATGGATTAAATTCATTATTTTCCAAACAAATTCTACAAACAATCCCCCATAATGGCAACGTGAAAGAAGTTTGTTTGAAATCTTTGCAACTGTATAAAAAATAAAAAAAATCCCATGTACATGGGTATCACAGGCTCCTCCCATGTACATGGGTATCACAGGCTCCTCCCATGTACATATTAGCTTTGTTGCCCTTCTTTGTAGTCGCTCCATTTCCAGTAGATCCTTCCTGAGGACTGGTGCCCAGAACTGGACAGCATACTCCAGGTGCGGCCGGACCAGAGTCTTGTAGAGCGGGAGAATTATCGTTTTATCTCTGGAGTTGATCCCCCTTTTAATGCCAATATTCTGTTTGCTTTATTAGAAGCAGCTTGGCATTGCATTCCATTGCTGAGCCTATCATCTACTAGGACCCCCAGGTCCTTTTCCATCCTAGATCCCCCCAGAGGTTCTCCCCCCAGTCTATAGATTGCATTCAGATTTTTGCCACCCAAATGCATTATTTTACATTTCTCTACATTAAACCTCATTTGCCATGTAGTCGCCCCTCCCCCATTAATTTGTTCAGGTCTTTTTGCAAGATTTCCACATCCTGCGGAGAAGTTATTGCCCTGCTTAGCTTAGTATCGTCTGCAAATACAGAGATTGAACTGTTTATCCCATCCTCCAGATCGTTTATGAACAAATTAAATAGGATTGGTCCCAGCACAGAACCCTGGGGAACCCCACTACCCACCCCCGACCATTCTGAGTACTCCCCATTTATCACCACCCTCTGAACTCGCCCTTGTAGCCAGTTTTCAATCCATGTACTCACCCTATGGTCCATGCCAACGCACCTTATTTTGTACAGTAAATGTTTATGGGGAACTTTGTCAAATGCTTTTGCAAAATCCAGATACACCACGTCTACGGGCCTTCCTTTATCTAGATGGCAACTCACCTCCTCATAGAAGGTTAATAGATTGGTTTGGCGAGAACGATTCTTCATGAATCCATGCTGATTACTGCTAATGATATCATTCATTTTTTTTTTTTTTTTTACAAGAAAACATTTTTTATTCAAGATTTAAACATTACAAGCGATGCATAGGCACATTTAAATATGATATCAGTATACATATAGTCACAAGATAGATGATTAATTTCCTCATATAGACAACATAAAGAAGTATGAAAGCAATACATGACATTGCAGCAAAGTATTGGTGTAGAGGTGACATATTAAAACAATCAATCAAGGAGGTACTGTGGGAGGGACTGGGGGAAGGGGGAGGGGGGGGGAGGGGGGGCAGATTAAGGATACAGAGAAGATGAGGGAGGGGGGGGGAGGGCAGGAGGGGGAGGCAAGGAAGGAATCACAATATCTCAATATCTTAACTGAACATGTACACTAGGTGAAGTTTAAAGAGAACTCAATCATGTTGTATAATCAAATGGCTGGTATCTCTGCGTCAACCTGGACATCATTCACAACCTCAACACCCCATGCATCTATCCATCCCGACCATATCTTATCAAATTTCTTGGGGCAGTTACGATTAAGATACGTGAGTTTATATAGTGGGAGTATAGAATTCATTGCTAGGCGCCAATGATATCATTCTTATTACTAAAATCTTGTATATAGTCCCTTATCATCCCCTCCAAGAGTTTACATACTATTGATGTTAGGCTAACTGGTCTGTAATTCCCAGGGATGTATTTTGGGCCCTTTTTAAATATTGGTGCTACATTGGCTTTTCTCCAATCAGCTGGTACCATTCCAGTCAATAGACTATCTGTAAAATTTAGGAACAACGGTCTGGCAATCACCTGACTGAGTTCCCTAAGTACCCTCGGATGCAAGCCATCTGGTCCCGGTGATTTATTAATGTTAAGTTTCTCAAGTCTAATTTTAATTCCGTCCTCTGTTAACCATGGAGGTGCTTCCTGTGTTGTGTCATGAGGATAAACACTGCAGTTTTGGTTACTGAAGCCCCCGATTCACTCGTGCAGTAGTTTGGACATCACTGCTCTAGGGTCTCTACTAAAATAAAATTATTAATAATTATTAATTGAATGATTGTAACTTTGTCACCCCCATCACAATCGGCAAGATCCCCACATTGCTGTTATAACTGGTCTGATTGGAGAGCCGGCATTTCATTGTTTTGGTCACTGCAGAACTGTGCTAGATAGGGTTGTATGAGGGAGGATTGGTTACTGTGTGGCAGATGGTGTTCTTCCTCCTGGTAATTTGCTCAGTGAAGTCCATTGTGGCCATAGAGACTGATGTGATCTTATTTATTTTCTGCATATAAATCCTTTTTCTCTTGTTTTTTGTTTCAGCAAACAATCAAGGTAATGAATCCCCAACTAACAATACACCGGAGGTGGAAGAGGTCCCTCTCACTGAGAACGGTCAGTATACCGACTTTAGTATGTTTTGTACAGTGCACCTGGAAAGTATTCACAGCGCTTCACTTTTTCCACATTTTGTTATGTTACAGCCTTATTCCAAAATGGATTAAATTCATTATTTTCCAAACAAATTCTACAAACAATCCCCCATAATGGCAACGTGAAAGAAGTTTGTTTGAAATCTTTGCAACTGTATAAAAAATAAAAAAAATCCCATGTACATGGGTATCACAGGCTCCTCCCACGTACATGGGTATCACAGGCTCCTCCCACGTACATGGGTATCACAGGCTCCTCCCATGTACATATTAGCTTTGTTGCCCTTCTTTGTAGTCGCTCCATTTCCAGTACATCCTTCCTGAGGACTGGTGCCCAGAACTGGACAGCATACTCCAGGTGCGGCCGGACCAGAGTCTTGTAGAGCGGGAGAATTATCGTTTTATCTCTGGAGTTGATCCCCCTTTTAATGCCAATATTCTGTTTGCTTTATTAGAAGCAGCTTGGCATTGCATTCCATTGCTGAGCCTATCATCTACTAGGACCCCCAGGTCCTTTTCCATCCTAGATCCCCCCAGAGGTTCTCCCCCCAGTCTATAGATTGCATTCAGATTTTTGCCACCCAAATGCATTATTTTACATTTCTCTACATTAAACCTCATTTGCCATGTAGTCGCCCCTCCCCCATTAATTTGTTCAGGTCTTTTTGCAAGATTTCCACATCCTGCGGAGAAGTTATTGCCCTGCTTAGCTTAGTATCGTCTGCAAATACAGAGATTGAACTGTTTATCCCATCCTCCAGATCGTTTATGAACAAATTAAATAGGATTGGTCCCAGCACAGAACCCTGGGGAACCCCACTACCCACCCCCGACCATTCTGAGTACTCCCCATTTATCACCACCCTCTGAACTCGCCCTTGTAGCCAGTTTTCAATCCATGTACTCACCCTATGGTCCATGCCAACGCACCTTATTTTGTACAGTAAATGTTTATGGGGAACTTTGTCAAATGCTTTTGCAAAATCCAGATACACCACGTCTACGGGCCTTCCTTTATCTAGATGGCAACTCACCTCCTCATAGAAGGTTAATAGATTGGTTTGGCGAGAACGATTCTTCATGAATCCATGCTGATTACTGCTAATGATATCATTCATTTTTTTTTTTTTTTTTTACAAGAAAACATTTTTTATTCAAGATTTAAACATTACAAGCGATGCATAGGCACATTTAAATATGATATCAGTATACATATAGTCACAAGATAGATGATTAATTTCCTCATATAGACAACATAAAGAAGTATGAAAGCAATACATGACATTGCAGCAAAGTATTGGTGTAGAGGTGACATATTAAAACAATCAATCAAGGAGGTACTGTGGGAGGGACTGGGGGAAGGGGGAGGGGGGGGGGGGGGGCAGATTAAGGATACAGAGAAGATGAGGGAGGGGGGGGAGGGCAGGAGGGGGAGGCAAGGAAGGAATCACAATATCTCAATATCTTAACTGAACATGTACACTAGGTGAAGTTTAAAGAGAACTCAATCATGTTGTATAATCAAATGGCTGGTATCTCTGCGTCAACCTGGACATCATTCACAACCTCAACACCCCATGCATCTATCCATCCCGACCATATCTTATCAAATTTCTTGGGGCAGTTATGATTAAGATACGTGAGTTTATATAGTGGGAGTATAGAATTCATTGCTAGGCGCCAATGATATCATTCTTATTACTAAAATCTTGTATATAGTCCCTTATCATCCCCTCCAAGAGTTTACATACTATTGATGTTAGGCTAACTGGTCTGTAATTCCCAGGGATGTATTTTGGGCCCTTTTTAAATATTGGTGCTACATTGGCTTTTCTCCAATCAGCTGGTACCATTCCAGTCAATAGACTATCTGTAAAATTTAGGAACAACGGCCTGGCAATCACCTGACTGAGTTCCCTAAGTACCCTCGGATGCAAGCCATCTGGTCCCGGTGATTTATTAATGTTAAGTTTCCCAAGTCTAATTTTAATTCCGTCCTCTGTTAACCATGGAGGTGCTTCCTGTGTTGTGTCATGAGGATAAACACTGCAGTTTTGGTTACTGAAGCTCCCCGATTCACTCGTGCAGTAGTTTGGACATCACTGCTCTAGGGTCTCTACTAAAATAAAATTATTAATAATTATTAATTGAATGATTGTAACTTTGTCACCCCCATCACAATCGGCAAGATCCCCACATTGCTGTTATAACTGGTCTGATTGGAGAGCCGGCATTTCATTGTTTTGGTCACTGCAGAACTGTGCTAGATAGGGTTGTATGAGGGAGGATTGGTTACTGTGTGGCAGATGGTGTTCTTCCTTCTGGTAATTTGCTCAGTGAAGTCCATTGTGGCCATAGAGACTGATGTGATCTTATTTATTTTCTGTATATAAATCCTTTTTCTCTTGTATTTTGTTTCAGCAAACAATCAAGGTAATGAATCCCCAACTAACAATACACTGGAGGTGGAAGGGGTCCCTCTCACTGAGAACGGTCAGTATACCGACTTTAGTATGTTTTGTACAGTGCACCTGGAAAGTATTCACAGCGCTTCACTTTTTCCACATTTTGTTATGTTACAGCCTTATTCCAAAATGGATTAAATTCATTATTTTCCAAACAAATTCTACAAACAATCCCCCATAATGGCAACGTGAAAGAAGTTTGTTTGAAATCTTTGCAACTGTATTAAAAATAAAAAAATCCCATGTACATGGGTATTGCAGCCTTTCCTCAATACTTTGGTGAAGCCCCTTTGGCACCAATTACATCCTCCAGTCTTGTTGAATATGATGCTACAAGCTTGGCACACCTATTTTTGGGCAGTTTCTCCCATTCTTCTTTGTAGGACCTCTCAAGCTCCATACTGAGAAGTGGCTTCTGTCTGGCCACTCTACCATACAGGGCTGATTGGTGCCCCAGAGATGGTTGTTCTTCTGGAAGGTTCTCCTCTCTAAACGGAGAAATGCTGGAGCTCTGTCAGAGTGACCATCGGGTTCTTGGTCACCTCCCTGACTAAGGCCATTCTCCCCCAATCGCTCAGTTTGGCCAAGTGGCCCACTCTAGGAAGATTCCTGTTGCTTCCAAACTTCTTCCATTTATGGATGATGGAGACCACTGTGCTCATTGGGACCAGAAATGTTTCTGTACCCTTCCCCCGATCTGGGCCTCCATACAATCCTGTCTGGGAGGTCTACAGACAATTCCTTGGACTTCATGGCTTGGTTTGTGCTCTGACATGCACTGTTACCTGTGGGACCTTCTATAGGAGGTGTGTGCCTTTCCAAATCATGTCCAATCAACTAGGTAAATAGAGATATGTGGCGCTAACTCAAAGTGCATAAATGTAATAAAATAAATATAATCCAATTCTTCAAGTAAAGTGCAAAATCACATAAATAAAATGACTAAACATCCACTAAAGTCATAAGAAGTGACATCGGATAAATAAGAGTGAAAATTCATTAAATATGACATCAAATAAATAAAACAAATCCAAATGAAGGTGAATAAATCCAAAAATAGTCTAAAAGTGCATCAAGATGAAAAAAATCACAAATGTAGAAAAAGTTGAAAAAAATCGCATGAAATAAAATGTTGCATGCGATAACAAAAATCGCATAAAGTGCAGAAACGCTATAAAAATAGCCACAAGTCGATCCAATTAATGTAATACAGTTCCAGCGTGAGCAAAGTGAGTCTTCATAAAACAGTTCGTGCAAAAAATAAATGAAAAAAGTGCAAACGATGATAGGTGACAGATTCCTCTTAATAACCGTACTCCGTGGTGCGCCACACGTTTCCCCCAGCCTCTCACCTCTAGCAAAGACTGCTAGGTGAGGGGGTCACTTCTTATGAATTTTTAGTGGATGTTTAGTCACTTTATGTGATTTTGCTCTTTACGCATATGCACTTTACTTGAAGAATTGGATTATATTTATTTTATCACATTTATGCACTTTGAGTTAGCGCCACATATCTCTATTTACCTTATTGTTTTTCTGTGTGGGAACACTGCCGTATGTGTGGTGGCTTCTTAGTCCTCTTTAGCTGCTTTGGCTCGCCTTGGTTTTGCGCATTAGTTTCGTTTTCTCCAATCAACTGAATTTACCACATCTGTGATGGGTGAAAATTGGACTCCCCAGTGCAGGGGTGTCAAACTTAATTTCCTTGTGGGCTCTGATCTGCATTTTGGTTGCCCTAAAAGTGCCGGTTATATCTAAAAAATGTCCAGAGCAACCCCCCCCCCCCCCTTACATCGGACATCAAGATCCCCCCCCCCCCCCCCCCCCCACCATCAGAATTTAAAAGTCCCCCATCCTCCCTCACATCACAGTACACCCCTTTTACCTTGCACTATTGCCAGGAAGAAGCTGGGAAGCAGAAAGTGAAAGGTCTGGAGGAGGACCAGACAAGGGCTGAAGATAGCTGCCAAAGCTTCACAGAGGACCGGGATCTGTAGGAGGAGTTATGTTCTCCTCTATGCTGCCGATTGCTTGGGGAAGGGCGCAGAGATGATCCTCTCCATGGCTGCACTGAAAAGTGCAGGATCTGGAAGAGGAGTTCTGTCGTCCTCTGTTCTGAGACGAGGTCAGGGTAGAACGGGGTGCCACAGGTGCAAGGGCCACATGAAATGGCCTGGTGGGACAGATTCGGCCTGCGGCCCTTGTGCTTGACACGTGCCCTAGGGGGTTCTGTGGCATTAATTTAGTGAGTGCCCTGAAGTAGTACCTAAGCTGGTGCCCTGATTGGTGCTCCCAGCCTGATGGTGCTTCCAGTACTGGAAAACCGTTCTTCATATACACATTTATTTATTTTACTATATTAGGAGCTTTTGGGCCACCTGAAATGCTAAATAACAGTAGTGAAATGTATGGGCAATGCAGGAGGCTCGGAGCACCAAATGTAGGAGGCGTAGAGTTTTTTTTTTTTCTTCTAATTGGTTGCCCTGCACAGCTGTCCAGATTTTGGCTGATCCAATCTTAGTAAATTCCTCTCAAGAACTCCATTTCAGTGTTTTGCTAATGATGCCAAATCATGCTGGCAAATAACTTCATCACAGGTTTGAGCATTACAGGAAGACCTTAATACAATAGGGCAGAATTCGACAAATCCCAGGCGCCAGGAATTTGCGTGCTGGCGCCTGGGCTACACTAGATTCAGTAACCCCCCCACCCCGGTGCATGGACTAAGAGGTCTGGCTGGCCGGTAATTTTACACTTCTTAATGACCGGTAATTGCGGCTGTTAGCTGGAGCCGGATCGAGCGCTTGTTTGTGGGAACCGGCGTCGTCCTCTGGTGGGTGGGGCTGTGATATGGCGCCCTTTCCCTACCGCCGGTGAGTGGACGGGGAGTGTGACAGGGGACATGTACACAGATAATTGGGGCACTGATGATCAGTGGTGCCCATCAGTGTCACCTCATCATTGCAGCCTCATCAGTGAAGGAGAAAAATTACTTATTTGCATAATTTATTAACAGAAACTTAGTGTGGTGTTTTTTTTTTTTTTTTTTTTTCCGTTTTTTTTTTTTTTTTGTTTTGTTTGGCACCAGGCGTGGGCAATGCCTATTGCTTGACACCCCGGGCAGCTGATTTAAAAACTGGCTCCTAACTTTTTTAGCTAGCTCCTAGATTCAAAGCAAATTTGTTGGGCCCAGCAATAGAGGGTTAGTCAGATGCCCCCGTAGTTGAGGTTCAATAATGAGAAATGTAAAATTATCCACATTAGGATGGGCTCTGCTGGGAGAATCTGTGATGGAGAAGGTTCTGAGGGTGCTTTCAGATCAGACTTGGCAATATAGCATGCAATGCCAAGTCACAGCTAACAAAGCCAGCAGACTACTCTCATGCAGTAAGAAGGACATACATTCCAGGGATTTATCAATCATTCTACCCCTTTACAAAACACTGGTTCACCATCATCAGGAATATGCAAACCGGTTCTGGTCACCGATCACTCATGGAAGGCTCTGAGAAAGTTCCCAGTGAGCTGAGATCTGTTTGGCGTTGCAACGTTCCATTCATCTTCCTAATTGGCGTCCTCGATGTCCGTCAGCCTATTGGGGAGGTCATCGTGCAGCCTATCTTGGGAGCTCGGCTTCAGGTTTCCGGGTCTATGCCTAATTGACCCACCACCGTACGGTGAGTTGGGTCCATTGCTCTTGGTAAGAGTATCTCTTTCTCCCCCTCCCCCTTTGATGGTGAAGGCACTCTTGGGTGTACATCCACCATCGAATACATCTACCCCAGAGACTGATTAATACAGCAGCTGCCTCTTCTCATCCCGTTTATTGTTACCACCTCTGGGACTCTTATTCACTGTTTATTTAGCATTTTGTGGTTTCAGCTGTTAAAATATTGTGTTTTGAATTTGCATAAGATCCATCATGGGTTTTATATTTGCATGCTTTTTTGCATGTCTACTTTATTGGTCACTTTCATATGTTGACACTTTGTAGTCTATCGCACTCCACACTGTTTTGCACTTCTGCCATTAATATATTTTTGCTTGTGACACCATATTCGCTTTCTTGCAACTTTAAGTCGCATGACACCTTCTTTATTTTTACAGTTGTGAAACACATATTTATGGATGTTAGTTTCTATACATGAGACTAGCCCCTTTTTTTTTAATCTCCTTTTCATTTCTAGCGCTACACTTTTACCCACATTTCTATCACAATTAGTCTAATTGCTGTGTTGGCTGCTTACACGTTATAGGTTGGCGCAGTATTTTACTTATATTTTCACCTTAAATTAGAAATAGTTCAGCGTAGGGCAACAATATGAATATAGGGCGTTGGGGACCAGAGTTGTGGGGCGCGGGGGACCAGAGTTGTGGGGCGCGGGGGACCAGAGTTGTGGGGCGCGGGGGACCAGAGTTGTGGGGCGCGGGGGACCAGAGTTGTGGGGCGCGGGGGACCAGAGTTGTGGGGCGCGGGGGACCAGAGTTGTGGGGCGCGGGGGACCAGAGTTGTGGGGCGCGGGGGACCAGAGTTGTGGGGCGCGGGGGACCAGAGTTGTGGGGCGCGGGGGACCAGAGTTGTG
Source organism: Lithobates septentrionalis (assembly GCA_037952835.1). NCBI lineage: Eukaryota > Metazoa > Chordata > Amphibia > Anura > Ranidae > Lithobates > Lithobates septentrionalis. The sequence goes on along the minus strand of JBBDGP010003214.1, from coordinate 318,707 downwards.
GGGCGCGGGGGACCAGAGTTGTGGGGCGCGGGGGACCAGAGTTGTGGGGCGCGGGGGACCAGAGTTACAAGGATCGAAGACAGATTAGCTATTGACTCTGGAGAAGAGGTGCTTAAGTGGAGATATGGTTACAATATATCAAAGGTGACTCCAGTAACTGATAAACTGTTGACTCTATAAAGTCCCTGAAGAGGAGATGTGGCCACAATTTGAGGTTGGAAGAAAGGAGAGTTTACCTTAGATTGAGGAAAGGGTTATTTACTGTTGTAACAGTAAAAACATGGAACTCCCTCCCCCCAGGAAGTGGTACTAAATGAGAGCGATGACACCCTCCATAAACGTTTAGGTGTCTTCTTCAGGAAGCAGAATATACAGGGCTATGGGAATTGTTATAGAATAAAAATCCCAGACGTTCGTGGAGGTTGAAGTCGGTGGACCTGTCTTTTATTGTCTCCAACCTTATAAACTATGTGTAATGTTCGGGTATACTGAGAAGTGCATTGGAGCTCCTGACTGCTCACAGCTGGGTACGTCTGGGTCCGTCTGTCTTACTACGAGACGGATAACCTGATAAAGGCAATGAAAATGCACCACCCGCAGCTGTACATACCTGAGCACCCCAGACTCTTCAACAACAAGAATGTCTGTCAGTAATGGAGCTCGGCCCTTTCCACATTCTGCACATCTCTAGTGATCTGCGAGGCTCCCATTCACATTGCTGGGCCAGTAGATGGAGGCAGACTGAAGTCTTGACTTCCTACAAAAAGTCAGTGTTTGGATACTCCAGATTGTAGAAGGACTTACAGGGGGCGGGGGGGACTCTGGGACACTTCTTTAGGGCTGTACAGTGTCCTTGTTGCGGTTTTTTTTTTGCATAACCTGATTAGGGACATCAGAGAAATGATGGGTTTACTTTATTTTCATGTCATAATACAAAACCTACAGAAAAAACCTACAGAGTGTAGCTGGAGGATCTAAGATACTGTGTTTATAAATTTTATATGTTAAAACACATCCCAGCCAAGAGCATTGAGATTAAATATGTCTTCTCTCTGCAGATCTCCCGGAGAACCAGCCCATCGGCAGCGTCACATTTCACCCCATTAATGTGACTGACAAGATCACCTTGAAGAAGGACGGTGAGCCGGTGAACACCAATGATAGAATTAAACTCAGTCAATATGGGGACCTCACAATAAACAATGTAACATCACATGATAAAGGCAAATACACCATCCAATATGAAGATCAGAAAGCGGAACAGGAGTTCATTCTTTGTATGACAAGGTGAGTGTGAAGGTGTCACATCCATCTCTAAATTATTCTACTACCAATAAAAACATATTTCTAGGGTCCAGCAGTCTGCCCCAAACTAGGGAATGAACTCACAATGTGTGATTGTGACACCACCGCTCGCCGTCATTACAGTAAAGATCCCGGATCGATTTCTGCTCAACGAATTTGAGAAGATCTTCAGGAGGTTTTATATCATTGCAGTGCTGCCAATCAATGTGCACCGGGGCCTCATTCATTTTTATGAGAGAGGAGAACTTGTATCTGTCTCTAGCCATACATACTGCTCTCCAACAACAATAAATGTGGTCACAGCCCGGGGCGTGGCCAAGATGGCGCTGTGAGAGGACACTTCTCAGAGAGCTCCGCCGGGATCCGTGGCTGTTTTACCTGCTTTTAGGCAGACAAAGTGCTGTGCTACCGGCCGAAATCCACTATATGCGCCACCGATCGGCTCGGGCGTCCAGCGGCAGGGGTAAGAAGATAAAATTTCCCCCAGAGGCAGAGATACCGGAGGCAGCCTGTGCCGACCGCGTGGGGGGCCGAGAGAAGGGCGCACATAAACATGGCGACTCAGACTGAGCAGCCAGGACAGTCCACCTCATCCCAGCCTGGTCTGGCAGATGTCCTGGCAGCTATAGCTACCTGCCAGGCCTCTCTCACAGCCCTTACAGGCAAAGTAGATGCTGTCCAGTCTGATGTGGGGCTGATCAGACAGGACATGGATAAAGTCCGTTCCAGATTACACTCTGCTGAGCAGCGCCTGGGGCATGTGGAGGACATTGTGGAGGCTCATGGCGCTGACATCCGTGCCCTTCATACCAAAATCAAGGTATTATAGTATAAATATAGTATAAATCTGTATTAATATAAATAGTATAAATATAGTATAAATAGTATAAATAGTAATATAAATAGTATAAATATAGTATAAATAGTAATATAAATACTATTTATACTATATTTATACTATTTATATTACTATTTATACTATATTTATACTATTTATATTACTATTTATACTATATTTATACTATATATATTACTATTTATACTATATTTATACTAATATAAATAGTATAAATATAATATAAATAGTATAAATATAGTATAAATAGTAATATATATAGTATAAATATAGTATAAATAGTAATATAAATAGTATAAATATAGTATAAATCTGAAGATGCGGAAAATCGCAATAGGAGGAACAACCTGCGTGTCGTGGGATTGGCGAAGGGAGCTGAGGGTCACCGACCTACAGAATTTATTGAAGAATTGTTCTGCAGCCTCCTTCCCGCGGCCCAATTTTCGCCTTTTTTTTTTTTTTTTTTTTTTTTGTTTCAATAGTTTTGAAAGTTTCTCAGTTACATAGGTTACAGGTTATGCATCATAAAGTACATGGGTATACAGTTGTAAGTGCTATGACATACTGTACAGATGATAGCAAGAGTTGGTTGACCAATCATGTAACTGTAGATAATAAGAGAGTGAAGTTCAAGGTAACTAATGTTAACTAACAGCATGTAACAAGGTATTCTTATCAAATTCTAAAGGTGGTAACCTGTGGGGAAGGGATGGGAGGGGGAATGGGGAGAGAGGGAGGGGAAGGAGGGCGGGGGGGATAGGTGGAATAAGGGGGAAGGGGGAGGGAAGGGGGGGGGGGGAAGAGAGCAGTATTGGTAAAGCATCTATCAAGGTAAGACTGTTATCGGTTGGTGTTTTTCAGTGTACCATTTGTGCCAGGGATTCCAGAGGTCTAGTGTTTTAGAGTGGTGTTGTGACCCTCTTGATAGAAGTGTTTCATATGTGTAGTGTGTATGGACTAATTTAACTACTTCCGCTATTGGGGGAATGTAGTGTGATTTCCAGTTTCTTGTTAGAAGGAGTTTAGTTGCTAGGAGGATGTGTACAGTCACCTGTCTGAGTTGTGTAGGTAGCTCATCAATGTTCAGGTTGAGGATCGCTAACTGTGGAGTGAGAGTGATGGGAAGATGGAGAACTGCTTGTAGTATGTTTTGTACCTCAAGCCATAGGTGTTGTATGTGAGGGCATGTCCAGAGGATATGTAGGAGAGTGCCAGTTTGACCGCATCCACGCCAGCAGTCATGTGAAGCGTGGGAATTGAATTTGGCAAGTCTGTGAGGGGTTAGATACCATCTCATTAAAGTTTTTTGTGTCATTTCCCATAGAGATGTACAGGAAGTTGCTCTATACACTGAGTTGATTGCTATTAGCCATTGGTGATCAGTGAATTGTAGGTTTAAGTCTTTCTCCCAGTCTAGGAGTGGTTTGGATTTGAAAAATGTGTTTTTTTCCTGCAGGAGTAAATAAATGAGGGAGACTCCCTTGTGTTTGGCGTTGTCAGAGAAGAAAAATTCCCAAAGTTTCATGGGGAGTGCTCCTTCTAGGGATGGATAGGTTGTGAGGCATTTTTTTAGTCTATAGTATGTTAAGAAGTCTTTAGTGGGTGCATTGTATTCTTTTTGGACCTGTGGGTAGGATTTAGTGGACGTGATGTTGCGGAGGTCTTGTGTGTATTTAACCTTATCAGAGATCCATTGTGGGACGGATAAATCTGGGGTCAGATGCTTTAAGGTGTTGATAGGGATTAAAAGGGGTTTGGTCGGGAGGAGTGACCATCTGGTGTGGTGTAGGGTTCTCCAGGCTTTGACGGTAGCTTGGATAGGAGGAGAGTACTGTAATAAGGAGTGGTTGTTCACGGGGGTACTAAATAGCCAATCGGTGAGGTTGGGGCCCGGTGTTTCGTTGTTTTCTATGGCGCTCCACAGGGTGGTTGGTGTAGGTTGAAACCAATCTTTTAGTTGAGACAGTATAGTGGCTAGATAATAATCTTTTATATCAATGTGTCCCATACCCCCTTTAGATCTATGTTTTATGAGTTTAGAGTGGCTACATCTAGCCTTCTTTCCTTGCCAAATAAATTGGTTCAGGATAGATTGGAGGGAGTTGAGGTATGATGTTGAGAGTGGGATAGGTAGTGTGCGAAAAATGTATAGGAGTTTGGGGAGGGCCATCATTTTGAATGCTGCCAGGCGTCCTGACCAGGTGAGTTCGAATTTAGAAATTTTTGTTGTTTCTTTAATGAGCATTTGCCTGGCTTCTACATAGTTATGAGTAAATAGGCCTTTCGTGGATTTCGTTAGAGTTATTCCTAGATATGTAATTCCATGATCGGCCCATGGGTAAGGATATTCAGACATCAAGATGTTACTGGCTACCGCATCTAAACCTAGGTCCAGTATGAAGGATTTGTGTTCGTTAACCTTATAATATGAAATATCGCTAAATTTTTTCAACAGCGTTTGTACCGAAGCCAGGGAGGAGCGAGGGTTAGTGATCATTAATATCACGTCATCAGCAAATAAGTTGATTTTGTGTTCCGTATCCCCTATCTTAAAACCTGTTATCTTGCAAGACTGTCTGACATGTTCTGCCAAGGGTTCCATTATTAAGTTGAAAATGATTGGTGAGAGCGGGCAACCTTGGCGGGTGCCGTTTGTGATGGAAAATGGTTTGGAAAGCATTTCTGATGTATACACCCGAGCAGACGGTGCCGAGTAAAGTGCCATTATGGCAGTTAATATAGGACCTTGAAATCCAAATTTGCTCAAAGTAGCTTGTAGATATTTCCAATGTACTCTATCGAACGCCTTCTCTGCGTCCAGAGATAGGAGCAGAGAAGGCGTTCGAGTCAACTCGGCACTGTGAATGATGTTGACAATCCTGCGAGTTGCATCGGATGTCTGTCTGCCCTTAGTGAAGCCTGACTGGTCATTATGGATCAGTAATGGCATTAAGTTGAATAATCTATTGGCTATTAGTTTAGCGTAAATTTTTGTGTCTAGGTTAAGAAGCGAGATGGGTCTAAAATTTTGTGCGTGGGTGGGTTCCTTACCTGGCTTCGGTATAGTGACGATCAGAGCATTGAGCATTTCAGGAGGGAGAGAGGAGGATGAGGCAGCGTCATTGAATACTAAAGACATATATGGTGCTAGAATAGTACGGAATTTTTTGTAGTATTCGCCTGTAAGGCCGTCCGGTCCCGGTGATTTGTTAGGGGGTAAGTTGGTAATTATGGTGCAGATTTCTGAGTCTGTAAATGGGGTGTAAAGTGCAGATAGTTGGTCTGCGGTCAGTTTGGGAAGTTTGATTTCTTGTAGAAATGATTCTATGTCTTGTAGGGAAGGTTGCTTGAGTGAGATATCGTCTTTCAGATTGTACAGTGTGTTATAATAGTTGCTGAATGCGTCTGCAATGGATTGTGGGTCAGTTAGTTTTTGTTTGGTATCAGGATGGAATAAATGTGTTATTTTAGTTTTTGAGTAGTGTCCTTTTAGTCTATTAGCCATAGTCTTTCCGGCTTTATTGCCAGTGGAGTAATGTTTCGCTCTGAAATATGTGTGTGCTTTCTCAAAGGTTTGCAGTAGGTGGGATCGTAATTCTTGTCTAAGTGTGTCTAATGCCGCGTACACACGGTCGTACTTTTCGTCTACAAAAGTCGGACAGCCTGTCGGACAGACTTCCGGCAGACTTTCGGTGGACTTGCCGCGGACTTGCGGCCTACTTTCTAACGACCGGACTTGCCTACACACGACCACACAAAAGTCGGTCGGATTCGTACGTGATGACGTACACCGGACTAAAATAAGGAAGTTCATAGCCAGTAGCCAATAGGTGCCCTAGCGTGGCTTTTTGTCCGTCGGACTAGCACACAGACGAGCGGATTTCGGGGTCCGTCGTAGGTACGAAGTAAAAGTTTTGAAGCATGTTTCAAATCTAAAGTACGTCGTATTTGAGGCTAAAAAAGTCGGTTGAAAGTCCGGAGAAGCCCACACACGATCGGATTACCAGCCAGCTTTAGTCCATCAGCGTCTGTTGGACTTTTGTAGACGAAAAGTACGACCGTGTGTACGCGGCATAACTGTTTTTTGAGTGTTGGGTCAGGAGAAGATTGGTTTTGGGATTCTAGAGATTTGATGCTAGAAGTCAGTGAGTTTAGACGCTGTGCTCTCATCCTTCTCTCTCTGGCTCCAATTTGTATAAGAATCCCTCTTATGAACGCTTTATGGGCATTCCAAAGTATGGAGTTGTCTTGTACAGAGCCTGAGTTGGAGTTGAAGTATTCTTCTAGACAGGTCCTGATGTGGGTCGCGTGGGTAGGCGAGTTCAGGATTGCGGCATTCGCTCTCCAGAGCCGAGTTTGGGAGGTTGTTGGGGAGTCTTGTAGGGTGATAGAGACTGGCGCGTGGTCCGACCACGTGATGGTGTCTATAGCTGATGAGGAGATTTTGGGTAGTGTCCATTTGTCTACTAGGAAGTAGTCTATTCTTGAGTAAGAATTATGCCGGGGTGAGAAATAAGAGTAGACCCTTTCTGTGGTGTGGTGACATCTCCATACGTCATAAAGGTCATTGGATCTGATGAGTGATCCCATCTGGGAGGGTAGTCTGTGTGAGGCAGTGGAGGAGTCTACGGAGTTGTCTGGAACTACGTTGAAGTCACCGCAGATTATTAGGTGACCTTGTTTGAAGCGGTGAATTTTTTTCATCAGTTTGGTGAGAAAATGGATTTGTTTCCGATTAGGGGCGTAGATTGTGACGATGGTGTATCTGTTGGTGTCCAGAGTGCAGTCTAAAGCTAGATATCTGCCTTCCGTGTCTATAAGACTGTTGTGTAGAGTGAAGGAGCAAGAGTTCTTGATGGCTATCATGACCCCTTTCTTTTTTTCTCGACCGGATGCTTTAAATATGTGTGTAAAATTTTTGTTGGTGCATAGGGGTTCCGCAGAAGAATTAAAGTGGGTTTCTTGAACACAGAGTACTTCACAGTGGGCATCTTGGGCGGTGCGCCATAGAGAAGCTCTTTTGGATGGGTGGTTTAGTCCCTTCACATTAAGTGACAAGAATTTGGGCATGATGGTATTGGTGTGGAGGAAGTGTTTATTCCGTCAGTACTTACCGTTTCTTGTGTTGTCAGCGTAGTAGCTGTGAGATCTTTGGTCCTTGTTGATGAAGTCGATCAGACTGGATGGTGGGTTGAAGATGCTCGAATGCTGGGGAACTGAGGCTCTCCGGGAGGGAACGGGTATCAGACAAAAAGGGAGATCAGAAAAACAGTTAGTAAGGACTTGGTAGGGTGGAGGAGGAAGGGTCGGCAGTAATCTAGAGGACTGCCGGTCAGTGTGAGGGTCAAGTTCGTGAACTATCTGCAACGAGCAGGCACCGGGTCGGAGTGTGAATGATGATTTAAGAACATCACTACCTGGTATTCAGGTGTTGAAGTTAGCATGCGTTCCTTTAATGTGGGCATGGGGGTTTCCTGGATAGGATGGCTGGGCTGGCTGATCTACTTCAGGGATGATGCCCCAGATCCGGAGCAGCTTTATGCCTTCTTCCACTGTGTGGATGTTGTGCCGTGCCCCATTTTTGGTGACTACTAGCTTGGTTGGAAATCCCCATTGAAACGGAATTTTGTGGTTGTGGAGCGGTTTTGTAATGGTCTGCAGCTGTCGACGTTGTTGGCGGGTAAATTGGGAGATATTAGGAAAGAGTTGCAGCTTGGAGTATGGGGCTGGTAGTTGTCCCAGACGTCTGGATTGTGCCAGCAGCATATCCTTGGCATGGAAGAAGTGTATTCTCATCAAGGTGTCTCTTGGGACTTCTGGGGGTAGGTGTGGCGGCTTTGGCAATCGATGGATTCGATCTATTATGGTTTCTATCGGTGGTAGGTCAGGTAGGAGAGTGGATATGAGTTTCCTCGCATATGTATTCAGGTCAGCTGGGAGGATGTTTTCAGGGATACCCCTAATCTTAACGTTGTTACGTCTCGAGCGGTCTTCGAGATCCGCCATTTTGGCTCTGACCCAGTGATGTTCCTCCCGGGTATGATCGTGGGCATCCACTAAATCGTTAACCGTTTCGGTCATGATAGACATCTGCTTTTCAATTTGGCCAATCTTTTTGCCTGTGTGTACCATTTCTGATTTAAAGGCAGTGAACATGGAGGATATGTCATTGTGGAGGGAGCTGTGAAGTGAGATCAGCATCTCCTTCAGCATTGTGTCAATGACAGGCTGATTGGATGTGGGGAAGGCCGCTATAGGGGAGGATAAGGGTGTCTGGGTGAGTAGCTGATCCAGTGCAGGCCTTACCTCCTGTGCCTGTGTAGCTGTATCCAGTCGCATCCTCGATTTAGCTGGGCTGTTTGAGGTGGAAGATGATCCTGATGGTGGATGGGAGCCTGATGAGATTTCTTGAGGTAGGATTGAGGGGTCATCTTCATCAGGCAGATCTGTGTAAGAATCTGCAGAACACTGTGTCTCTGAGGGCTGTGAGGCGCCGCGGGCGCCATCTTGGATTCGTTCAGCCTGAGTAACTGTGTAGAAATCTGTCAATTTCTTAGGTTGTCTGTATTCTTTTCGCTTCCTGGATGCTCCGGTCTGGTTCCCCGCTATGTGGGGGTTAGAGGAATGCATTTTTGTGGTCATGAGGAGTGATTTTAGAGGCCGTTGTCTCCGATCGGTGCGGGAGCTGTGGATTCAGGCTTCCATACTGCTCGGCGGTTAGCCACGCCCCCCTTCAATTTTCGCCATTTTATGCGGTTGAACGGGCTCATCGAATCCCACCTAAACCAGGCCCCCCCCCGGAGCGCCACCGCGCACTTTCATTTTGAAATTCCTAAACTTCAGGGACAGAGATGAGGTGCTCCGGGCTGCCAGAGTGAAGGGGGATCTGCAATTCCAGAATAATAAGTTACTCATTTTCCCTGACTACTCGGTTGAGACTCAGAAACTTAGACGCTCTTTCGATCAAGTCAAGGCAGCCATGCGACTTAAGGGCATTCGTTACAGCATCCTTTTCCCTGCACGCCTCCGGGTACAAGACGGGGAGACTACAAGATTTTTTTACCTCTCCCAGAGATGCCTCCCAGTGGTTGGAATCGCTCCCTCCGAATCGCTGACAGGTGCCTGCTGTGATACACCAGATTCCTTTCTGACATGCTGTGAAACGCTTCCTCACCAGTTTACAAGTGAGTTTATGTTGCACCTTTTGTGCCTTTGGAATGATCTCTGATGAGAAGTTTCAAGTACTGAGCCCCTGGTAAATCCAGGAGAATTAGGAACTATGACTGCCAATAGTTATAGCACAATGCGCTATCTCTACCTTTTACCTGATGCCATCATAATGACAGAGGACTTGCCGGAACGATCATAGAAGTGGTGTTTCAGTCCCAGGATGTGATTTAGGGGTCATATTTTTTTTTTCTTTTCAAATGTCCTCTTTCCCAGCCACAGACGATGCAGTGTGAATGAGTGACCTTTGGCGGACTCTTGTGGCAGCCCGCTGTACTGCACAAATACATTGCCTCCTATATGTGCTCAATCTGACATGCATATCAGCAATTATATTGACCCTTCTATATTTGTATATCTTGAGGGGAAATATGATGTACATGCTGCATTATGGGGCGGCAAGTACCTCCGATGTCCGGAAGTCTCTTTATTAAGAAGAGGAAGTTGCAGTAACCCGTTTCATGGATTTTGGTTGTTTTTTTTTTTTTTTTTTTCATTTCCCTTGCCCTTTAAAAAAAAAAAAAAATGTCTCTTATACTTGGGAACAGCCTAATATTATCTTGGTAACATTGGGGAGGTAACCCCTCTCCTCTTTTCTGTTTGCTTATGGCGGCGGAGACTTTCACCACTCTGAGTGGACGTTTCATCTCCACGAGTGACTACACCCACTGGTCCACGTTCCCTTTCATTGGGTGTTAATGTTTGGGGAACAAAGCATTCCTTGGTTGGGGTGGGGGGTGGGGGGGGGATGTTTTTGGAGTTTTTTTGTTTTCTTTTTGTTTTCTTTCTATGTGCTTTGGAGTATCAATACAGGGAAAGTTTCTAGATAAGGGAATATGCATGACAGTGTATGTAATTGTGTGTGCAGATGCTGATCCCCCGGGTTGGGTGATCCGTGTACCCTCATTGATTCTCCCACCTAATGGCTGAACTTAAAGTAATCTCATGGAACGTGCAAGGCCTTAATACTGCAGTGAAAAGATCCCTAGTGTTCAAGTTCCTGCTAAAGTATCAACCGCAGATCTGTGTCCTCCAGGAGACTCATCTGCAGGGTAACAAAACCATTTGCCTTAACAAGACTTGGGTCGGTCTACACTATCACTCCACGTTTTCCACGTATGCCTGTGGGGTTAGCATCTTGGTGCACAAGACATTGCCGTTTTAGGCTTCTGGAAGTCAAAACTGACAAGGAGGGTAGATTTGTTATTCTTCATGCTAACATATATGATAAAAATGTGGTATTAGTTGGATTGTATATCCCCCCTCCGGCCAATGGTAGTATTCTTCATGAAATCATGCAAACTGTGGTACAATACGATACACCTCTTGTTTATTTATTGGGAGACTTTAACATGGCCCCCTCGGTGGAACGCAATAGGTTGCACCAGTCGGCTCATGACACTCCGAATCTCAGGCAGTGGGCTGATACTTATGCCCTCACTGATGTCTGGAGACACATATACCCGACGTCAAAGGTATTTACTTGCCACTCTGCTTCTCACAAAACCTTATCTAGAATTGATCTAATATATGCCTCATGCCCTGCCTTACAATTTGTACAAGACATTTCTGTGCTTCCCAGGGGAATCTCTGACCACACGCCCCTCTGCTTGACGTTGACTTTGACTGCCCCCCCGGGCCCTCGACTTTGGCGACTATCCAAATTCTGGGCTGACGACGAGCGACTACAGGAGCCTCTTACAGCTGCCATTTGCAATTTTTGGACAGATAATGGGGATTCTGCCACACCAACCGTGATGTGGGACACCTTTTAAGGCTTGGGCTAGAGGGGAGTTTATGACCAGCATTGCTCGCCTTAAACGTGACTCCGCTCATGCATTGGAGGAACTTGAGAGCCGGGCGGTTGCTTTGGAGGCTGATTTTGTCGCTGACCCGGGAGATGACCGATATAGGGAGTGGAAACAGGCTTTACGTAGGCTCTCCACAGCTAGAATGGCACAAACGGATAAGGCGCTACTCTTCTCGGCCCAAAGAGTGTTCGAACATGGGGGGGAAAAAATGGGAAACTCCTTGCATGGTTGGCTAAGGGTAATATCCCAGCTACCCCCATTGGTTCCATTAGGGACGGCTCCGGCCAGTTACTTACATCACCCCAAAATATTAATAATCGCATTCGGGAATACTTCCGAGAAGTTTACTCCTCCAGGACTGAGGCGTCTGATTCATTATCCATCCCTAACTTAACGGCGGAAGCCAGGGAAGAATTAGAGAAAGATATCTCGCTAGAGGAGATTCAGGTCGCTATGGGACACCTCAAAGGGGGGAAGGCTCCGCTTGAGTGTGCCTCATACAGGCCGATATCGCTACTTAGAGTAGATGCCAAGATCTTTGCGAAAGTCCTGGCTATCCGCTTATCCCATGTCATAGAAGACCTGGTCGGTATAGATCAGACCGGATTTATGCCCGGCAAGGGAACCGATCTCAATCTGAGGCGACTTTCTTAATCTTACCATTTCACATGACAATCCAGGGACTAGAGTCATAGCCTCCCTTGACGCCGAAAAGGTGTTTGACTCGGTGGAGTGGAATTATCTGTGGCAGGTATTGCAGAGATTTGGGTTTGGCCCTAAGTTCATACATGGCATTCGATTGTTGTACCAGGCCCCCAAAGCTAGGGTCCGCACAAATAATTGGGTCTCGGAGCCCTTTGATTTATCCTGCGGCACGAGACAGGGTTGCCCGCTCTCCCCCCGCCTGTTCGCCCTGGCATTGGAGCCACTGACCATTTCAGTCAGGAGTGCTCCTGATGTCCTGGGCTTACGGGTGGGTTTGTAGGAAGAGCGGCTGTCTCTGTACGCGGATGACTCACTTCTATATCTGAATGATGCGGGCTCTTCTCTTCTCGCGGCCTTGAGAATCTTTGATAACTTTGGGGGGTTATCTGGTATAAGGATCAATTGGACCAAATCAGTACTGTTCCCTCTGGACGATGTGGCAGCCTCTGGGCCACCATCCTCCCCACTACAATGTGTGACGGAGTTCAAATATTTAGGGATAGTAATCACAAAAAACCCTTCAGACTTTATAATTAAAAATTTGATCCCTATCTTGAGTACGTTGCGTGCGAAGTGTTTGGCCTGGGCTGACTTACCATTAAATTTATTGGGGCGCATCAACCTCCTCAAGATGATGATACTGCCTAAATTTAACTATGTCTTTAGAAATTCCCCGGTATGGGTCCCTGTTTCGTTTTTTAAGGAGGTTGATGGACTGGTGGGAACTTTTATTTGGGGGGGTGGGAACCCCAGACTGGCGCGCTCTACCCTGTGGCTGCCTGCTTGTTTTGGAGGATTGGCCCTCCCCAACTTTCAGGTTTACTATTGGGCGGCTATGTTGTTGTTGGCCTACTGGTGGTTTCAGGGATCTAAAATGAATGCGGCAGTCTGCCTTGAGGCAAACTATCTGGGCTCCCTCACTGATCTACGTAACTTTCCCTATCGAGGACCGGGTGCGTAGATGCGAGTTCCTGAACCCACTCGGGCAACGTGGAGGGTGTGGGTGGCTGCAAGACGTAGATTCCTCTTACCGGGTCAATTATCGCCAGCGAACCCGTTATGGGGAAATCCAGCACTTATACACTTCCGGACTGTGCCTGACCCACAGCTTTGGGCCAGGTTCGGCATTACAACTCTTTTTTTTTTTTTTCTTCCACTTCAGAAACCATTAAGCAGAGGGCTAAATCAGCTTGAAGTTCATTGACTGGTCGCCTTCTCCGGTTTACATCATAGTGGATAATGCGTTAACTCTAATTCCCTTTATAACGTCCCTCCGACTGCTTTAATGTGGCAACTAGGAAGGGGCTCGTATAAGGAAGTAGGAGTATAGAAAAGGTAAAGAGAAAACAGGAAAAGGATATGGGATAGAAAGCTTATGGGCTCTCCATGCCCGTTCTTTGCTAAGCTGCCCGAAGTTTCCCAAAAGATTTACTTATTCCCAGATCAACCCCCCCCCCCCCCCCCTCAGAGTTTAACCTACATACCATCAAAACCGTCATAAAACGAGGAATGGGTCACCCACACAAAAAGAACAGAAAAAAAAACAAAGAGATGTGCACATCCAAATCACTTCGCTATAACGCTCCTTGGTCTCAAGGATCTCGGTTATCTATGTAGTCACCTAAAGCCCCACTCCTGGGCTAATCCTACGCCTTGCCTATTAGGAGACACCTGCTTTCTCTAGCCATGGCTTCCACATACCTTCAAATTCCTGAAGGTTGCCTCTCTTTATATACTCCACCCTCTCCCTACTCAGAGTATCATTGACAGTGGAGATCCAGTCTCTCACCGAGGGGGGGTCTCTTGATTGCCATCTTAGTGTTATCATCTTCCTAGCCTGGAACAAGGCCCGCGTGATGGCCAATGTAGTGCCCAGTCTCTCCCCCTGTGCTCTTCTATACCCCAGGATACAGGTTATGGCCTCTTTTACTACTATAGTGCCGAAGATACTTCCCAGGTTTCCGGTCACTTCCTCCCAGTATCTAAATAGCTTGGGGCACCTCCACAACATGTGGATGAGGTCTCCCGACCTCTGACATCTGGGGCAGTTGTCATTAGGCCTTCCCCCAAATTTGAAAAGTCTTTTAGGTGTATAGTAAGATCTATTCAACAAAAATAGATGAGAGAGCCGCTGTGAAGGGGACACCGAGACCTGTACACTCAGTTCCAAGGTTTTCGCCCATTGTTCCTGGGTCATTCCCCCTATGTCCTCTTCCCATTTGGCTTTTAGTCCCTGGAGTATCCCCCCGCTGTTATCTGGTTTACTTAATTGGTCATAAATTCTAGAGATTAAACCTCTAGTAGGGTTTACCTGCATTATGCACTGAAATAGAGGCATTTCTTCCCAGCATAGAGTCTGATCTTTAAATTGTGCTTTAGGAGTGTGTTCTAGCTGGAGATATGGGAAGAAGGAGCTCTGAGGTAGCTTAAATTCCCTTATTAATTCTGGGAAACTCTTTAGTTTGGTATCATTATAAAGCTGACTTAACCTTCTGATGCCGGAATTCGCCCATTCCCCAGGGGTACCTATTTTAAGAACTTCCTGTAGATTACGGTTGTTCCAAATAGGGGAATAAACTGTTGGATCTTCATATCCCATCATTTTCTTGACAGTTTTCCAGAGTTTAGTTAGCAACTTGATAGTTGGATAGTTATCGTGGAACATATCCGCCTCTAGTGTTTCGACTAGAGTATTATGTGGAGTACTCAGCAATAGCAGTTTGCCATTGGGGGTGCCGCCTTTCGGTATCCCACATCCCAGCAGCTGCTGCAGCTGCGTTGCTAGAAAGTAGCGCTCGGGGTGTGGGAGGGCAAAGCCCCCCTCCCGTGTAGGCAGCTGAAGCACTTTAAGTCGAATTCTGGCTTGCTTCCCCTTCCAAATCAACTCCCTAAAGAGACTATAAATTCTTTTAAACCACTTCTTGCCTATCCAGACTGGCGAGTTGTGCAGGATATATAGCAGTTGTGGCATCCAGACCATTTTTATTAGGCTACATCTTCCTGCGGCGGACAGAGGCAGGCGCCTCCAGATTACTATTTTTTGTTTTAATTTTGTTAAGAGGGGAGCGAGGTTTGTGCTGATATACCGGGTCGGATCCTTCATCAGGACTATTCCCAGGTATTTCAGGGCGTCCACCATTACCATCTGGGGAATATCGCCCGCTATTAACTCGCTGATGGGATCTATCGGCATAAACTCGGACTTCTCCCAGTTTATCTCTAAGCCAGAGAAGTTGCCGAAATCCTTCACTATCCTCATTGCACTCGGTAACGAGTGTCTCAAGTCCCCCAGGAATAACAAAATGTCATCCGCATATAGCGCGATTTTTTTTCCTCGCCCGATTTTCGCAGAAAACCAGTTATCGCTCTGCTTTCCCTTATAGAAATGGCCAGGGGTTCCATTGCCAATGCGAACAGCAGAGGAGATAGAGGGCACCCCTGCCTAGTCCCCCTTTCCAGCTCAAACCAATCTGAAAGTTCGTTGTTGATTTTTAGTCTTGCCTTGGGGCGGGTATATAACATTCTGATCCACCTTATAAAAGACGTGCCAAATCCGAATTTCTCCAACACGCGCCATATATAGCCCCACTCTACGCTATCAAAAGCCTTAGATACATCGAGAGTCATTAACGCTCTCGAGCCTGCGTTTTCCACTGGTAGTTGTAGATTCAGAAACGCTCTTCTAATGTTCAGGCTCGTAGATCTGTTGGCTATAAAGCCCGCCTGGTCTTCGTGTATCAATTTGTGAATAACTCCGTTCAGTCTTACTGCTAGTACCTTGGCAAGAATTTTTACATCAGTACAAAGTAGAGAAATTGGTCTATAGGCAGCTACATCCAGTGGGTCTTTCCCTTCCTTCTGTAGTACCGTAATTGTTGCTTCTAACATTGAGGCAGGCAGCTGGCCCCCCTCAAATGACCCCTCCAGGGTTTTTAGTAGTTCAGGGATCAACACTTCACCATACTGCTTATATGTCTCGCTTGGAAGGCCATCGGGCCCGGGTGGCTTAAGACATGCCATGCCCGCTACTGCTTGTTGCAGTTCTGCTACCGTTATTGGGGCGTCTAATATGGCGCTTTCTTCCTGTGAAATAGTAAGGATGGTTAGCCCTTCCAGAAAGTCCTCCATCAACGCCTCCTTGCCCCTTTTCTGCGAAGAGTAGAGTTTTTTATAATACCCCCTGAAAGCTTGTACAATTTCTGGGGTGCTTGAAGTTATATCTCCACTCTGTGATCTAATAGCGAGGACCGTGGATGGGGCCGCATTTGATTTTACAAGCATAGCCAATGTTCTTCCTATTCTTTCCCCCTCCACCATGAATTCCTGTCTCTGAAGTAGGCGCCTAGTCTCTGCTTTCTGCATGACCACTAATTTATACTTTTGTTGTTTCTCCTGCCAGGTGCTTTCCAGCTCCGGCGTTGGGTTTCTGATAGTTATTTTCGGCCTCAAGAACCTCCCTCAGAGTGCCCTCTTCTTCGCTCCTAGCCTCTTTATTAAATTTAGCCATCTGCTGTATTAGAACCCCTCTAAGAAATGCCTTGAGGGTGTCCCATAGCACAAGGGGATCCGCCGAGCCCTGATTGAACTCCACAAATTCCCTTAGGGTGGAGAGAATCCCATCCGATTTTTTAATTACTTCGAACCAGTGGGGACTCACGCTCCAACTCTTCCTGGGCTTGGACTCTCCTATATTTAGTGTAGCCACCATAAGGGAATGGTCTGAGATGCCTCTTGGCCAATATGCAATTTTATCCAGCAGCTGAAGTGCCCTGTCATTCCCCAGGATTAGATCAATCCTTGAGAGCGTGGAGTGTGACATAGAACAACAGGTGTATTGCAGCGCACCTGGGTTTCGCACCCTCCACAAATCTACTAACCCTACTTCTTCCAGGAATAAGCTCAAGCGAGTCTTCCCTGATTCCTCTGAGGGTTGTCGTATCGGGAATCTATCCAATTTTCTATCTAGGACCTCGTTAAAGTCCCCGACAACTACTATCGGGCATTCCTTTTTATCCAACAGAAATTTGTGCAGTTTAAGCAGTATGTCCAAATTAAAAGGAGGAGGGATGTATATGTTTGCCACCACTAACATGACTCCGTCAATGGAACAGAGTAAAAAAATATATCTACCTAGATCGTCTATACTGGTCTGTCTGCAGGAGAATTTTACCCCAGCTTTCACAAAGATACTCACCCCCCTACTAAAAGAGGAGTGGTATGCGTGAAATTGGTATTGAAATTTTTTCATCTGTAACTGCTGGCTGGTATCCCTAGTTAAGTGGGTTTCCTGCAGACAGACCAGATCTACCCCAGAGCTTTCCAGCACAGAGAACACTGCCAACCTTTTAAGAGAAGAACCCAGGCCCCTAATATTCCAGGATCCTATTTTCAAGGGCCCGACTACCATCTAGGTTCCAAAAACCTGTCGTGTCATGACAAGAATTACCCCATATGTCCTTATTATTTTTATAAATTGAAATTTATGCAGCTTTTTACACGAAAAGAGATAAAAGAATAAAAAGGATATGGAGGAGTGTATAGAGAAAGGGAAATCTCTCCCAGCGACTACCGTATCAATTCCAAACGTGTGCATAATGTGGATTCTAAAATACACGCTTAGTTTAATCAAATCTACCCTGCTTTATTAAAATATACTACAAAAAGTGCCTGCATGTGTAACAATGATCTGTAAGTGGGGGTCCGAAGGCCTCCAGTGTGATTTCTAATGGTGTATGTGTTTATATCAAGTGATTTTCCCACCCTGTTTCCCTTCCCTTCCAAATTCCCCCCCCCCTCCCTTCCCACCCCGCCTAGTCTCCCCTTCCCTCCTACCCCATCCCCCCCCCTTCCCTACCCACCTCTCTAGGTGTATCCCCTGGGGGTTTACCATGACCGTTACCTCTTTCACTCACACCACCCTTTTACACCAGTTCTTCCACTCGCAACCCAACACCACCCTTCCCCCAAACAGCTGTGTGCACCCATCCCATCCCATCCTTCCTAACATAAACCGTTAACGAGCGCCGGAAAAGGGTAAAGTCTTTAAGATGCACCCCCCTCCGGAGCAGAAAAAAAAAAAAAACAAAGAAAAAGAAGAGAAAATAAGGCAAAGCAAAGTAACAGAGACAAAAAATGCAGCCCCTCTACCTCCTACCTCCCAGCGCCCCGTCGTGTCATCCTATCCTCACCCTGGCCTACTATGTACCCCCCCACTCTCTACGTGGGATTCGTAATTTTTTCACTGTTATCTTCTAGCCACTTCTCCACTTCAGCAGGGGAGTTAAAAAACAAAGTCTCCCCCAGGGCCCTGATCCGCAGCCTCGCTGGGTATAAAAGAGCGTAAGGCAGCTTAAGTTTTTGTAGGTTGCGTTTTACCTGGGTGAACTCTGCTCTACGCCTTTGTAGGTCCGGGGAGAAGTCAGAATAGAATGATATCTTTGCCCCTTTAAAAACGACCTCCCCTGCTTCCCTAACCTTCCGCAGTAGAGTCACTTTATCCTGGTAGTTAAGAAATCTCAGGAGGAGAGGTCTCGGATGACCCCCCTCCTGTGGTGCCCTGAATGGGATCCTGTGGGCTCTTATGATAGAGAACGAAGCCGAGAACAGATCTTTCCCAATTAGCTCCCCTAACCATTTTTCTAGAAATGCGATTGGGTTGGCGCCCTCACTCCTTTCAGGTAGGCCTATCAATCTCACATTATCTCTTCTACTCCTGTTCTCCATCTCATCCATTTTAGCGGTCTGTTTAGCTAACTGTTCCTTCAGCCATTTTATTTCTTTAGTTATTGGATGCACCTTATCTTCTAGCCCACTAACTCTTTCTTCCAGGGCGGTTGTTCTCTCCGCTGTCTTCTGTAGATCTTGTCTGACCATTAAGATGTCTGCTTTAAGACCTTTCATCTGTTCGCAGAGATCTTTTAGCGAGCTATTACACACTCCTACAGCCGTGAATACGTCCATTAAGGTTGGTTCTTTATTCAGGGGTAGGTTTGGATCATTTATTAACTCTAGGCTCACATTTGAGTTTTGTTCACTTTGCTCTGGCCTTTTATTACATGTTGATTTGGAGGGCTGGATAGCCAGCCCGCCCCCTGAAGGCTGTGAATGTGGTTGGCCCTGGCTTTTCCTATCCGATGTCCCCCCCTGTTGACTCTTTTGCTGCGTTCCCTTTTTTGGAGGGGTCAGAGCGGGGGCATGAGCATATTGCTCCAGTTTTACTGCTGCTGCTGCCGCAGCGTGCTGCGAACTTTTCTCTTTAGAGGAGCGTAGATTCTGCATCATTCACTCCTATAGGCATACAAGTGGATTAACAGCAGGGAGTTAGCAGCACCTCTCCACCTTCACCAGCCCACTAGGTAGGGTAACTGCCTTGTTGCTCCTAAAGCGGAGTGTATGACGGGTGTGGGGGGGGGGGGGGAGCTCCCTCCACCCCAACACGCCCCGGCACGGGGAAAGGAGAGTTTCAAACACGGATAAATTACCGTACCTTAGGTGGCTAGGGTTGGGTAGCTCTCCTCGCCCAGGAACACCCAAGCTACGGTAGCACTTAATGCCACCTCCCTTCCTCACCGCAGTTTTTTGCGCAGCTGGTTAAATGCCGCTAGGGCAGTCGCCAGCAGTCTACGGTTAGTGAGGTATATACCCAAGTATGCACGCAGTCACCGAGGAGTCAAGAGCTTTTAGCTAGCTTATAGCTAATAGGGGGACAACCTAAAAAAAAAAAAATATATATAGAGTATATTTTGCTTCCTATGCTAGCTCCTTCTGTTCACATATTTAGTACTACCAAAACAGCGAATGAGACAGACTGCTAATACTTAGTTATGTTTCTTCACCAACACAAAGTTGCCAGTACTACCAGGGAACTACCAGAAATTGCTTCTGGACCAAGGGGTAACCACACATTTTCTTTTTACAGCGATATCCGGCTACCATAAGAAAGAATGCTATACTATACCAGCTCCTCCAGCTCCTCCGTGTCTAGCATGAGTGTGTGGAAAGTGAAAGTGAAAGCTGCCGGTACTGATGTCTCTCCCAGAGAAATCCTCAGCTTTCGCTGGTCATTAGGGTCATCAGGTGCACAAGAGGGCTCTTAGCAGAGAAGCAGGGGGATCAGTCTGGCGCCGAGCTCGTATATGCCGGCGAACGTTGAGGAGCTTAAGCCATCCGAGGAGCCGGTCCTATGGCCGGGGGGAGCGATATAAACGGGGATGGGACGGAGCACACAGCGTCCCTGCTCTCCCTCACTCCATGCGGCCGCTTCTCAGACACCCGCCCCTCCGGTCACGCCCCTCCATCCGGCATTACAACTCTAGAACAAATTATGCCCAGAGGGGAGTTACTTTCTATTACGGAAATAATGACTAAATTCCAGTTGCCCAGAGGGATGAGGTTTAGATGTTTTCAATTAAGACATGCGGCACGGGCTCAGTTTCCTCAGACACCTTTGCTTCAGGCAGATCCCATTGAAGAGCTCTTGGCGTCTGGTGATGTCTCTAAGCCCCTTTCCACCTTGTATGTTGTACTCCTAGGTAAGGACTCTCCTAAAATAGCAAAATTATGGGACAGCTGGCATACTGACATTCCATCATTAGATAGAGAGGATTGGGAGGAATGTCTGGATAATGGTCCTAAACTAGTGATTGCATCTAAAGATAAACTAATCCAGGTCAAATTCATACATAGGATTTACTACACCCCACAGAGACTCCATCGCATATTCCCTGACAGAGACCCTATGTGCAACAAATGTAAGTGTCAAATTGGAACCTTTTTCCACATGTTCTGGGAATGCCCTTTGATAGCATCATATTGGTGTGCGATATTCGCAGAGATAAATTCCAGGCTGCAAATATCCATACCAATTACTCCTCCAGAGTTGGCCCTTCTCTGGATTCATGACAATGAACAAAGAGCTTATCACCTAAAATTGCTTATTTCCTTTTTGCTTTATTATGCCAAAAAGGAGATATTGATGAAGTGGATAGACTCTTCTCCCCCGACCGAGGCGGCCTGGGAGGCACAGATTGAGGCAGCTATACCCATGTATAGAATCCCATATATCAATCGAGGTTGTCCATGGAAATTTGAGAAATTTGGGGGGGGGGGGGGGGGTAGGGGAAGTCCCCGGACACGTGAGGTACTTTTTTGTAATCGTATTGCCTACAATTTCAATATACACTGATGTACCACCTCTTGCACATGTATAACCCTGCTATGTGATTGCTCATGCTTATCTGTCATGTAATGTTCTGTACTACGTCAAGAGGTATTCTGTAATTTTATTCCTTTTGATACAATAAAGCACATCTGTTTTGTAAAAAAAAAAAAAAATGTGCTCACAGCCAATATGTGCACTAATAAGGACCCGACTGGGACACCTTCAGAGGAGAGGCTGTGTGGTGTCAGACAACGGCACATATCGATTGGAAATGGGAGGAAGGTATGTACTAGGGTTGTCCCGATACCACTTTTTTAGGACCGAGTACAAGTACCGATACTTTTTTTCAAGTACTCGCCGATACCGATTACCGATACTTTTTTTTTAATGTCACGTGACAGTGTTTTTTTTTTCATTTTTTTTTTTTTTTTTTTTTAACAGTGCTTGCTTTTTGGGGGGGGGGGGGGGGGGTGAACGTTGTATGTGTGTGTTTTTTTTTTTTTTTTTACATTTTTATTTTTTACAATAATATTTCTTTTATTCTTTATTGTTTTTTTGTTTTTTTTTAATCAGCCCTTTTGGGGGGCTTTGGTGAGATATCAGGGGTCTTAACAGACCTCTGATATCTCCCCCTTGAGACAGAGAAATAGACAGAGGATAGAGAATCCCCAGTCCCTTTCTCTGCAGCGTCAGCTGCACTGACAATGAATGGAGAGAAGACCGCGGCTTCTCTCCATTCATAAACTGACACATCACAGAAGATTACAATGTTTCAGTTATGTGAATGGACAGAGTCAGCTGACTCTCTCCATACACAAAGGAAGGAGGAGGACGGAGGAACTGAGGGGGAGAACGGAGGGGACAGATAAGAGCAGAACGGAGGGGACAGATAAGAGCTGAACGAGGGGACAGCTGAGAGGGACAGATAAGAGCAGAACGGAGGGGACAGCTGAGAGGCACAGAGGAAAGGAGGGGGCATGGAGGAGGATGCAGTGACAGTCAGCTGTGAGCGATCACCGCTGTATGTCACTAAAGCAGCTGAAAGCCGGCGGGGGGAGAATCTTGTAACTCCCCCACGTGCCGATCACAGCTGACTTCCAGGTATCGGGGGAGGCATCGGGAGCATTTGCCCGAGTACAAGTACTTGGGCAAATGCTCGGTATCGGTGCCGATACCGATACTAGTATCGGTATCGGGACAACCCTAGTATGTACCCAACTAGATTGGGTGGGTTCATTAAACCATGGTCATGCTTACAGATGGGGCTTTATCATGTACCTTCTCGGGAGCTTTGCTTAGGGGAGATACAACATTGAGAGTTCAGTGTTGGCTAGCACAAAAGAGGAAAAAGATTTGGGGGTACTTGTATCAGATGATTGCAAAATAAGCAAACAGTGTGACCAGACAATCGGGGAAAGTGAATACAATTCTAGGATGCAAAACTAGAGGGGTCACCAGCAGAAGGAAGGAGGTCCTGATTCCTCTATATAGATCTTTATATCACTAGAGGGATCACCAGCAAGAGGAAGGAGGTCCTGATCCCTCTATATAGATCTTTATATCACTAGAGGGGTCACCAGCGGGAGGAAGGAGGTCCTGATCCCTCTATATAGATCTTTATATCACTAGAGGGATCACCGGCAGGAGGAAGGAGGTCCTGATTCCTCTATATAGATCTTTATATCACTAGAGGGGTCACCGGCAGGAGGAAGGAGGTCCTGATTCCTCTATATAGACCTTTATATCACTAGAGGGATCACCAGCAGGAGGAAGGAGGTCCTGATTCCTCTATATAGATCTTTATATCACTAGAGGGGTCACCAGCAGGAGGAAGGAGGTCCTGATTCTTCTATATAGATCTTTATATCACTAGAGGGGTCACCAGCAGGAGGAAGGAGGTCCTGATTCCTCTATATAGATCTTTATATCACTAGAGGGGTCACCGGCAGGAGGAAGGAGGTCCTGATTCCTCTATATAGACCTTTATATCACTAGAGGGATCACCAGCAGGAGGAAGGAGGTCCTGATCCCTCTATATAGATCTTTATATCACTAGAGGGATCACCAGCAGGAGGAAGGAGGTCCTGATCCCTCTATATAGATCTTTATATCACTAGAGGGATCACCAGCAGGAGGAAGGAGGTCCTGATCCCTCTATATAGATCTTTATATCACTAGAGGGATCACCAGCAGGAGGAAGGAGGTCCTGATTCCTCTATATAGATCTTTAGTGAGACCTGGTTTAGAATATTGTGTCCGGTTCTGCAGACCTCACTTACATAAGGATATTGATAGAACGAGTCCAGAGACCGGAAACAAAAATGGCGTAAAGTCTGGGGAATAAAACATATGAAGAGCGACTTCAGGCACATAATATGTAGAGTCTGGAGGAAAGGAGGGAAAGGGGAGACCTCATTGATACCTTTTTGAATACATCAAGGCGGTGAATGAGGTTCAGGAAGACAGTTTTTTTTTTTTTTTTTCAATATGAAACCAAAATCAAGAACACGGAGACACAACCTCCAACTAACATGAGGAAAGTTCAAAAGTAATCTTAGAAAGTATTATTTTACTGAAAGGGTGGTTGATGATTGCAATAGAATTTCAGCAGAGGTAGTGAGACCATTAACAGTAAATGGCTTCAAACATGCAACATGCTTGGGACAAACCTATACATCTATACTATAAAACAAAAAGGGGGGGGGGGGGCAGATTTGATGAATTACTCTGGCTTTTTTCTGACATCACATTTCTATGTTTCCATGTGAGAATGCTTAGTGTGGCCGGGGTCCTTATTATGTGCCTACTCGGTTGCTGTGCTTATGGCACTTTATTATTATGCTTGCATGGGTGTCTTGCTTAGTATGTACATAGGGAGTGTGGCCCGGGGTCTATCGTGCACACTCGGGGGCCTTGCTTAGGGTGCACATGGACTGTGTGGCAGGGGTTCTTATGTACCTGCTAGGGTGCTTTGCCTAGGACATACATGCACACTGTGGCTAGGTTCCCTGTCATTATGTTCCCACTCTGCTGCTGTGTGCATGGAATCATGGGACATGTAGTCTCAATGCACCCCTTGCACACTATGCACTCCCTGACCAGAATTTGGGGGGGGGGGGGGTGCAGTAGAGACAGACGCATCATGGAGATCTTTCAAAAGTAAGTGTTGTAAAATGAGATAAAAGGCATTGGCTGCACAGCTAGTTCCATGGAGGAAGAAGCAAGGCAGGAATTTACACCGAGGACCAGTGTTAATTTTGGCAGCAAATTTCAATTCAGTTTTACTCTTAGTCTTAGAACTAAAATGTCATTTTAGTTTTAGTCCCATTTTAGTCTTCAGCAATTGTTTTAGTCGTCTAAATCTCCAGTATATTTTAGTCGACTAAAACTCATTTTAGTCGTCTAAAATCTAATGGTTGTAATTCAATTGTAATGCATTAGTTAACAATTCTCTACAATTTGCAAACTCATTATATACTGCTGGAGTGAAGAATCGAATATGTTGTTTATTATTACATTGAGGTATGTACATGCACTACAGACCAGTGTTCATTTTGAAGTTTCAAATTTCAATTTAGTTTTAGTCTTGGTCTTTTGACTAAAATGGCATTTTAGCTTTAGTCGTATTTTAGTCATCTCAGTTGTATTAGATTTAGTCGTATTTTAGTCGACTAAAATAATATTCATTTAGTTGGCTAAATTGTTTTAGTCGACGAAATTAACACTGCTGAGGAGTTAAGAGTTAATACTCCTGGAAGCTTAGGCCCCTTTCACACTAAGGCGGGGGAGGCGTCGGCGGTAAAACGCTGCTATTGTTAGCGGTGCTTTACCGTCTGTATTCGGCTGCTAGCAGGGCGGTTTAGCCCCTCCCCCCGCTAACGGCTGAGAAAGGGTTCAAAACCACCACAAAGTGGCGCTTTGCCGGCGATATTGCCGCGGTGTCCCATTGGTTTCAATGGGCAGGAGCGGTGGAGGAGCCGTATACACACCGCTCCTTCACCGCTCCAAAGATGCTGCTAGCAGGACTTTTTTTACCGTCCTGCCAGGTGAAGAAATGGGCCAACCAGAAAGGTGAGCCAAAGTCCTCTTTGACAAAACCCATGCATGCAAAACACGTAGTCACGGCAACAGACGAGCCGGCGTTCCACACTGGTTTACAGGCTCTCTTCCTCGGGCCGCACGTCCATCTCAGCGCACCTGCCACTCCGGCTCGGCCCGGCTCCCCTGGTCTTTGGCTCAGCTTCCTGGTTGGCCCATCCATCCCACGTACGGCAGAGACACTTTTCCGGCGGTGGCACTGTATCTCCCAGCTGGGGTGTGGATCGCCCTGCACATAACTACTCCTCGACCTCCAGCCACCAGTCAGGTTTCCATCTTTCACATGGACATTGACGCCCCTCTATGCTTCACCAGCTGGCCCTTCAGATGGTATTAACCCTTCCATGCCCTTGGAACCTAAGTGGTAGTGTTGGCTCCTTTTTAATATTAATTTATTCATGACTTTGTTTAGGAGGGGGGTGATCCTTCTTTCTTTTTTTTCTTTTTTTTTTTTTAACTCAGGGATTCGGTTATTTTAAAAATTTTCTGACATGTTGGTGTTCTATCTTTCACTTGTTATAAGTTGCACTGAGTTAGGTTGAGATGGATAAAACAAAAACTGTATCTGTCTTAATTTCAGGCAGCAAAGCAAGAAAATGTGATTATTTTAGAGGCGTGATTCTTTTCTGTACCCAGTGTATATAGCACCAAAAATGTACACATCCCGAGATCCCGAGATGTGCCTTAGAGCAGCAGCTCTCTTTCTAGCTTTCTCTCTCTCCCCGTTGGCTCCTGCTGCTGTCAATCACAGCCAAGGAGGAAAGAGCAGGGCCAAGCCGGGATCGACGTGAAAGGACACAAATCATGGCCCGGGAACCTGCCTGCTCCAGTGCCCCCATAGCAAGAGGCTTACTATTGGGGGCACTTGGCAGGTGGGAGGAGCCAGGACTGCTAATGGGGTGGACTCAAAAGAAGAGGATCCGGACTGCATTGTGCAAAACCACTGTGTTTTTATAAAAACAAAAACCTAATGTCATCTTTGAAGTGGGGGGACATGCAGATAGTGTCCTGGTTGGGCTTTGAACCAAATACCCCAAGGTGGAAGTGGTGGTGTACTTTAAAGTTCCAGACAATCCTAAAGCAAAAGCTGATGGAAAGTTTCAGAAATTGCAGTAAGGTGGCCAGAACTTGTTCGTTTTTAACCGCTTGTAAAGGCAGAAGGTGCATTAAAAGTCAAATTAAAAGTCAGCAGCTACAAGTACTGCAGCTGCTGACTTTTAATAATCGGACACTTATCTGTCCCAGGGTCCAGTGATGTGGGGGATCGAAGCCCCGCTCGTCAGCGCCGGCATTGTAACTGTGGGCGCCCGGCTGTGACTTCACGGTGCATGTGTGAGCCGCGCCGTGATTGGCCGCGCAGTCATCTGGGACCTGTGACGTGTCCAGATGATTGCCTAGTGCAGGGTTGTCCAAACTATGGCCCTCCAGCTGTTGCAGAACTACACTTCCCATGAAGCATTGTAAAACTCTGAAATTCACAGACATTACTAGGCATGATGGGAATTTTAATTCCTGAACAACTGGAGGGCCATAGTTTGGACACCCCTGGCCTAGTGGGAGGGGACAGAGCTGATCTTCCTGCGCTGAGGGGAGTGATGTCAAGAGCCCAGGCCCTGAAGGAGGCAGATTACGAGGGACCCCCTAGCAACAGGTATTTAGAGGTGAGTAAAAAAAAAAAAAATTTCTCCAAATGTTCGTTTTTTTTTTTTTTTTTTTAATCTTTTTTTGTGTACATTTTAATAATAATTTTTTGGGGGGGGTGGAACTCCACTTTAACTTGGCGCAATGTTAGTTAAGAGAAGACATATGTTCGAGGCGGGGAACCTAGGTGTTTAGATGTTTGCTCCAAAATACACTCTCCTACAGTGACTGTTGTGTATAAATGTTGTCTAATGTTCCTCCTGTTCTCCATGATATCTAAAATTGCCATATTTTCCTTCTTTTAGGTTGGAAGGACCTCACATGAAGGCTTGAAAATATCCGCACTATGGAACTTTGTCTCATTGGTGGGACTTTTTTTTCCAGTCCTCCTGTCTTCTGGAGCCAAATACAAAGGGACACAAATACATAGAGAACATGGAGAATGGCTCAGTATTGTCCTATCAACCAACCAGGAAGAGGGCACATTAGCCATTTTTCATGCTTGGTTTTTCATTTTTTTTGTTTGTTTTGTTCTATGTTTTTTTTATTTTTTTATGACTATTTAATATAACCTGCAGCTTGCCATCTGTGCTTCCGTCTTATGGAGTGAGACTGTGAATGATGACTGAGGTTGTCCCCTCCCTGGATGCAGAAGTGTTTGTGGAAAGTGGTGTCTTCCCTGCTCTGTCAGACATCGAGAGCCTCTGTGGAACATTGTAGATTGGAATGCTGATGATGTTGTTCAACTTGGGTAATCCAAAATGGAATGTTACTGACAGTACAAAGAGGAATCTGGCCCAGGAGATGATGGGGGTAATGGGGACAACAAGGATGATGGGTATAACTGGATGATGATGGGTATAACTGAAGAAGGACACGGATACACCATAAAGTATTGGCCTATCTCACAGCTCTTTAGCCAACTATTTCATCACACGTCTTGTGACATCACCATGTGTGCCTCCATCTTTGTGTCTCCCGAAGAACAGCAGTTGGATTTATCTCGATCTTATGAAGTATTTGCCATAGTCTTATTTTTACAATGTTCATACTTTTTTTTTTTTGGTACTTTAATTCCCTTCATCCCCTTTTAGATTTTTTGATCTGACTAAAAGGGTTCCTGTAAAAGTCATAAGATGTACAATCCTATGATAAACCTCTGCTTCATGTTGAGCATTCATGGAGTCCACTTCGTGATCAGAGGCCACCCCATATAATAAGAGTCTGAGGTAACTGTTCTCTATTAAAGGGGTTTGAGAAAGTAGCAATGGAAATAAAAGACTGGATCCAGAATAGAGGCTACAGGAGGTCTACAATAGAGCAGGTGTATCATTTTTGCCAAGAAAATAAAACGTAGGGATAATTTATTGAAGGATAGAGCTAGAGACTATCACCTATTTAGCACAAAGAAAGAGGACGCACTACAGGATGAAGGTGTTCTAGCTGCTCAAAGTTGAGGGATACTCGTACCGTACTGGTTGTCCATATACCATGATGCCCAGTGCCATTTTCAAACAGCACCAGGTTATCGGCTATTCGTCCAAATTCTGTTTTAAAACTTCATCAGGTCTCCACCAGGAGGGGTGCAGGCTGATACCCCATTGGCTGACAGCCGCTATCCAGCACCAACCCCAGAGGCTGAAACAATCGGCTCCTGCTCTTCCAATGCGTTTACAGATTGCTGGCTGATTAAATCCAGCAATAGATCTCCATTAGAAGTGATCTGCTGCACAGCTGAATTTAGGTGGCTGCATCTGATCTCCACCTACCAGATCCAGCCACCTTGAAAAAAAAAAAAAATGTCATAGTTACCTCCACTGTGCAGTTCGAATTTGCACAAAGTGGCCCCGATCCTCCTCTTCTGGGGTCCCTCAGCGACGCTGGTGGCTCCTCCCCACATTGAGTGTCCATGTTGGAGAAGCGCTTTCCTTGGTGGACACTCGTGTGGGCACGCTCCTGCGTCCTGCATCTGCGTCCAATCACATAGAATGCAGGACTCGGCCCCGCCCCCGTCATTGGATTTGATTGACAGCGGCGGGAGCCAATGGCTGCACTGCTATCAATCTATCCAATCACGACCCGAGACACCAGGTAGAGCTGGTGTGCCCGTTCCTTGCCAGAGAAAGATCTGGTTCAGGTAAGTAAAACGGGGGGGGCTCTGGGGGGCTACAGCACTACAGAAGGGTTTTCACCTTAATGCATAGAATGCAAACCATGAGGGTTTACAACCACTTTAAAAATAATTTTATTCATCAGTTTAGGCCGATCTATATTCTTCTACATATTTTTGGTAAAAAAAAAATCACAGTAAGCGTATATTGATTGGTTTGCGCAAAAGTTATTTCGTCTACAAAGTATGGGATAGATTTAGGGGCTTTCATTTTTTTTTTTTTATTGGAAATGACGATCTGCATTTTTTTTTTTTTTTGTGGGACTGTGACATTGCGGCAGACAAATCTGACCCCCAAATGACACTTTTTGGGAACCAGTGACATTTATTACATAATACAAAAAAAAAAAAAAAAAGCACTGATCAATGTATAAATGACACTGGCACACTAGGGGGCAAGCAAGGTGTTAACTGTGTTCCCTCAGCGTGTTCTAACTGTAGGGGGTTGGGCTGCCTGGGACACCACAGAGATCATTGGGAACAGCAGATCTCTGAGAAGTCAGAACGGGGATTCACCTTGTTTACATCGAGTTCACCGGACCTGGGGGCGGGGGGGGTGGGTTCACGCCCGCTATATCGCATGCACAGACCGTTGCAGTCAGTGGAACACTGCATGCCATTATCCTTATTTTATTTACTTTTTATTTTATGGACAAAACACTGATAAACCTATTTTTGACGGCCGATATATCAGTGCATCCCTGTATACATATGCCAAAAAGTATCATGTACGGGTTCAAGACCTCACCGAAATGAGAAAAACCATCTGGAACGAAAAGAAGAAAAAAAAAAAAGGCCCCGGGTTTTTTTTATAATTTTTGTACACTTTAAGAATGTTCACATTTGCCTTATAAATGCCTCTCCCTCCCCTTCTCCGCCCTCCACAACAAATGAAGCTCACTTTATGTTCATTGTCTGGAACAATAAAGTTTTACAAGCTATGGATTGTATAGTGTGCCGCCGGCTTCTTTTCATTGCCCTTACTGTTAGTCCGGGAGAAGAGCTGTTTGGTGACTGCATCCCACCGCCACAAGGTCATCCGAAGGAGCGACGCACCGCAAAGGCCTTGGAGCAGCAAAAATAGCTTTTGTTTCTTCTCATAATTTATTATATTGTAACATTTTGCTGTTTTATATATCTTTTGCCATACAAAAGGGAATCATCTGCACCTTCATATTTGCTGCACCCAGAACCAAGGAATATTAATTGCTTTCCATATTGCTATCAGTGTGACAATGTTGTTATTCTAGAATCCACGATTGTACATAGAAACATTTTACATTCTGCTTTTAAAATGAAATTTACACCAATTTTTTGATATGTGTAATGTTTTAGATGTACCCATTGAAGGTTTTATTCCTCACCTTGTGTCTCTTCTGCCTTAAAATGTATCTAAACCCCGGAAAAATAATATATTGTTGAATACCAATCCTTGGATGTGGTGGCTGCATTTTTTTTTCATGCTTTTTTCACCCCTTTTTGTTTTCCCCCTGTGATCCTGCCACAGTAACACACTTCCTTTCCTAGGGTGACAACGATCGCACCTCTGCTGTATCTATGGAAGGTCTACAAACATGCCTGCCGCTGTTCATTTCCATAGTGAATGTGGGTATTAGTGGTTTACAGGGGGGAATATAAGATTGTATTTTAATTGTACAGCACAGGCTGGATATTCATAGATACTGGATTACAGTCTGATACCTTTTGGGTAATCGGCCACTAGCAAAGCTTTTGGACACACCCCACCTTGAGTGTACCCCTATAACCCTACCCCCACTTCATGAGATCTCAGGTTTTGGCTACAGTCCTGTGGTGATGGACCTCTTTTTCCTCTGGTGATGGACCTCTTTTTCCTCTGGTGATGGACCTCTTTTCCTCCTATGGAGAAGTTTTTTTCTGCTTGACTAGCTCTTATTTGCTTTGAATTCTTTAATGTTTCACTGCCTTCTACTATAGCAATAGAAGGCAATTGTAACGACACCCCGCGTATGAAAGGGGTTAAAGCCGTTTAGGACATTCCATCTCCGAACACAAAGGCAGCTACCGAACACTCCGCTCAGCCGAACAAGAACCCCATACAAATAATTCTCCCCCCCCATGTATGAGACGAGGCTCTGTCTTGAGGGTCAAACAGGAATGACCCTTTATTAAAGATCTCACACAAATAAATATATACAGCAGGATGAAAATACAACCTGTATCCAGAAACCTAATTAACATGAGCTAATTATCTAATTCTTTAGACAGCCTAGGTGACTCGGAGACATGACCTTTAGGACAGACTTCCCGTCTCCTAGCTCACTGACTACAATACACATTATCATACATCTCAACACAGAACTCCTTCATACAATTGCTGGGTTAATTAGCACAATGAGTGAAAGACTCTTAGAAGCTGTGACAAGTCATACTACACTAATTTACATTATAGCAGACAGAGACAGGTGGCTGGAATTGACATCATCATCTCACAGTATGTGTCCCAGCATTATGAATCTGCCACTATTTCTAATATGGGCATATACAGGGTTCATTATTTTCTTGGTCACCCCGCACCCAAAAGTGACTCCCGTCACATGGCTCCCTCATTGTGGTACACTCCGGCAGACCCAGCTTGATCCTTCTTAGGTCAACTTGGGGATGCCCGGAACTAGGAGGCCGGAGTGACGTCTGTTTGCCGGGACAACCCATCAGCATTCCTATTTTACTTACCAGGTCGGTAGCTGATGATGAAATTGTAAGGTTGCAGGGCTAAGCTCCACCGCAGCAACCTACCATTGTCTCCTGAGACCCGGTTAAGCCAGACCAATGGGTTGTGGTCAGTGACTAATGAAAATTCCTGTCCGTACAAATAAGGGTTCAACTTTTTAAGGGCCCAGACCAGGGCCAAGCACTCCTTCTCCACTGCCGCATAGCTTACTTCCCAGGGTAATAGCTTTCTGCTCAGATATGCGACAGGGTGTTCTCCTCCTTCCTCCCCGATTTGGCTCAGCACTGCCCCCAGTCCAAACATGGAAGCATCTGTGTGGACAAGGAAACGTTTGTTAGGTACTGGGGCAGCCAAGACAGGGGCATTTACAAGTGCTTGCTTGAGGGCTAGAAACGCGACTTCACAAGCTGGAGACCACAGGACCTGCCTAGGTAAATTCTTTTTCGTCAGGTCAGTCAGGGGCTTGGTGATAGCACTATAATCAGGGACAAAACGTCAGTAGTACCCTGCAGTCCGCAAGAATGCTAATACCTGCAATCTCGAAACACCCAATACAAGGACAATATGCGACCGGTCTAAACTATGTGGCATGTTCACCAATGCCAGGAGCATGGCGGACAAGATGGGTGAACTAGAGATACTGTTGTACAAGGAGGATTTGGATTTTGTGGGAATTTCAGAGACCTGGCTCAACAGCTCTCATGATTGGCTGGCAAACATTCAAGGGTATACCCTATACTGCAAGGATAGAGAGGGTAAAAAAGGGGAGGGGTATGCCTATATATCAAGAATAATGTACAAGCGAATGTGAGAGATGACATCACTGAGGGAGCTAGTGAGGAGGTGGAATCCTTATGGGTAGAGCTCCAAAGGGATGAAGCTAAGGGGAAAATAATACTGGGAGTATGCTATAGGCCCCCTAACCTGAGGGAGGAAGTGGAGACGGATCTCCTATCACAAATTGGATTAGCAGCAAGGATGGGAAGTGTTATCATAATGGGGGATTTTAATTATCCAGACATAGACTGGGCGGAGGGAACCGCGCAGTCATTTAAGGCTCGCCAGTTCCTTAATGTCTTGCAGGACAATTTTATGGGTCAGATGGTAGACGCACCAACTAGAAATAAAACATTACTGGATCTACTGATTACCAACAATACAGACCTGATCACGGATGTGGAAATACGGGGCAATTTAGGTAACAGCGATCACAGGTCAATTAGTTTCAGTATAAATCACACAAATAGGAAACATGAAGGGAACACAAAGACACTGAATTTCAAAAGAGCCAACTCCCCTAAACTACAAACCTTGCTAAAAGGCATAAATTGGGATAAAATATTAGGAACAAAGAATACAGAGGAGAGATGGGTTTGCTTTAAGAGCATATTAAATAAGGGCATTAGCCAATGTATCCCATTGGGTAATACATTTAAAAGAGCGAACAAAAATCCTGGATGGCTTAACTCCAATGTAAAAATGCATATAAAAGCAAAGGAGAAGGCCTTCAAAAAATATAAGGTTGAGGGATCATCCTCAGCATTCAGACTTTATAAAGAATGCAACAAGAAATGTAAGGGTGCAATTAGGACGGCTAAGATAGAACATGAAAGACACATAGCGGAGGAGAGCAAAAAAAAATCCCAAGAAATTCTTTAAGTATGTAAACAGTAAAAAAGGGAGGACAGACCATATTGGCCCCATAAAGAATGAGGAAGGACATCTGGTTACAAAGGATGGGGAGATGGTGAAGGTATTGAATTTATTCTTCTCCTTAGTCTTCACGAGTGAATCAGGGGGCTTCAGTAACCAAAACTGCAGTGTTTATCCTCATGACACAACACAGGAAGCACCTCCATGGTTAACAGAGGACAGAATTAAAATTAGACTTGAGAAACTTAACATTAATAAATCACCGGGACCAGATGGCTTGCATCCGAGGGTACTTAGGGAACTCAGTCAAGTGATTGCCAGACGTTGTTCCTAATTTTTACAGACAGTCTATTGACTGGAATGGTACCAGCTGATTGGAGAAAAGCCAATGTAGCACCAATATTTAAAAAGGGCCCAAAATACATCCCTGGGAATTACAGACCAGTTAGCCTAACATCAATAGTATGTAAACTCTTGGAGGGGATGATAAGGGACTATATACAAGATTTTCATAATAAGAACAATATCATTAGCAGTAATCAGCATGGATTCATGAAGAATCGTTCTTGCCAAACCAATCTATTAACCTTCTATGAGGAGGTGAGTTGCCATCTAGATAAAGGAAGGTCCGTAGACGTGGTGTATCTGGATTTTGCAAAAGCATTTGACATAGTTCCCCATAAACGTTTACTGTACAAAATAAGGTCCGTTGGCATGGACCATAGGGTGAGTACATGGATTGAAAACTGGCTACAAGGGCGTGTTCAGAGGGTGGTGATAAATGGGGAGTACTCAGAATGGTCAGGGGTGGGTAGTGGGGTTCCCCAGGGTTCTTTGCTGGGACCAATCCTATTTAATTTGTTTATAAACGACCTGGAGGATGGGATAAACAGTTCAATCTCTGTATTTGCAGACCATACTAAGCTAAGCAGGGCAATAACTTCTCCGCAGGATGTGGAAACCTTGCAAAAAGACCTGAACAAATTAATGGGGTGGGCGACTACATGGCAAATGAGGTTCAATGTAGAAAAATGTAAAATAATGCATTTGGGTGGCAAAAATATGAATGCAATCTATACACTGGGGGGAGAACCTCTGGGGGAATCTAGGATGAAGGACCTGGGGGTCCTAGTAGATGATAGGCTCAGCAATGACATGCAATGCCAAGCTGCTGCTAATAAAGCAAACAGAATATTGGCATGCATTAAAAGGGGGATCAACTCCAGAGATAAAACGATAATTCTCCCGCTGTACAAGACTCTGGTCCGGCCGCACCTAGAGTATGCTGTCCAGTTCTGGGCACCAGTCCTCAGGAAGGATGTACTGGAAATGGAGCGAGTACAAAGAAGGGCAACAAAGCTAATAAAGGGTCTGGAGGATCTTAGTTATGAGGAAAGGTTGCAAGCACTGAACTTATTCTTTCTGGAGAAGAGACGCTTGAGAGGGGATATGATTTCAATTTACAAATACTGTACTGGTGACCCCACAATAGGGATAAAACTTTTTCGCAGAAGAGAGTTTAATAAGACTCGTGGCCACTCATTACAATTAGAAGAAAAGAGGTTTAACCTTAAACTACATAGAGGGTTCTTTACTGTAAGAGCGGCAAGGATCTGGAATTCCCTTCCACAGGTGGTGGTCTCAGCGGGGAGCATTGATAGCTTCAAGAAACTATTAGATAATCACCTGAATGACCGCAACATACAGGGATATATAATGTAATACTGACACATAATCACACACATAGGTTGGACTTGATGGACTTGTGTCTTTTTTCAACCTTACCTACTATGTAACTATGTAACCTGGGTCTTAGTACGGGGTGTGGGCCAGTTAGCTACTGCATCTACCTTGGCTGGCACTGGTCTCTGGTTCCCACACCCTACTCGGTGTCCTAGGTACTGCACCTCCGCCATACCTAGATGGCACTTGTCTGGTTTCAAGGTCAGGCCTGCGGCCCGAATCTTGTCCAGAACCACCCCTATGTGAACCAGGTGCTCCTCCAAAGACCCACTGTAGATCGCAATGTCATCCAGGTATGCACATGCAAAATCCTGAAAGCCATCAAGGAGCCTATCCACCATACGATGGAAGGTACCTGGGGCATTTTTCATCTTGAATGGCATGACCTTAGACTGGTACAGGCCAAACGGGGTAACAAATGCCGACTTGGGGATAGCATCCTCAGCCAGGGGAATCTGCCAATAGCCCTTACACAGGTCTATTGTAGTTAAATAATGTCCCCTGGCTACACGATCTAGCAGTTCGTCCACCCTGGGCATCGGGTAGGCATCAGTGGTGGTCTTCTCATTGAGTCGCCTGTAGTCCACGCAGGCTTGAGCACTAAGACCTTCTGCCCAGCCTGGAAGATAGGCTGGCCGGCCCCCTGATCGTACCATCTCTTCTGTGTCTCCTGGGCCACCTGGAGATTCTCCTTTACCATCAGAGACAGTTGCTCCATGCGGTCCCTGAGTTCCAGAACATAGGGCGCTATGGGGGTCCCCTCCTGCTCTGTCTCTCCCTCCCAGTGTTCTCTGAGATCGAGGGGTCCGCGGACCCTTCTCCCATAGAGTAACTCGAAGGGAGAGAACCCAGTAGCTTCCTGGGGTACCTCTCTGTACGCAAATAACAGGTGAGGCAGGAATCTCTCCCAGTCTCTGCAAGCGTCCGAAAAGGTCCTCAGCATTTGCTTGAGGGTCCCGTTAAAGCACTCGCAGAGACCATTAGTCTGAGGGTGGTAAGGTGAGCTCAGCAAGGGCTTAATATTGCACACATTCCACAACTGCTGGGTGAGCACAGCGGTAAACTGGGTTCCCTGTTCAGAGAGAATCTTAGGGAACCCCACTCTAGTGAATATCTTAACCAGGGCATCAGCTACTGTCTCTGCTTCAATGTTGGACATAGCTACTGCCTCTGGGTAACGGGTGGCGTAGTCCACCACGGCAGCCCTCAAAAATTGCACTCGCCTGCTCGCATTTTGCGAGTGCATTTTGAGAGCTGGCAAGGAAGGGCTGCCTGGGTGGAAAGGGAGTCTTCTCAGCGATCACGGGTGGGAGACAGAGAGGCTCGGATGTTCAGAGCGCAGCGCGGGGAACACAGCGATATTAGCTTTCATTTCACATTGCTGTGTTCCCGCCACTCGCTGTCAGATACAGCCCCTCCTCCTGGTCCCGGGACTTTGATAGACAGATCACACGTCCAATCCCGGGACGGGTGATCTGTCAATCAAAGTTCCCCATCCAGGGGGCGGGGCTGTATATGACGTTGAGCGGCGGGAACACAGAAATTGAAATGAAAACTGTTATCGCTGTGTTCCCTGCGCTGCGCTCTGAACATCCGGGCCTCTCTACTGTTCCTCTCCTCCCCTGTTCAGGTAGGCTACAGGGTGGATGGTGGGCACAGGCTGCATGGTGGACACAGGGTACATGGTGGACACAGGCTGCATGGTGGGCACAGGGTGGATGGTGGACACAGGCAGCTTGCATTAGTGAGCACGGATAAAGTTGTTATTATTTATTTTTATAACTTAATTCTGCATAAAACATTTAAGTGTCATTATATGAGATAATTTATGAGGGCGTGTTTAGGGGCGGGGCATGTTGTGGGGCAACTGGTGGCGAGTAACCCTTTGAGGCTTGGCTAGTAGCTCAGGACTTGAAATTTTGAGCCCTGTACCACGGTGAGAATATACTTCTTACAGGATGGACTAGGCCTGGCCAAGGGACCCACAATGTCAACGACTATGCGGTAAAAGGGCTCCCCAATAATAGGCATGGACATAAGTCTAGCCTTAGGGTGGTCCCCCCGCTTACCTACCCATTGACATGTGTCACACATTTTTCAGTACTGTCGCACATCCTGGTTAAAATTGGGCCAGAACAAATTCTGTGTATTTCTATGGGCTGTGCGATGGGACCCTAGATGTCCTGCTAGTGGTACCACCAGCTGTCGTTTCTGCGAAGGGGCTTTACTTCTCGGGTATGGCTTAGGGATCCTATACAGTCTATCCCCCACCCATTCATAAAGCTCCCCATCTATTCCCCTTTCCTGAGTATCTGCCTTAGCCCTATACTTGTGTAAGGCCGGGTCCTCCCGGGTTTCCCGCCTGAATGCCTCTGGGTTATCCCAGCCTAGGAGAGCCTGATCTAAGGTAGATGTCGGGGAAGATAGTCTTAACAGCAAGCTGGCCGGTTCTAACAGAACGGGTCTGGGCACGAGTAGTCGCTGGGTTGGCTTCAGCAGGGCCCATTGGGGTGTAAGCAGAAACAAGGGGGGCCAAATCATTCCCCAGTAGTACATCCGCTGGCAAATGCTTCATTACCCACACATTCACGTGTCCCGAACCAACCCCCCCATCCAGGTGAACATGGGCAACAGGTAGCCAGAAAGCGGTGCCTCCTGCTACCCTTACGGCTAGTGTCTCCAGTGTGTTGACTCTCTGGGATGAAGTTCTTCTGTAGTAGGGTCATGGTGGCGCCAGTATCACGTAGGCCATTGGCTACCTTCCATTAACCCGGACAGTCTGCCTGTGTTGCTGCCTGTTGTCCTGGTTAGCTGCTTGCACTGGATCAGCCTCGTGCAGGACGCCCCAATGTTCTTCCTCCTCAACGCAGTGAGCCGCAGACATGGATGTGCAGGGATTCCCCCCTGCTGGCTTTCTTCATGACAGGGACTGCCTGGCTGGATTCAACGGACAGTCTGGCTTTTTGTGCCCTAGCTGTTTACACCCGAAACATCTGGTGGGTTGTGAGTAGTCCTGGGAGTTGAACCTGGGCTGCTGAGAATACTGTTGGAGGTGGTGCTGTAGGACAGTAGGACTGTGGTTGGTAGGAGCCAGCTGGAGGGGGTGAGCTGTTGTCTTGACCACAGGGTTATCCAGTTTGTAGGTGTCTGTGTATTCGTCCGCCAGGCGAGCTGCTTCAGGCAAGGTGAAAGGTTTTCGGTCCCAGACCCACTCTGACTTCTGGGGACAGCTTGTCAAAGAAGTGTTCCAGCAGGAACACCTGCAGCACCTCTTCCCCGGATACTGCTTGGCATCCAGTGACCCAGTGGGATGCCGCGCCGTGTAGGCAGAATGCCCATTTAGTGTATGAGTCTCCAGTCTGCTTGCTCGTCCCTTGGAACCGCCTCTGGTGTGACGGCATACCTGGCCAAAAGTGCTTCTTTTACCAGCCCATAGTTCATAATCTTCTCATCTGGGATGGTCCTGAACGCTCCACTGGCCTGGCCGGACAAATTCCCAGACAAAATGGTAACCCATTTTGTGGACACCCGGTGAAGGGCACATTGCCGTTCAAAATCGGCAAGGTACTCATAAATCTTCCCTTCCATTTCAATAAAATTTTTAAAAGCAGCAAAATACCTTTCTCCTTTCAGTTGGTGCTGCTGTGACTCCCGCTGCTGCTCTGACTTCTGCTGCTGCAACACCTCTTTGCTGTAGCCAATTTGCCTCCACGGCCGCTATAACTCGGTCTATGACCTTCGCTGTAGGGTTAGGGCCATAATGTGCCAGTCTTATGTTAGCAGCCCGATCAAAAATTGCCGCCTCTTCGGGTGTCCTGTCTGTTACGCTGGACCTTTCGGTTATGTTGGGTCTTTCGGCTCTATCCATTTCGACTAGTTCTGCGATAATGTCCCTCTTCTTACAGTTGTTGGCCGGTCGGCCCCGGTTCTCCAGTAAGTCCTTGACGTTAGAGCGCTTTAGCCATTCATACCGTGCTTCCATTGGCCTGTGTCCTCTTGTAGCTGTCCTTCTGGTGTGTGGGAATCATCACGCTGCTTGCCACCAATTATAACGACACCCGAGTATGAAAGGGGTTAAAGCCGTTTAGGACATTCCATTTCTGAACACAAAAGGCAGCTACCGAACACCCCAATCAGCTGAACAAGAAACCCATACAAATAATTCTCCCCCCAAATACGAGACGAGGCTCTGTCTTGAGGGTCAAACAGGAATGACTCTTTATTTAGAGATCTCACACAAATATGTACAGCAGGATGAAAATACAACCTGTAACCAGAAACTTAATTAACATGAGCTAATTATCTAATCCTTTAGACAGCCTAGGTGACTCAGAGACATGACATTTATGACAGACTTCATGTCTGCTAGCTCAACAACTATACAATACACATTATCATACATCTCAACACAGAACTCCTTCATACAATTGCAGGGTTAATTAGCACAATGAGTGAAAGACTCTTAGAAGCTGCGACAAGTCATACTAAACTAATTTACATTATAGCAGACACGGACAGGTGGCTGAAATTGACATCCGCATCTCCTAACAGTATTTGTCCCAGCATTATGAATCAGCCACTATTTCTAATATGGTCATATACAGGGTTCATTATTTTCTTGGTCACCCTGCGCCCAAAAGTGACTCCCATCACAGCAATGCATGTAGATAAGTGCTACATCCATAATATATTGGAAACCAGACCTGGCCCTATGTGATAGGGACGGCCTGTAATGAGGCTTCAGACACTGAATCCTGCTAGAGTGATCACCTCATCACTTGCAATATGTGTAGTTAACAGCAGGGTGCTATATAGGTCCAAGGCAATGGTCCATCACTGTGCTTGCCAAACCCAGAACATCCTTGGGGGGGGGGGGGGGGGTATGCCTACTATGATGGGCAAAGCCTAAACCATTAATGGAACCAGCGGCTTGTAAAGAAGGTAGGATAGGTTTGTCCTATCATCAGACCGTTACTGTAGCCTTATAAGCAAGTATTAGACTTAAAGTGGATATAAACCCACACATATATAAACAAGGCCTGGGGAATGCCCAGGAAAAAATTCCAAGCCTACTTACCACCAGCTGACAGACAACCAAATTAACATGTCCAACAGTATGCGTTAAAAACAGGGGTTTAGTCCGCACGCATTTGCAAACGCATGCGTAAGCCACAGAGCCTCGTCACGGCACCCAGATATCTGTGGTCCTAACACTAAAATATGAGTGTCCCCACAGTGGAGGCACATGCACTCTGATGGATTAATGAGAGCAGGTGGACTGAAGGGCAGCCCATCCCTTCTTAAAGGTACAGGAGCACACCAGACACCCAGCAAATAGCACAATGGCTGCAGAGGTTGCAAACCAGTAAAGTGAACAGCCTCAGATGATACACAGGGATGAAACAAATCTCCCTGCATAAGTTGTACCTTTTGATCTGCTCTCTATACCTTTCTACGCTCTTTGAAAAGTGCAGATTGTGTTAAAAATCTTTCTTCCTCTTTCAGCAGCACATAGGGGTGGGTGGCAACAAATGCGATCTGCAAAATACTTGGCATGCCTCTTAGCACATACCTTGGGGTGCCTGCTTTCCAAATAGGGGTAATTTTTGGGGTGTTTTGTACTCTCTTGGCATTTCAAGGGCACTGAGCCTGTGATAGGTAGAGAAGAAGCAAAATGAGGAAATTACACCTTTTGAAAGCCTTAAGGTGGTCATTGGATTTTGGGTCCATGTACACGGCCAAAAAGTTTCTCTCACATGTGGTATCCTCATACTTGGGAGTAACAGAATGTATTATGGGGTGTAATTCCACATATACCCATGGCATGTGTGAGAAATATCTAATTCATTTTGACAACTTTGTGTAAAAAAAAAAAAAAAAGCAGGAAGTATCCAACTTGTGACAAAAAATTAAATCTTCCTTGGTCTCAGCATGCCTTTTGGCAAATTCCTTGGACTGTCTACTCTCCAAAAATTTGGGAAGTTTTTGTATTGTCCTGGCACTTTAGCACCTCATAAAATGTGATAGGCAGTCAGAAAGTAAAAGCTGCATACATTCCAGTATATATCCCATAGTTTGTAGACACTATAACTTTCTCACCAACCAATTAACTGCTTGCCGACCTGCGCACGCCGATTTTACGGCGGGAGAATGGCGCTGGTGGGCAAAAGGGCATACAGGTACATTCCTTTTAAGAAGCGTTGCGGGTGTGCGTGCCCACTGTGGTCTCTGTGACTGTGGTTCCAGCAAACTCGATGCCCACGATCGTATGACGAGAGGTAGAACGGGGAGATGCTTTTGTAAACAAAGCATTTCCCTGTTCTGCCTAGTGACAGGACAGAGATCACTGCTCTCTGTCATCGAGAGCAGTGATCACTGTCATGTGAGGTGTAGCCCCTCCCCCCCACAGTTAGAATCACTCCCTAGGACACACTTAACTCCTTCACCGCCCCCTACTGGTTAACCCCTTCACTGCCAGTGTCATTTACACAGTAATCAATGCATTTTTATAGCACTGATCGCTGTATAGATGACAATGGTCCCAAATTAGTGTCCGCCATAATGTCGCAGTCCCGATAAAAATCGCAGATCGCTGCCATTACTAATAAATTCAAATTAAAAATGCTATAAAACTCCCCTATTTTGTAGACACTATAAATTTTTCGCAAACCAATCAATATACGCTTATTGCGATTTATTTTAAAAAATTTTTTACCAAAAATATGTAGAAGAATACATATCGGCCTAAACTGAGGAAAAAAATGTTTTTTTATATATTTTTGGGGGATATTTATTATAGCAAAAAGTAAAAAAATATTGCATTTTTTTTCAAAATTGTCGTTCTTTTTTTGTTTATAGCGCAAAATAAAAATGACAGAAGCGATCAAATACCACCAAAAGAAAGTTCTATTTGTGGGAAAAAGGGACGTCAATTTTGTTTGGGTAAAACGTCGCACGACCGCGAAATTGTCAGTTAAAGCGACGCAGTACTGAATTGTAAAAAGTGCTCTGGTCAGGAAGGGGGTAAAATCTTCCGGGGCTGAAGCGGTTAATATACACTTATTGGGATTTGTTTTTCCAAAGTCATGTAGCATTTTGGCCTCAATGTATGACGAAATTTGAGTTCATTGGACATTTTTTTTTATAACAGAAAGTAGAAAATATAATTTTTTTCAAAATCTTCAGTTTATATAATAAAAAAATTGAAACCCAGTGGAGATAAAATACCACAAAAAGAAATCTCTATATGTGTAAATAAAATGATATAAATGTCATTTGGGTACAGTGTTGCGTGACCGCGTTACCAGTTAAAGTAGCGCAGTGCTGAAAATCAAAAAATGCCCTGGTCATGAAGGGGGTAAAACCTTCAGGACTTCAAGTGGTGAATAAGATATTTATAACACGCAGTATGGGCCAACTTATAGATACACCCCAAAACACATTCTGCTACTCCTCCCGAGTATGGGGATACCACATGTGTCTGACTATTTTTGCATCCTACCAGCATAATGGGGCCCAAAATCCAAGGAGCACCTTCAAGCCTTTAGGGGGCATATATTAGGTATCTCATTTCCTGACTACCTATCATGTGACACTGCCGCTGGGTGCCGCCATCTTGGATTGGATTTGGCAGCCCCAGACTAAGATTTGTAACTCAAGTGACCCTCTATAGTATTATTTAGCAGCTATTGAAGGATATGTAAGCAGGTGAGGGGGAGTAGCAGGGGAGCTGGGTCAGCACAGTCAGTAATTAGGCACTCCTAAAAAAGGAGAGGGCATTGATGTACAAGGCTCTTCTAGACAATTGACTCTTCCTGCAGAAATCACATTTTCTAGTCGGCTCAGAACCACAATGCAAATGAATAAAATGAATTTATGGAAAAACACCATATTATAAAATACTCGACTTTTGCTTTGATCTGCAGTCCCTTAAGTTGGTGACAGGGTCTCTTTTTAAACTTCCTGTAAGAAAAAGAAAATGTTTAAATGTAAGTTGAATTCCAAAACCATCTGAAGATTATAAAAGGTTTAATAGTGCTCTCCCCCACCATAGGACTCATAAGAGGTGAGTCATGACAAGTGGAAGGTTTGGGGTGTGACCTCCACATAAAAATTAGACTCGGCGTGTACTCTACTATAATCCCTTTACACATTTCCACGCCCCATCATTGGTATGAGTGGGAGGAATAGTGCCCCATCATTGGTGTCAGTGGGAGGAATAGTGTCCCATCATTGGTGTCAGTGGGAGGAATAGTGCCCCATCATTGGTGTCAGTGGGAGGAATAGTGCCCCATCATTGGTATCAGTGGGAGGAATAGTGTCCCATCATTGGTGTCAGTGGGAGGAATAGTGCCCCATCATTAGTGTCAGTGGGAGGAATAGTGCCCCATCATTGGTGTCAGTGGGAGGAATAGTGTCTCATCATTGGTATCAGTGGGAGGAATAGTGCCCCATCATTGGTGTCAGTGGGAGGAATAGTGCCCCATCATTGGTATCAGTGGGAGGAATAGTGCCCCATCATTGGTGTCAGTGGGAGGAATAGTGCCCCATCATTGGTATCAGTGGGAGGAATAGTGCCCCATCATTGGTGTCAGTGGGAGAATTAGTGTCCCATCATTGTTGTCAGTGGGAGGAATAGTGCCCCATCATC
Source organism: Lithobates septentrionalis (assembly GCA_037952835.1). NCBI lineage: Eukaryota > Metazoa > Chordata > Amphibia > Anura > Ranidae > Lithobates > Lithobates septentrionalis. Next base: position 274,978 of record JBBDGP010003214.1, on the reverse strand, counting down.
GGTGTCAGTGGGAAGAATAGTGTCCCATCATTGGTGTCAGTGGGAGGAATAGTGCCCCATCATTGGTGGCAGTGGGAGGAATAGTGCCTCATCATTGGTGTCAGTGGGAGGAATAGTGTCTCATCATTGGTATCAGTGGGAGGAATAGTGCCCCATCATTAGTGTCAGTGGGAGGAATAGTGCCCCATCATTGGTGTCAGTGGGAGGAATAGTGCCCCATCATTGGTATCAGTGGGAGGAATAGTGTCCCATCATTGGTATCAGTGGGAGGAATAGTGCCCCATCATTGGTGTCAGTGGGAGGAATAGTGCCCCATCATTGGTGTCAGTGGGAGGAATAGTGCCCCATCATTGGTGTCAGTGGAAGGAATAGTGTCTCATCATTGGTATCAGTGGGAGGAATAGTGCCCCATCATTGGTGTCAGTGGGAGGAATAGTGCCCCATTATTGGTGTCAGTGGGATAAATAGTGTCCCATCATTGGTGTCAGTGGAAGGAATAGTGCCCCATCATTGGTATCAGTGGGAGGAATAGTGAGAAGGCAGCGTGAGGGCTTGCACAGCCAGAAACGTGGGTCCATGGATCCGGAGATCCAACTGGCCAAGGTCCGGGTGGAACATCAGGAGACCATTGTGTCCATCATGGAAGGCAGAGATGGGCCATTTAAGGAAAAGTTCTGCAATGACAGAAGGTTTGCCAGGATGACAAAAATGGAGGTGGAAAAGGAGACCCCCAGTTCAGACCCCCTGTCCCCTCAGGGAGAGGTAAGCAGCCCCAATGCCTTCCCAGGACTCAGGAGGCATGCTCAGGGCCATCCAGGTAATGGAGTCTCCTATGCGGGAGGATCAGTTGGTGTTCCATGAGGAGGACATTACTGATAATGTGCCTGACAAGGTAAAGCCTGTCAAGCCCCATGTGGTGCATAAAACTGTTTTTGTGAACACTGTGACTGATACAGACAATGTGCCCAGTGACAATCAGGCTGCTAATCCCATTTGTAGCAATGCTGTGCCTGCTGATGCTGCAGTACAGCAAAGTTTGCATTTAAAAAATGACATTCCTGCAGATGAACTACAAGATTCAGCAGAGCCAATTAACCCCCCTTTATCTGAGTCTAAAGCTGTTTGCCCCACAGCTGCTGAGGACTCTACAGCACAGCTTCAGGAGACAGCTGGTATTGCAGCAGAAACTGTGATTATTCCTGATGGGAATGTGAATGTTTGTGTGACTGATAAAAATCATCCCAGTACAAGTGTGATGGACAGTCCTACCAACTCCGTTCCAGCAGATAATAATAATTGTAATGTACAGACTAATGTAACATCAGTGTGGGGCCTTGGCCCTGATAAGCCTACATTTGCTCAGGTGGTACGCTCTGCTCCTGGTAGCTCCGCCCCCAAGAGGGCTTTCCCCCTGCGACCTACCACCTTGAGCACCCTGGGATCTGGTCTTGGGTCTCTGGCTTCTGCTGGGGGTCCAAGAAGAAATGTAGTGATTCTTAAATGGGAAGGTGGTGCAATCCCTCCAGCACGGCGTGCGGTGGTGGACATGATTTTGGAGATGGGTTTTGGGGCAAACGATCTGTATGCCCTAATACATGTTGCTGGGAGCCGGGAATATACTATTAGTTTCACCAGGCCAGAAGGTCTTGACCTGTTCTGGGAGCGATATGAGGCTCGGTGCAGGTCAAGACTCGAATGGGAAGGTCTGACCCCAGTTGCGGTTTCACAAAGGTCTACAGTGAAAAAAATCACAATTATTCTCACTAATGAGAGTGTTCCTGCTCGAGATTTAGAGGTCTGGTTAAAGAATTATGGTGAGGTATTGACTAAGCCCGATAAAATCCTTGATGAGCGTAACATCTGGACTGGGGGTTGGTTGGTTACAGTCAGGTTGGCCAGGGATGGGAATGTTGTCCGTCACCTGCCCTCCTCAGCTTTTATAGGGAGGGATAGGATGACTATTTTCTACCCTGGTCAGCCGAAGCTGTGTCACCGCTGTGGAGAAAAGGGGCATTTGAGCTCTTCCTGTTCAGCCTTGATATGTTCAGTGTGTCGGGGTCAGGGTCATATGGCCAAGGACTGCACCGAGATGATCAGGTGCAACCTGTGCCTGCGCCTTGGCCACCCCTATAGCAGATGTCCTGAAGCCTGGCACAATATGGAGAAGGAGGTAATTGATGACATGTCAGGGCTGGACAGGATGGAGGGTGAGGCCCCTGGTGTACCATCCTCCTCTGCGGTGACCGACTCCCCTGGTCCTGCTCAGGATCCCTCCCCAGTTCCTGTGGCCACCCCTCCTGTGTCTGTAAGTATTCCTTCTGTATCTGTCTCTGTGTCCCCCCCGCCTACTGTATCCCCTCCTCTTGTGTCAGAACCTTCCAAGTCTGTGCCCCCCGAGTCAGTTACCCCCCAGGAGTCTACCCCTCCTAAGTCTGATTCAAAGGGAGCACCCCCTCCACTAGGAGTGGTAGCGGGTACTAAAAAGGTTGCTTCTTCCTCTATAAAGAAGTCTTCTGTAAAGACTTCACAGAAAAAAGTAAGAGATGAGGGCATCTCTGAAGCTGACCTGCAGTACCTGGAGGAGAGAAGGAAGGTTGGGAAGCGGAAGAAGCAGGTGGTGAGGACGGAACGGGCTCCAGTGCCTGTCTCCAACCGTTATAGGTCCTCTAATTGGGAAATTTCTTCATCTGGAGCTTCTTCGGAGCGAAGTTCTGATTCTGAGATGGAGTTTGAGGCGGCCTCAAGAAAGAGAGAGGCTTCTGGTGATGAGCAGCAGAGGGGAGCTAAGAAGCAATCCACCCAATAACCCAAATGGCGGTTCCCCCTCCGTTAAAAGTGGTGACAATAAATGTCGCCAGCATTAAGTCAGTAAGAGCTCGTTCTATGGCCTTCTTTTTGTTCAGCCAATTAGATGCTGAAATTTTATTTTTGCAAGAGACTAGGCTCACCTCCTTGGCAGATATTCATATGGCCAAGAGAGAGTGGAGGTATGGTCCATCTTACTGGTCTCTTGCGGCCGAGCCTTACGGTGGTGTGGCGGTGTTGTTTAAAACCGGCATGGTAACTGTCCGGCGGGTTATTGAGGTGGAGATTGGGAGATGTATGGTCTTAGACGTCCTTGTGGGAGGGCAGGACCTGCGCCTAATTAATGTTTATGGGCGGCACACAAAGTGGCACAGGAAATGCCTTTTTACAAGGATCAAGCCATTTCTTTTTACATCCCGGCAAGTGGTCTTTGGAGGTGACTTTAATACAGTAACTAGGCCCAAGGACAGGAAGGACTTCAAGGACAGGCTGGGATATGATAGCGTTTTTTTAAATAGTATGGTTAGGGATGCTGGTCTTGTGGATGTGCACATTAAGCACTTCCTGGATGACACTGGGTTCACCTTTCATCGAGGTAATAGTCAGAGTAGAATAGATAGGTTTTTTTTGAAGGAGACCTCTGCTTTCTCACCCCCAGTGGTGCAGGCAGTAGAGTTCTCTGATCACTGTATGCTATCTGTGGTCCTGAATGCTTCAGACGCCCCTCAGAGGGGTAAGGGCATCTGGAAATTGAATTCGACTCTACTCAAGGAAGAACATGTTAGACAATCCTTTGAGGAATTCTTTCAGGCACAGGTGACCATCCTGGACTTTTGTAGCAGCAAGGCTGAGTGGTGGGAGCTGACCAAAAAGAGGATCGCTGGATTCTTCAGGGGCCTAGCCAATAGAAAGCAGTTTAATAAATACATGACCTACCAACGTTTACGGAGGAAGCTGGATATTCTTGTCTCGAGAGGAGGAGATCCTGGGGCAATCTCCGAAGTGAAACTCCTTCTCAGGAAGTGTCAATATGACCGGCATGCCTCTTTGGTTCTGGAGAGGGACTATGGGAAGTACCACTCGCCTGACCCTTACCAGAACTGCAAACAAGGTGTAGCTGTTAAAACGGTCGTTGGCCTTAAGGACAGTACAGGTTCCTTGACAAAGTCCAGGTCAGGGATTCTGGAGGTCGTGAGGTCCTTTTATGCTGACCTTCTTGGGAGGAAAGAGCTTGACCGTGACAAGATGGAAAGCTTTTTGGACTCTACTCCAGGTCTAAATGATGAAGATGTCCCATTGATGAATTTGACAGAGGAGATCACAGTTGAAGAGGTGATGAGGGCAATTGAACAGCTTGCCATCAAAAAGTCACCTGGACCGGATGGCTTGACGGCTGAGTTTTACAAAGCTTTTAAGTCTATTCTGGCCCCACATTTGGTAGAGGTTTTTAACAGTTGCCTTGCAGAGGGGGTACTTCCCCCTTCCATGAGGCACTCAGCTGTGATTCTTCTTTCAAAGGGTAAAGATCCTTCGATGATTGAGAATTGGCGCCCCATCAGCCTTCTTAATGTCGATAGAAAGATACTGGCAAAGATATTTTTCTGGCGCCTATCGTCAGTAGCAGAGTCTTTGCTTTCTCGCCATCAGCACTGTTCGGTCCAGGGTAGGTGCACCTTCACAGCGGTTTTAGCTGTCCGGGAGGCCTTGGAGCGGTGCAGGGCTGCAGGCTGGGGAAAGTATTTGCTGACATTGGATCAGGCAAAGGCTTTTGATCGTGTCAACCATGAGTACCTGTGGTTGCTCCTTAGTAAGTACGGTCTGCCGGGTGGTTTTGTCGATTGGTTAAAAGTCTTGTATAAGGGGGCAGAAAGCTTTCCTCTTGTTAATGGTTGGGTTGGGCAGTCCTTTGAGGTTGGCTCCGGGGTGCGCCAGGGTTGTCCCCTGAGTCCCCTGCTCTATGTGTTTGCAATCGACCCTTTCATCAGGAGGCTAGAGAGCAGCATGTTGTGTGGGGTACCAGTGGGTCTCCCGGGTGAGCCGCCTTTGAGGGTTGTTGCCTATGCGGACGATGTGTCAGTGATTGTCACCGGGGCGGATGAAGCAGAGGAGGTGGTCTCTCTGACATCACGGTATTCTGAAGCATCAGGCTCCAAGATCAATCAGGAAAAGAGTGAAGTCTTCTGGATGGGAAAGGAAGGTGAGGGTTTTGATCTCCCGGACACCTTTCCAGTGCCCCAGGAAAGAATTAAGATTCTAGGCATTGAATTTGGACCCGGCGATTATGGCCTCAAAAACTGGGAAGACAGACTGGAAATTGCCAATACTAAGGTGGTCAGCTGGAAGAAATGGAAGTTATCTATGAGGGAAAGGGTTGATCTGATTAAGACTTACCTGATTCCGATCTTTTTGTATGTCAGCTTTGTCTGCATCTTGCCAGTGTCTCTCTATGCTAGGGTCAGTAGTGTGTTCTTCCAGATGTTGTGGGGGAACAGACTGAACCCCATCAAGAGGAATGTCACCTATCTATCCAGGAGGGAGGGTGGCTTAGGTATGGTCAACCCAGTTCTTTTCTTTTCACTGCTTTTTCTCAAGTTTAATATTGGTAATATGCTTGCAGTGGAACCTCCTGGATGGGCAGGCATTTTTAGATCTTGGTTTAGGCCTTTTCTGCGACTTTGGGAAGAAGGTGGCCAAGTGAAGAATCTCAGGGGTCATCGTGGTCAGCTACCAGCCTATGTCGCTCCGTGCCTGAAGTTATTACGGCAGTGGCGATTGTCGGCTGAAGATCTCAGATCGGTTCCGAGGAAAGTCCTTATGAGTCGAGTCTTGAGCGAAGTCTTTCATGACCCACTGGCCTTAAGGGATTGCCCAGGCCCAGTTTTGAGGGCAGGGTTAAGACTTATTAATTTGGACAGAGTACCTCCTAAATTCAGGGATCTGGCCTGGATGTGCTTCCATGGGAGGCTCTATGTTAGGGGCAATTTGAAATTCCGCAGTGGGGTGGATCGTAGCTGTCCTCGGGAGGAGTGTGCAGGTGAGGAGGAGACTATGGACCATTTTCTGCTTCATTGCCCTTTTAACATAGAGGTGTACAAACAGGTGGGACGGGCCCTCGGTGTCCCTTTCCTCTCCAGGCTGGGTTATGCTGAGTGGGTGTATGGAGCATTCAATACTGGTGGGGTTTTTTGTTTAGATACACTTTTTCTAGTTAGCCTAGTAGTCCGTTATTTCACTTGGAATGCACGGTGTCAGGTCAGCATTCGGCGTAAAATCCTTCCTGTTCAGGTGGTGGTGTATGACATTCTGCATGAGGTGGAGAAGATTCGGGTACTTGAGAGAGACAAGCGGAGTCAGGGGGCTTGGTTGAAGGCGTGGAGGGGTTTCAAGCCTCCCTGACTGCCAGGAGTCTCTTTCCCGGGTGTGGCTGTCTGTCTCTTATCACCCTAGATTATTATTTTTTTGGATTAATTTTTGATAAATGGCTGCGTACATAGGTGATGGGTTGTGCCTCTTAGGCCTTCTCTGCTGCTTTATGTAAATAGTTTTGGTAACGGATTATGTATATATTGTATATATTCTGAACATGGATGTGTATTCCTTGGATTTCTGTTGAAGTTTTGTACTATGGTTTTGTTTTTTACTTTTGTATAAAATTGGTTGCTTGATTCTTTTAATAAAAGATCAATAGTGCCCCATCATTGGTGTCAGTGGAAGGAATAGTGTCTCATCATTGGTATCAGTGGGAGGAATAGTGCCCCATCATTGGTGTCAGTGGGAGGAATAGTGCCCCATTATTGGTGTCAGTGGGATAAATAGTGTCCCATCATTGGTGTCAGTGGAAGGAATAGTGCCCCATCATTGGTATCAGTGGGAGGAATAGTGAGAAGGCAGCGTGAGGGCTTGCACAGCCAGAAACGTGGGTCCATGGATCCGGAGATCCAACTGGCCAAGGTCCGGGTGGAACATCAGGAGACCATTGTGTCCATCATGGAAGGCAGAGATGGGCCATTTAAGGAAAAGTTCTGCAATGACAGAAGGTTTGCCAGGATGACAAAAATGGAGGTGGAAAAGGAGACCCCCAGTTCAGACCCCCTGTCCCCTCAGGGAGAGGTAAGCAGCCCCAATGCCTTCCCAGGACTCAGGAGGCATGCTCAGGGCCATCCAGGTAATGGAGTCTCCTATGCGGGAGGATCAGTTGGTGTTCCATGAGGAGGACATTACTGATAATGTGCCTGACAAGGTAAAGCCTGTCAAGCCCCATGTGGTGCATAAAACTGTTTTTGTGAACACTGTGACTGATACAGACAATGTGCCCAGTGACAATCAGGCTGCTAATCCCATTTGTAGCAATGCTGTGCCTGCTGATGCTGCAGTACAGCAAAGTTTGCATTTAAAAAATGACATTCCTGCAGATGAACTACAAGATTCAGCAGAGCCAATTAACCCCCCTTTATCTGAGTCTAAAGCTGTTTGCCCCACAGCTGCTGAGGACTCTACAGCACAGCTTCAGGAGACAGCTGGTATTGCAGCAGAAACTGTGATTATTCCTGATGGGAATGTGAATGTTTGTGTGACTGATAAAAATCATCCCAGTACAAGTGTGATGGACAGTCCTACCAACTCCGTTCCAGCAGATAATAATAATTGTAATGTACAGACTAATGTAACATCAGTGTGGGGCCTTGGCCCTGATAAGCCTACATTTGCTCAGGTGGTACGCTCTGCTCCTGGTAGCTCCGCCCCCAAGAGGGCTTTCCCCCTGCGACCTACCACCTTGAGCACCCTGGGATCTGGTCTTGGGTCTCTGGCTTCTGCTGGGGGTCCAAGAAGAAATGTAGTGATTCTTAAATGGGAAGGTGGTGCAATCCCTCCAGCACGGCGTGCGGTGGTGGACATGATTTTGGAGATGGGTTTTGGGGCAAACGATCTGTATGCCCTAATACATGTTGCTGGGAGCCGGGAATATACTATTAGTTTCACCAGGCCAGAAGGTCTTGACCTGTTCTGGGAGCGATATGAGGCTCGGTGCAGGTCAAGACTCGAATGGGAAGGTCTGACCCCAGTTGCGGTTTCACAAAGGTCTACAGTGAAAAAAATCACAATTATTCTCACTAATGAGAGTGTTCCTGCTCGAGATTTAGAGGTCTGGTTAAAGAATTATGGTGAGGTATTGACTAAGCCCGATAAAATCCTTGATGAGCGTAACATCTGGACTGGGGGTTGGTTGGTTACAGTCAGGTTGGCCAGGGATGGGAATGTTGTCCGTCACCTGCCCTCCTCAGCTTTTATAGGGAGGGATAGGATGACTATTTTCTACCCTGGTCAGCCGAAGCTGTGTCACCGCTGTGGAGAAAAGGGGCATTTGAGCTCTTCCTGTTCAGCCTTGATATGTTCAGTGTGTCGGGGTCAGGGTCATATGGCCAAGGACTGCACCGAGATGATCAGGTGCAACCTGTGCCTGCGCCTTGGCCACCCCTATAGCAGATGTCCTGAAGCCTGGCACAATATGGAGAAGGAGGTAATTGATGACATGTCAGGGCTGGACAGGATGGAGGGTGAGGCCCCTGGTGTACCATCCTCCTCTGCGGTGACCGACTCCCCTGGTCCTGCTCAGGATCCCTCCCCAGTTCCTGTGGCCACCCCTCCTGTGTCTGTAAGTATTCCTTCTGTATCTGTCTCTGTGTCCCCCCCGCCTACTGTATCCCCTCCTCTTGTGTCAGAACCTTCCAAGTCTGTGCCCCCCGAGTCAGTTACCCCCCAGGAGTCTACCCCTCCTAAGTCTGATTCAAAGGGAGCACCCCCTCCACTAGGAGTGGTAGCGGGTACTAAAAAGGTTGCTTCTTCCTCTATAAAGAAGTCTTCTGTAAAGACTTCACAGAAAAAAGTAAGAGATGAGGGCATCTCTGAAGCTGACCTGCAGTACCTGGAGGAGAGAAGGAAGGTTGGGAAGCGGAAGAAGCAGGTGGTGAGGACGGAACAGGCTCCAGTGCCTGTCTCCAACCGTTATAGGTCCTCTAATTGGGAAATTTCTTCATCTGGAGCTTCTTCGGAGCGAAGTTCTGATTCTGAGATGGAGTTTGAGGCGGCCTCAAGAAAGAGAGAGGCTTCTGGTGATGAGCAGCAGAGGGGAGCTAAGAAGCAATCCACCCAATAACCCAAATGGCGGTTCCCCCTCCGTTAAAAGTGGTGACAATAAATGTCGCCAGCATTAAGTCAGTAAGAGCTCGTTCTATGGCCTTCTTTTTGTTCAGCCAATTAGATGCTGAAATTTTATTTTTGCAAGAGACTAGGCTCACCTCCTTGGCAGATATTCATATGGCCAAGAGAGAGTGGAGGTATGGTCCATCTTACTGGTCTCTTGCGGCCGAGCCTTACGGTGGTGTGGCGGTGTTGTTTAAAACCGGCATGGTAACTGTCCGGCGGGTTATTGAGGTGGAGATTGGGAGATGTATGGTCTTAGACGTCCTTGTGGGAGGGCAGGACCTGCGCCTAATTAATGTTTATGGGCGGCACACAAAGTGGCACAGGAAATGCCTTTTTACAAGGATCAAGCCATTTCTTTTTACATCCCGGCAAGTGGTCTTTGGAGGTGACTTTAATACAGTAACTAGGCCCAAGGACAGGAAGGATTCAAGGACAGGCTGGGATATGATAGCGTTTTTTTAAATAGTATGGTTAGGGATGCTGGTCTTGTGGATGTGCACATTAAGCACTTCCTGGATGACACTGGGTTCACCTTTCATCGAGGTAATAGTCAGAGTAGAATAGATAGGTTTTTTTTGAAGGAGACCTCTGCTTTCTCACCCCCAGTGGTGCAGGCAGTAGAGTTCTCTGATCACTGTATGCTATCTGTGGTCCTGAATGCTTCAGACGCCCCTCAGAGGGGTAAGGGCATCTGGAAATTGAATTCGACTCTACTCAAGGAAGAACATGTTAGACAATCCTTTGAGGAATTCTTTCAGGCACAGGTGACCATCCTGGACTTTTGTAGCAGCAAGGCTGAGTGGTGGGAGCTGACCAAAAAGAGGATTGCTGGATTCTTCAGGGGCCTAGCCAATAGAAAGCAGTTTAATAAATACATGACCTACCAACGTTTACGGAGGAAGCTGGATATTCTTGTCTCGAGAGGAGGAGATCCTGGGGCAATCTCCGAAGTGAAACTCCTTCTCAGGAAGTGTCAATATGACCGGCATGCCTCTTTGGTTCTGGAGAGGGACTATGGGAAGTACCACTCGCCTGACCCTTACCAGAACTGCAAACAAGGTGTAGCTGTTAAAACGGTCGTTGGCCTTAAGGACAGTACAGGTTCCTTGACAAAGTCCAGGTCAGGGATTCTGGAGGTCGTGAGGTCCTTTTATGCTGACCTTCTTGGGAGGAAAGAGCTTGACCGTGACAAGATGGAAAGCTTTTTGGACTCTACTCCAGGTCTAAATGATGAAGATGTCCCATTGATGAATTTGACAGAGGAGATCACAGTTGAAGAGGTGATGAGGGCAATTGAACAGCTTGCCATCAAAAAGTCACCTGGACCGGATGGCTTGACGGCTGAGTTTTACAAAGCTTTTAAGTCTATTCTGGCCCCACATTTGGTAGAGGTTTTTAACAGTTGCCTTGCAGAGGGGGTACTTCCCCCTTCCATGAGGCACTCAGCTGTGATTCTTCTTTCAAAGGGTAAAGATCCTTCGATGATTGAGAATTGGCGCCCCATCAGCCTTCTTAATGTCGATAGAAAGATACTGGCAAAGATATTTTTCTGGCGCCTATCGTCAGTAGCAGAGTCTTTGCTTTCTCGCCATCAGCACTGTTCGGTCCAGGGTAGGTGCACCTTCACAGCGGTTTTAGCTGTCCGGGAGGCCTTGGAGCGGTGCAGGGCTGCAGGCTGGGGAAAGTATTTGCTGACATTGGATCAGGCAAAGGCTTTTGATCGTGTCAACCATGAGTACCTGTGGTTGCTCCTTAGTAAGTACGGTCTGCCGGGTGGTTTTGTCGATTGGTTAAAAGTCTTGTATAAGGGGGCAGAAAGCTTTCCTCTTGTTAATGGTTGGGTTGGGCAGTCCTTTGAGGTTGGCTCCGGGGTGCGCCAGGGTTGTCCCCTGAGTCCCCTGCTCTATGTGTTTGCAATCGACCCTTTCATCAGGAGGCTAGAGAGCAGCATGTTGTGTGGGGTACCAGTGGGTCTCCCAGGTGAGCCGCCTTTGAGGGTTGTTGCCTATGCGGACGATGTGTCAGTGATTGTCACCGGGGCGGATGAAGCAGAGGAGGTGGTCTCTCTGACATCACGGTATTCTGAAGCATCAGGCTCCAAGATCAATCAGGAAAAGAGTGAAGTCTTCTGGATGGGAAAGGAAGGTGAGGGTTTTGATCTCCCGGACACCTTTCCAGTGCCCCAGGAAAGAATTAAGATTCTAGGCATTGAATTTGGACCCGGCGATTATGGCCTCAAAAACTGGGAAGGCAGACTGGAAATTGCCAATACTAAGGTGGTCAGCTGGAAGAAATGGAAGTTATCTATGAGGGAAAGGGTTGATCTGATTAAGACTTACCTGATTCCGATCTTTTTGTATGTCAGCTTTGTCTGCATCTTGCCAGTGTCTCTCTATGCTAGGGTCAGTAGTGTGTTCTTCCAGATGTTGTGGGGGAACAGACTGAACCCCATCAAGAGGAATGTCACCTATCTATCCAGGAGGGAGGGTGGCTTAGGTATGGTCAACCCAGTTCTTTTCTTTTCACTGCTTTTTCTCAAGTTTAATATTGGTAATATGCTTGCAGTGGAACCTCCTGGATGGGCAGGCATTTTTAGATCTTGGTTTAGGCCTTTTCTGCGACTTTGGGAAGAAGGTGGCCAAGTGAAGAATCTCAGGGGTCATCGTGGTCAGCTACCAGCCTATGTCGCTCCGTGCCTGAAGTTATTACGGCAGTGGCGATTGTCGGCTGAAGATCTCAGATCGGTTCCGAGGAAAGTCCTTATGAGTCGAGTCTTGAGCGAAGTCTTTCATGACCCACTGGCCTTAAGGGATTGCCCAGGCCCAGTTTTGAGGGCAGGGTTAAGACTTATTAATTTGGACAGAGTACCTCCTAAATTCAGGGATCTGGCCTGGATGTGCTTCCATGGGAGGCTCTATGTTAGGGGCAATTTGAAATTCCGCAGTGGGGTGGATCGTAGCTGTCCTCGGGAGGAGTGTGCAGGTGAGGAGGAGACTATGGACCATTTTCTGCTTCATTGCCCTTTTAACATAGAGGTGTACAAACAGGTGGGACGGGCCCTCGGTGTCCCTTTCCTCTCCAGGCTGGGTTATGCTGAGTGGGTGTATGGAGCATTCAATACTGGTGGGGTTTTTTGTTTAGATACACTTTTTCTAGTTAGCCTAGTAGTCCGTTATTTCACTTGGAATGCACGGTGTCAGGTCAGCATTCGGCGTAAAATCCTTCCTGTTCAGGTGGTGGTGTATGACATTCTGCATGAGGTGGAGAAGATTCGGGTACTTGAGAGAGACAAGCGGAGTCAGGGGGCTTGGTTGAAGGCGTGGAGGGGTTTCAAGCCTCCCTGACTGCCAGGAGTCTCTTTCCCGGGTGTGGCTGTCTGTCTCTTATCACCCTAGATTATTATTTTTTTGGATTAATTTTTGATAAATGGCTGCGTACATAGGTGATGGGTTGTGCCTCTTAGGCCTTCTCTGCTGCTTTATGTAAATAGTTTTGGTAACGGATTATGTATATATTGTATATATTCTGAACATGGATGTGTATTCCTTGGATTTCTGTTGAAGTTTTGTACTATGGTTTTGTTTTTTACTTTTGTATAAAATTGGTTGCTTGATTCTTTTAATAAAAGATCAATAGTGCCCCATCATTGGTGTCAGTGGAAGGAATAGTGTCTCATCATTGGTATCAGTGGGAGGAATAGTGCCCCATCATTGGTGTCAGTGGGAGGAATAGTGCCCCATTATTGGTGTCAGTGGGATAAATAGTGTCCCATCATTGGTGTCAGTGGAAGGAATAGTGCCCCATCATTGGTATCAGTGGGAGGAATAGTGAGAAGGCAGCGTGAGGGCTTGCACAGCCAGAAACGTGGGTCCATGGATCCGGAGATCCAACTGGCCAAGGTCCGGGTGGAACATCAGGAGACCATTGTGTCCATCATGGAAGGCAGAGATGGGCCATTTAAGGAAAAGTTCTGCAATGACAGAAGGTTTGCCAGGATGACAAAAATGGAGGTGGAAAAGGAGACCCCCAGTTCAGACCCCCTGTCCCCTCAGGGAGAGGTAAGCAGCCCCAATGCCTTCCCAGGACTCAGGAGGCATGCTCAGGGCCATCCAGGTAATGGAGTCTCCTATGCGGGAGGATCAGTTGGTGTTCCATGAGGAGGACATTACTGATAATGTGCCTGACAAGGTAAAGCCTGTCAAGCCCCATGTGGTGCATAAAACTGTTTTTGTGAACACTGTGACTGATACAGACAATGTGCCCAGTGACAATCAGGCTGCTAATCCCATTTGTAGCAATGCTGTGCCTGCTGATGCTGCAGTACAGCAAAGTTTGCATTTAAAAAATGACATTCCTGCAGAGGAACTACAAGATTCAGCAGAGCCAATTAACCCCCCTTTATCTGAGTCTAAAGCTGTTTGCCCCACAGCTGCTGAGGACTCTACAGCACAGCTTCAGGAGACAGCTGGTATTGCAGCAGAAACTGTGATTATTCCTGATGGGAATGGGAATGTTTGTGTGACTGATAAAAATCATCCCAGTACAAGTGTGATGGACAGTCCTACCAACTCCGTTCCAGCAGATAATAATAATTGTAATGTACAGACTAATGTAACATCAGTGTGGGGCCTTGGCCCTGATAAGCCTACATTTGCTCAGGTGGTACGCTCTGCTCCTGGTAGCTCCGCCCCCAAGAGGGCTTTCCCCCTGCGACCTACCACCTTGAGCACCCTGGGATCTGGTCTTGGGTCTCTGGCTTCTGCTGGGGGTCCAAGAAGAAATGTAGTGATTCTTAAATGGGAAGGTGGTGCAATCCCTCCAGCACGGCGTGCGGTGGTGGACATGATTTTGGAGATGGGTTTTGGGGCAAACGATCTGTATGCCCTAATACATGTTGCTGGGAGCCGGGAATATACTATTAGTTTCACCAGGCCAGAAGGTCTTGACCTGTTCTGGGAGCGATATGAGGCTCGGTGCAGGTCAAGACTCGAATGGGAAGGTCTGACCCCAGTTGCGGTTTCACAAAGGTCTACAGTGAAAAAAATCACAATTATTCTCACTAATGAGAGTGTTCCTGCTCGAGATTTAGAGGTCTGGTTAAAGAATTATGGTGAGGTATTGACTAAGCCCGATAAAATCCTTGATGAGCGTAACATCTGGACTGGGGGTTGGTTGGTTACAGTCAGGTTGGCCAGGGATGGGAATGTTGTCCGTCACCTGCCCTCCTCAGCTTTTATAGGGAGGGATAGGATGACTATTTTCTACCCTGGTCAGCCGAAGCTGTGTCACCGCTGTGGAGAAAAGGGGCATTTGAGCTCTTCCTGTTCAGCCTTGATATGTTCAGTGTGTCGGGGTCAGGGTCATATGGCCAAGGACTGCACCGAGATGATCAGGTGCAACCTGTGCCTGCGCCTTGGCCACCCCTATAGCAGATGTCCTGAAGCCTGGCACAATATGGAGAAGGAGGTAATTGATGACATGTCAGGGCTGGACAGGATGGAGGGTGAGGCCCCTGGTGTACCATCCTCCTCTGCGGTGACCGACTCCCCTGGTCCTGCTCAGGATCCCTCCCCAGTTCCTGTGGCCACCCCTCCTGTGTCTGTAAGTATTCCTTCTGTATCTGTCTCTGTGTCCCCCCCGCCTACTGTATCCCCTCCTCTTGTGTCAGAACCTTCCAAGTCTGTGCCCCCCGAGTCAGTTACCCCCCAGGAGTCTACCCCTCCTAAGTCTGATTCAAAGGGAGCACCCCCTCCACTAGGAGTGGTAGCGGGTACTAAAAAGGTTGCTTCTTCCTCTATAAAGAAGTCTTCTGTAAAGACTTCACAGAAAAAAGTAAGAGATGAGGGCATCTCTGAAGCTGACCTGCAGTACCTGGAGGAGAGAAGGAAGGTTGGGAAGCGGAAGAAGCAGGTGGTGAGGACGGAACAGGCTCCAGTGCCTGTCTCCAACCGTTATAGGTCCTCTAATTGGGAAATTTCTTCATCTGGAGCTTCTTCGGAGCGAAGTTCTGATTCTGAGATGGAGTTTGAGGCGGCCTCAAGAAAGAGAGAGGCTTCTGGTGATGAGCAGCAGAGGGGAGCTAAGAAGCAATCCACCCAATAACCCAAATGGCGGTTCCCCCTCCGTTAAAAGTGGTGACAATAAATGTCGCCAGCATTAAGTCAGTAAGAGCTCGTTCTATGGCCTTCTTTTTGTTCAGCCAATTAGATGCTGAAATTTTATTTTTGCAAGAGACTAGGCTCACCTCCTTGGCAGATATTCATATGGCCAAGAGAGAGTGGAGGTATGGTCCATCTTACTGGTCTCTTGCGGCCGAGCCTTACGGTGGTGTGGCGGTGTTGTTTAAAACCGGCATGGTAACTGTCCGGCGGGTTATTGAGGTGGAGATTGGGAGATGTATGGTCTTAGACGTCCTTGTGGGAGGGCAGGACCTGCGCCTAATTAATGTTTATGGGCGGCACACAAAGTGGCACAGGAAATGCCTTTTTACAAGGATCAAGCCATTTCTTTTTACATCCCGGCAAGTGGTCTTTGGAGGTGACTTTAATACAGTAACTAGGCCCAAGGACAGGAAGGACTTCAAGGACAGGCTGGGATATGATAGCGTTTTTTTAAATAGTATGGTTAGGGATGCTGGTCTTGTGGATGTGCACATTAAGCACTTCCTGGATGACACTGGGTTCACCTTTCATCGAGGTAATAGTCAGAGTAGAATAGATAGGTTTTTTTTGAAGGAGACCTCTGCTTTCTCACCCCCAGTGGTGCAGGCAGTGGAGTTCTCTGATCACTGTATGCTATCTGTGGTCCTGAATGCTTCAGACGCCCCTCAGAGGGGTAAGGGCATCTGGAAATTGAATTCGACTCTACTCAAGGAAGAACATGTTAGACAATCCTTTGAGGAATTCTTTCAGGCACAGGTGACCATCCTGGACTTTTGTAGCAGCAAGGCTGAGTGGTGGGAGCTGACCAAAAAGAGGATTGCTGGATTCTTCAGGGGCCTAGCCAATAGAAAGCAGTTTAATAAATACATGACCTACCAACGTTTACGGAGGAAGCTGGATATTCTTGTCTCGAGAGGAGGAGATCCTGGGGCAATCTCCGAAGTGAAACTCCTTCTCAGGAAGTGTCAATATGACCGGCATGCCTCTTTGGTTCTGGAGAGGGACTATGGGAAGTACCACTCGCCTGACCCTTACCAGAACTGCAAACAAGGTGTAGCTGTTAAAACGGTCGTTGGCCTTAAGGACAGTACAGGTTCCTTGACAAAGTCCAGGTCAGGGATTCTGGAGGTCGTGAGGTCCTTTTATGCTGACCTTCTTGGGAGGAAAGAGCTTGACCGTGACAAGATGGAAAGCTTTTTGGACTCTACTCCAGGTCTAAATGATGAAGATGTCCCATTGATGAATTTGACAGAGGAGATCACAGTTGAAGAGGTGATGAGGGCAATTGAACAGCTTGCCATCAAAAAGTCACCTGGACCGGATGGCTTGACGGCTGAGTTTTACAAAGCTTTTAAGTCTATTCTGGCCCCACATTTGGTAGAGGTTTTTAACAGTTGCCTTGCAGAGGGGGTACTTCCCCCTTCCATGAGGCACTCAGCTGTGATTCTTCTTTCAAAGGGTAAAGATCCTTCGATGATTGAGAATTGGCGCCCCATCAGCCTTCTTAATGTCGATAGAAAGATACTGGCAAAGATATTTTTCTGGCGCCTATCGTCAGTAGCAGAGTCTTTGCTTTCTCGCCATCAGCACTGTTCGGTCCAGGGTAGGTGCACCTTCACAGCGGTTTTAGCTGTCCGGGAGGCCTTGGAGCGGTGCAGGGCTGCAGGCTGGGGAAAGTATTTGCTGACATTGGATCAGGCAAAGGCTTTTGATCGTGTCAACCATGAGTACCTGTGGTTGCTCCTTAGTAAGTACGGTCTGCCGGGTGGTTTTGTCGATTGGTTAAAAGTCTTATATAAGGGGGCAGAAAGCTTTCCTCTTGTTAATGGTTGGGTTGGGCAGTCCTTTGAGGTTGGCTCCGGGGTGCGCCAGGGTTGTCCCCTGAGTCCCCTGCTCTATGTGTTTGCAATCGACCCTTTCATCAGGAGGCTAGAGAGCAGCATGTTGTGTGGGGTACCAGTGGGTCTCCCGGGTGAGCCGCCTTTGAGGGTTGTTGCCTATGCGGACGATGTGTCAGTGATTGTCACCGGGGCGGATGAAGCAGAGGAGGTGGTCTCTCTGACATCACGGTATTCTGAAGCATCAGGCTCCAAGATCAATCAGGAAAAGAGTGAAGTCTTCTGGATGGGAAAGGAAGGTGAGGGTTTTGATCTCCCGGACACCTTTCCAGTGCCCCAGGAAAGAATTAAGATTCTAGGCATTGAATTTGGACCCGGCGATTATGGCCTCAAAAACTGGGAAGGCAGACTGGAAATTGCCAATACTAAGGTGGTCAGCTGGAAGAAATGGAAGTTATCTATGAGGGAAAGGGTTGATCTGATTAAGACTTACCTGATTCCGATCTTTTTGTATGTCAGCTTTGTCTGCATCTTGCCAGTGTCTCTCTATGCTAGGGTCAGTAGTGTGTTCTTCCAGATGTTGTGGGGGAACGGACTGAACCCCATCAAGAGGAATGTCACCTATCTATCCAGGAGGGAGGGTGGCTTAGGTATGGTCAACCCAGTTCTTTTCTTTTCACTGCTTTTTCTCAAGTTTAATATTGGTAATATGCTTGCAGTGGAACCTCCTGCATGGGCAGGCATTTTTAGATCTTGGTTTAGGCCTTTTCTGCGACTTTGGGAAGAAGGTGGCCAAGTGAAGAATCTCAGGGGTCATCGTGGTCAGCTACCAGCCTATGTCGCTCCGTGCCTGAAGTTATTACGGCAGTGGCGATTGTCGGCTGAAGATCTCAGATCGGTTCCGAGGAAAGTCCTTATGAGTCGAGTCTTGAGTGAAGTCTTTCATGACCCACTGGCCTTAAGGGATTGCCCAGGCCCAGTTTTGAGGGCAGGGTTAAGACTTATTAATTTGGACAGAGTACCTCCTAAATTCAGGGATCTGGCCTGGATGTGCTTCCATGGGAGGCTCTATGTTAGGGGCAATTTGAAATTCCGCAGTGGGGTGGATCGTAGCTGTCCTCGGGAGGAATGTGCAGGTGAGGAGGAGACTATGGACCATTTTCTGCTTCATTGCCCTTTTAACATAGAGGTGTACAAACAGGTGGGGCGGGCCCTCGGTGTTCCTTTCCTCTCCAGGCTGGGTTATGCTGAGTGGGTGTATGGAGCATTCAATACTGGTGGGGTTTTTTGTTTAGATACACTTTTTCTAGTTAGCCTAGTAGTCCGTTATTTCACTTGGAACGCACGGTGTCAGGTCAGCATTCGGCGTAAAATCCTTCCTGTTCAGGTGGTGGTGTATGACATTCTGCATGAGGTGGAGAAGATTCGGGTACTTGAGAGAGACAAGCGGAGTCAGGGGGCTTGGTTGAAGGCGTGGAGGGGTTTCAAGCCTCCCTGACTGCCAGGAGTCTCTTTCCCGGGTGTGGCTGTCTGTCTCTTATCACCCTAGATTATTATTTTTTTGGATTAATTTTTGATAAATGGCTGCGTACATAGGTGATGGGTTGTGCCTCTTAGGCCTTCTCTGCTGCTTTATGTAAATAGTTTTGGTAACGGATTATGTATATATTGTATATATTCTGAACATGGATGTGTATTCCTTGGATTTCTGTTGAAGTTTTGTACTATGGTTTTGTTTTTTACTTTTGTATAAAATTGGTTGCTTGATTCTTTTAATAAAAGATCAATAGTGTCTCATCATTGGTATCAGTGGGAGGAATAGTGCCCCATCATTGGTGTCAGTGGGAGGAATAGTGCCCCATCATTGGTGTCAGTGGGAGGAATAGTGCCCCATCATTGGTGTCAGTGGAAGGAATAGTGTCTCATCATTGGTATCAGTGGGAGGAATAGTGCCCCATCATTGGTGTCAGTGGGAGGAATAGTGCCCCATCATTGGTATCAGTGGGAGGAATAGTGCCCCATCATTGGTGTCAGTGGGAGAATTAGTGTCCCATCATTGTTGTCAGTGGGAGGAATAGTGCCCCATCATCGGTGTCAGTGGGAGGAATAGTGTCCCATCATTGGTGTCAGTGGGAGGAATAGTGCCCCATCATTGGTGTCAGTGGGATAAATAGTGTCCCATCATTGGTGTCAGTGGGAGGAATAGTGCCCCATCATTGGTATCAGTGGGAGGAATAGTGTCCCATCATTGGTATCAGTGGGAGGAATAGTGCCCCATCATTGGTGTCAGTGGGAGGAATAGTGCCCCATCATTAGTGTCAGTGGGAGGAATAGTGCCCCATCATTGGTATCAGTGGGAGGAATAGTGCCCCATCATTGGTGTCAGTGGGAGGAATGGTGCCCCATCATTGGTGTCAGTTGGAGGATTAGTCAAATTTCTATTGAATCAAGTGTTGTTAGAATTCATCTCAGGGAGAGAAGTGAAATCTTTTTGTAGCTGTTGTATGTTGGTGTAAATGTCTCGTTTCTCTATAATGTGCATAGAAGGGGGTGAGAGATATTCTGTCACCTCTGTGTGTGACGTGTGGTTGTCCTGTAGACTCGTCCCCCGGAAATTACCTAACCACATGATAGTTTCCTCTCTATACATCCTATATCTGTGTCATTTGCTGCATGAGAGCCCCATTCACCATGAGATCCCAGACTCATCTTCTCCTGCTCTGTGTCCTCCTCCAAGCCACTTCTGGTGAGTATAGACATTCCGGGCTTTTTTAGGATTCTGAAGGGGTTGTCCAGTCTTATATACATTGTATACTTTTATTGATCTGGGCTGTATATCACGGTTGTAACCATGGAGAATATTCTATATAACTGAACCAGCCTGTGGAAGTATTTTATAGCAAATAGAAAGTTTGGAGTTTAAATAAAACCATCATCATTGGCAAGCGTGTGATGACATCACTCCAAAGGAAACCATCATCATTGGCCAGCGTGTGATGACATCACTCCAAAGGAAACCATCATCATTGGCCAGCGTGTGATGACATCACTCCAAAGGAAACCATCATCATTGGCCAGCACGTGATGACATCACTCCAAAGGAAACCATCATCATTGGCCAGCACGTGATGACATCACTCCAAAGGAAACCATCATCATTGGCCAGCACGTGATGACATCACTCCAAAGGCATTTTATTGCAGAGCAGATATTGCACATTGCTAGCTGTTTGTTACAATGGAACTTCTGGTCCGCTTTAGAACCAGAGCAGCAAACAAAATCTCTTTCCCTGTTCAGACCACGGTCTGGAGTTTGGGATTTGTTTATAGATCGTCATTCCACCAGCCTCTTTTTCTGTGATTTGAAGTTCCTCATCAGTGATATGATCCTGAGATCATTGTGTCCTCTGCTACAGAAATGGGCCGCTACAGGAACATCCATTTTATTGTTGGTAGTTGTGAATCTATGAAGGTTCCTTCCCTGGCGAAGGGTTTGTCCGATCTCCTCAATCTATGATGGACCTCTGACAACAAAACTCCTCTTATCCCAACCCTACAAAATGTGTGAAGCGCGTTTGGGTGCCATTCATTCATAAAATCATCACTGGAGTCATTAATAATTGATTACATTAACACTGAAAGAAAGCACAGAGCATTAGGAGGACAGAAGAAGTAGACATATTTATTGCACAGCTGGGTTGGGGGTCTGATCAGTGATGGGTTGGGTGTAGGATGGGTTGGGGGGGTCTGATCAGTGATGGGTTGGGTGTAGGATGAGTTGAGGGTCTGATCAGTGATGGGTTGTGTGTAGGATGGGTTGGGTGTAGGATGGGTTGGGGGCTGATCAGTGATGGGTTGGGTGTAGGATGAGTTGAGGGTCTGATCAGTGATGGGTTGGGTGCAGGATGGGTTGGGGGTCTGATCGGTGATGGGTTGGGTGTAGGATGGGTTGGGGGCTGATCAGTGATGGGTTGGGTGTAGGATGGGTTGGGGGTCTGATCAGTGATGGGTTGGGTGTAGGATGGGTTGGGGGTCTGATCAGTGATAGGTTGGGTGTAGGATGGGTTGGGTGTCTGATCAGTGATGGGTTGGGTGTAGGATGGGTTGGGGGGTCTGATCAGTGATGGGTTGGGTGTAGGATGGGTTGGGGGTCTGATCAGTGATGGGTTGGGTGTAGGATGGGTTGGGGGTCTGATCAGTGATGGGTTGGTTGTAGGATGGGTTGGGGGCTGATCAGTGATGGGTTGGGTGTAGGATGGGTTGGGGGTCTGATCGGTGATGGGTTGGGTGTAGGACGCTTTGATCTGTTCATAAAAAATGACTAATATTGTTACAATGTATTAATCAATAAAACCCACAAACACCAATGATGCCTGTAAACAGAGATAGGCCGAACACCCCCCTGTTTGGTTCTCAGCAGAACTCCCGAACAGGGGAAAAGTTCTGCCCCAAACAGCAAACTCCATTGAAGTCTATGAGAGACGAACATGAAAAATCAAAAGTCCCCATTTTGAAGGCTTATATGTAGGAATGAACTTCGTGTTCGACTCGAACATCGCCTGTTCGACCGTTCGCCAAATTCGAGTGGCGCGTCACGGTCCATAATTTACTGCGGCATCGCAGTGCATTGCTGGCTGATGATTGGCCAAGCATGCACTATGACCCGCATGCTTGGCCGTCTGAACAGAGAGCCGTAATTGGCCAAAGCCAAGGAGGCTTTGGCCAATTATGGCTCAGGGAGTTTAGTACACGCCCCACACTATATAAGGCCGCCTGCATGGCGGCCCTGTATAGTGTGTTCCGGTATTCATAGAGAGAGAGAGAGACACAGAACGTATCATTTGATTTAAGTTAGATAGAGTAGGCAGGTCGAGTCAGTTAGCTGCAGTTACAGTGTATTGTGTATATATATATATATATATATATGCATTGCAGATGTTGTGTATATATATATATATATATATATATATATATATATATATATACACTGTATTCAGTTTAGCTAGATCCTGTTCTTCTCTTCCTAATATACTGACAGGCAGGCAGGTGTTTTTACAGTATTTACAGTTACTGTACTGTGTACCTTGCACAGTCTGACCTGCAGTATAGCAACCTGCAGCCAGGTGCTTGTGTAGACTCATTGAAGTATTTTCAGCTACTGTACTGTGTACACTGCACAGTCTGACCTACAGTATAGCAACCTGCAGCCAGGTGCTTGTGTAGGCTCATTGAAGTATTTCCAGCTACTGTACTGTGTACCCCGTACAGTCTCACCTACAGTATAGCTACCTGCAGCGAGGTGCTTGTGTAGGCTCATTGAAGTATTTCCAGCTACTGTACTGTGTACCCTGCACAGTCTCACCTAGAGTATAGCTACCTGCAACCAGGTGCTTGTGTGGGCTCATTGAAGTATTTCCAGCTACTGTACTGTGTACCCTGCACAGTCTCACCTGCAGTATAGCAACCTGCAGCCAGGTGCTTGTGTAGGCTCATTGAAGTATTTCCAGCTACTGTACTGTGTACCCTGCACAGTCTCACCTACAGTATAGCTACCTGCAGCCAGGTGCTTGTGTAGGCTCATTGAAGTATTTCCAGCTACTGTACTGTGTACCCTGCACAGTCTCACCTGCAGTATAGCAACCTGCAGCCATGTGCTTGTGTAGGCTCATTGAAGTATTTCCAGCTACTGTACTGTGTACCCTGCACAGTCTGACCTACAGTATAGCAACCTGCAGCCAGGTGCTTGTGTAGGCTCATTGAAGTATTTCCAGCTACTGTACTGTGTACCCTGCACAGTCTGACCTACAGTATAGCAACCTGCAGCCAGGTGCTTGTGTAGGCTCATTGAAGTATTTCCAGCTACTGTACTGTGTACCCTGCACAGTCTGACCTACAGTATAGCAACCTGCAGCCAGGTACTTGTGTAGGCTCATTGAAGTATGTCCAGCTACTGTACTGTGTACCCTGCACAGTCTGACCTACAGTATAGCAACCTGCAGCCAGGTGCTTGTGTAGGCTCATTGAAGTATTTCCAGCTACTGTACTGTGTACCCTGCACAGTCTGACCTACAGTATAGCAACCTGCAGCCAGGTGCTTGTGTAGGCTCATTGAAGTATTTCCAGCTACTGTACTGTGTACCCCGCACAGTCTCACCTACAGTATAGCTACCTGCAGCGAGGTGCTTGTGTAGGCTCATTGAAGTATTTCCAGCTACTGTACTGTGTACCCTGCACAGTCTCACCTAGAGTATAGCTACCTGCAACCAGGTGCTTGTGTAGGCTCATTGAAGTATTTCCAGCTACTGTACTGTGTACCCTGCACAGTCTCACCTACAGTATAGCTACCTGCAGCCAGGTGCTTGTGTAGGCTCATTGAAGTATTTCCAGCTACTGTACTGTGTACCCTGCACAGTCTCACCTACAGTATAGCTACCTGCAGCCAGGTGCTTGTGTAGGCTCATTGAAGTATTTCCAGCTACTGTACTGTGTACCCTGCACAGTCTCACCTAGAGTATAGCTACCTGCAACCAGGTGCTTGTGTAGGCTCATTGAAGTATTTCCAGCTACTGTACTGTGTACCCTGCACAGTCTCACCTAGAGTATAGCTACCTGCAGCCAGGTGCTTGTGTAGGCTCATTGAAGTATTTCCAGCTACTGTACTGTGTACCCTGCACAGTCTCACCTACAGTATAGCTACCTGCAGCCAGGTGCTTGTGTAGGCTCATTGAAGTATTTCCAGCTACTGTACTGTGTACCCTGCACAGTCTCACCTGCAGTATAGCAACCTGCAGCCAGGTGCTTGTGTAGGCTCGGTGAAGTATTTCCAGCTACTGTACTGTGTACCCTGCACAGTCTGACCTACAGTATAGCAACCTGTAGCCAGGTGCTTGTGTAGGCTAATTGAAGTATTTCCAGCTACTGTACTGTGTACCCTGCACAGTCTGACCTACAGTATAGCAACCTGCAGCCAGGTGCTTGTGTAGGCTCATTGAAGTATTTCCAGCTACTGTACTGTGTACCCTGCACAGTCTGACCTACAGTATAGCAACCTGCAGCCAGGTGCTTGTGTAGGCTCATTGAAGTATTTCCAGCTACTGTACTGTGTACCCTGCACAGTCTGACCTACAGTATAGCAACCTGCAGCCAGGTGCTTGTGTAGGCTCATTGAAGTATTTCCAGCTACTGTACTGTGTACCCTGCACAGTCTGACCTACAGTATAGCAACCTGCAGCCAGGTACTTGTGTAGGCTCATTGAAGTATGTCCAGCTACTGTACTGTGTACCCTGCACAGTCTGACCTACAGTATAGCAACCTGAAGACAAGTGCAGGTGTTCTCATACTAATAATACTACAGGCAGGCAGTTGATTCTGCTAGCTGCAGTATAATCGGTATATATATATATACATCCCAGTTTTGTGCAGCTCACTGCAGGCAAATAGTATGTCTGGAAGGCCAACAAGGAGAGGCAGACAGTCACAAGCCAATAAAAGAGGGCAAGCAGGCTCTGTGTCTAGAGGCAACAGTGCTGGTCGTGGAGACGGTGCATCCTCATCAGCACGTGGCCGTGGGACACGCTTGGCCTTTTTTTCAGCAGCTGGCTGTGTTGAGCCACAACATGGGGAAGACTTGGTCGACTGGATGACCAAGCCGTCCTCATCCTCCCCATCCTCTCTCACCCAGGCTCAGGGTACTTTGTCTGGCAAAGCAGCTGCCAACACGGCCTCTTCCCTCGACTCAATGGCATCAGTGACTCCTTCCCTAGCCCCACCATGTCCTCCTGAGGAGTCCCTCGAACTGTTTGACCACAGTGTTGGGAACATGCTCCAGGAGGATGCCCAGCGTTTTGAAGGCTCCGATGATGGTACTCAGCTAGAGGAAGGCCGTAACGTGAGCCCAGACAGAGGGGGTGCCCAAGAAGGACAGCAATCTGGCAGTCATGTTCCCCCTGCTGCAGCATACTGCCAGCTTTGCTCCAGTGATGAGGAGGGAGGGGATGATGAGGTCACTGACTCCACGTGGGTGCCTTATAGGAGAGAGGAGGAGGAGGAGGCACATCCCCAACGAGGCAGGATGCCCTCCAGGGGCCAGTCTAAGGGCAGCACACTGACTGCATCACACCGCAGAGCTCCGCATGTGCAGGGCGCTGCTGTCTCTGCACGTTATTACAAAAGTTCTTTGGTGTGGGCCTTTTTTGAGACGAGTGCATCAGATCGCACCGCTGCTATTTGCAACATATGTCTGAAGCGTATCTCGCGTGGCCAAAACATCTCCCGCTTGGGCACCACATGCTTGACCAGACATATGTTGACCTGCCATGCAGTTTGTTGGCAAGTGTACCTAAAAGACCCACACCAAAGAACAAAGAGGACCTCTCCTTGCTCCTCATCAGCTGGGATCCAACCCCACTATACCTTCAGTCCTGAGACCTGCACTGAGAGGAATGAAGGTGTAGAATTAAGTGTGTCACAGCCAAGTACTTGCATGTAATCTGCTATCGGTACACCGACGTCAGATTATACCAGGCAAATTTTACCTGCCCCAGCTGCTGCACCGCAGAAAGAAGTTCGCTCCCAGCCATCCACATGCACAGCGGTTGAATGCTAGCTTGGCAAAATTGCTAGCACTTCAACTGCTACCTTTTCAGTTGGTAGACTCTACCCCCTTCCATGAGTTTGTGCAATGTGCGGTTCCTCAGTGGCAGGTTTCCAAACGCCACTTTTTCTCACGGAAGGCGATTCCGGCTCTCTACCGGCATGTGGAAGGCAATGTCTTGGCCTTGCTGGACAGGGCGGTCAGCGGTAAGGTGCATATTACCGCTGACTCATGGTCCAGCAGGCATGGACAGGGATGTTACCTAAGTTTCACAGCACATTTGGTGACTCTGCTGGCAGCTGGGAAGGATGCAGGACAAGGTGCAGTAGTGTTGAAGGTTGTTCCGCCACCACGCCTCCAAAATGCCACTACTGGTGATTGTGACACACCTCTCTCCTCCACCCCCTCCTCTTCTTCCTCCATGGCCTCTTCCTGTGCTTTGTCCTCGGAACCAGCGCTGCTCCGTAGGCGTTCAAGGGGCTACGCAAGTACGCAGGCCAAAAGATGCCATGCCGTGCTTGAGCTGGTGTGCTTGGGGGACAGGAGCCACACTGGGGCAGAGATTCTGTCAGCTCTGCAGGGGCAGGTTCAGAGGTGGTTGACACCACGCCAACTTAAGTCAGGAATGGTGGTTTGCGACAATGGCACCAACCTCCTCTCTGAAATGGGTAAAACCTCGTCAGCTGCCAAAACTATAAGCTACCGTGGACTAAAAACGAAATAAAAGCTGCCTGCACTTCCCACACTTCCCCACAATGTGAAAGAAATATATATGTATATATAATGTGCCGCGCTACTCCTAACCAACAATCGATGCAACCTATGCTGGAAAGCAATCTGGATGATATGTGTATCAAAAAACATTGGATTATAATAAAAAAAATACAATCATAATATAAAGTGCTCGTGCTCCGTGAATCACACACAGTCCATAATGATATAAAAATAATCAACACAGTCCATATAAAGTGATAAGGTGTCTTCATGCAATGTGCACTCCTCCCCTTTCAGTTGTACCCTCACCTTAAGGGCTTAGAAAATAAGCCTAAAGATGGTTTCAGCAGATATCCTGGACCATCCTTATGTCTTCTATAAGTGTACTGGCTGCTGTATGCTGATACTCCTCACTGATCACCTCCTGCTCCTGATAATAGCCCAGCTTTAAGAGGACACCAGTTTCTCCTGGTCACTTCCAACAAGCCTCCTTGCATATGCCACATAGGAAGAATAATAGAGGCATACAATAGTGTGATACCGTCTGAGAAAAGTTTAATCTTAAAAAACGCTCAAAGTACATTCAACTCACATTTACATAGTAAAAACAATGCTTGTAAAGTGCTGTAATGCTGTGGTAGTGAGGGGGGGATAGGGTCACCTGAATCCCGGATCTGCAGCCCCAGTTTTGCAGCGTTCATTCTATCCTATGCCTCCTCTCCAGACCACTTCCTGGTTCCTACATGTCAGACAATCAGGTTCCTCCTACCGGTTTCGTCACAGATCTCGTGACTTCCTCTGGGACTTCTCAGAGGGCTGGCAACCCTCCTTGATCCACGTTACAAGGGTAAGGTTGCGGACCTTATCTTGCCATTGCAGAGGGAGCAGAGGATGAAACATCTTCGGGAGGCCTTGCAGAAAGGTCTGTGCAATGCGTTCCCAGAGACTAGGAGGTTACAAACTCCTGTTCCTGGACAACGTGTTGCTGAGGCTTCGGTCAGTCAAAGAAGGAGCGGTGGACCGATGTGTTCAGACAATTTTTTAGTCCGCAGCCCCAAGGTATGATCGGTATCAGCAACCATCGCCAGCGTCTGTTTTACATGGTGCAGGAATACCTAGGGGCAAGATCTGACTTGGACACCTTTCCCACCGAAAATCCTCTGGGTTACTGCGTCTTGAGGATGGATCACTGGCCAGAGCTTGCACAGTATGCAATTGAGCTACTGGCCTGTCCTGCATCCAGCATTCTTTCGGAACGCACATTCAGTGCTGCTGGAGGCTTTGTAACCGATCACAGGGTGCGTCTGTCCACCGACTCGGTCGATCGACTGACCTTCAGAAAAATGAATCAGTCTTGGATCACCACCAGCTACCAAGCACCTGATGCTGATGTAACCGAATAATTTTTTTTCAAATGTCAGATCCCTTTAAAGACTGCCTATGCTGATGCTGAGTGACTATCCTGAGTCATTATCCTCTTCCTCCTCAATGATCATGCCGATAGCTTGTAAGAACATTTTTGGTTCTGGGCGCCACCACCAGTGCCTAAGGCCCAATTTTTCAGCCCCTGTTTAACAGGGGCGTGTAATTACAATTTTTGATGCAATTCTTTGCAGCAGGGCTAGTTCCTGCGCTCCAACTAGGGTATCTGTGAGGGGTTGCAGTGTTGTGGCACCAGCACCAGTGCCTAAGGCCCAATTTTTCAGCCCCTGTTCAACAGGGACATGTAATTAGAATTCTTAATCTAATATTTCACAGCAGGGCCCGTTTCTGCGCCCACCAAGAGTAACTGTGAGGACTTACAGTGTTGTGGCACCACCACCACCACCAAAGGCCCAATTTTTCTGCCCCTGTTCAACAGGGGCATGTAATTACAATTCTTGATCTAATATTTCACAGCAGGGCCCTGTGAGGGCTTACAGTGTTGTGGCCACAACAACACCTAAGGCCCAAATTTCTGCTGAGTATATAGGGCAGGCCCCTACTTTCAAACATCTAACTTACAAACGACTCCTACTTGCTAACGGAAGGAGACAACAGGAAGTGAGATGAAATCTACCCCTAGGAAGGGAAATTCTCTCCTGTAAGAGTTAATATGGGAAAAACTTTTCTCCTTTCCACTGATGCTTTATCACCAATCCTTGTTTCACTAAAAACCCCAAATTTTCAAAAAACATTTGTCATTGGGACAGAAAGTGAGGTGAAATCTTCTGAAGAGGAGCACAGACAGCAAAACAAATGTCACAGGGGTGATAACCCTTCCCTATGTTTTCCAAAAAGCTTAAAAAAGATTTTTTGGCTGGAGCTAAACACGTTAAAAATGTACCAGTTCAAAATTACAAACAGATTCTACTTAACAACAAACCTGTCTTGTTTGCACTGCCTGTATACTGCTGTTCAGAGTATATAGGGCCTGGTGGCCCCACACCTTTCCTTTTTTTTAATTTGGGTGCGGGGTTCCCCTTAATATCCATACAAGACTCAAAGGGCCTGGTAATGGACTGGGGGGGACCCATGCCGTTTGTCTCACTGATTTTCATCCATATTGCCGGGACCCGACATTACATTAAAGCCGCAAGCAGTTTTAAATGACTTTTTTTCCTTTAAAAATGACATTTGGTGCAGGGACTGTTCTAAACACGGAAAACACATGCCACTTTACAGGCATACTATAGACCAGTGTTTCTCAACTCCAGTCCTCAAGGCGCACCAACAGGTCATGTTTTCGGGATTTCCACTATTTTGCACAGGTGATTTGATCAGTTTTCACTGCCTTAGTAATTACTACAGCCGTTTCATCTGAGGGAAATCCTGAAAACATGACCTGTTGGTGCGCCTTGAGGACTGGAGTTGAGAAACACTGCTATAGACACCCCCCAGGTACGATATTTAACCGCTTGCCGACCGCCTCACGACGATATATGTCGGCAGAAGGGCTCGTACAGGCAGAATCACGTACCTGTACGTTCCCCTTTAAGAGGCGGCCAGCGGGCGCGCGCGCGCCAAGCTCTGTGAGTCGGGTCGCGGTTCCCGCGGACTCGATCGCCGCGGGGATACCCGCGATCGCCTCACGGGGAGGAAGAACGGGGTAATGCTAACGTAAACAGCATCTCCCTGTTCTGCCTAGTGACAGTGTCACTGATCTCTGCTCCCTGTCATCGGAGCAGAGATCATTGACATGTAACACACAGCCACCCCCCCCCCCACAGTTAGAAACACGCCCCTAGGACAAACTTAACCCCTTCATTGCCAGTGTCATTTAAACAGGAATCAGTGCATTTGTATATCACTGATTGCTGTATAAATGACAATGGTCCCAAAAATGTGTTCAAAATGTCCGATGTGTCCGCCATAATGTCGCAGTCATGATAAAAATCGCTGATCGCCGCCATTTAAAAAAAAAAAATTATTAATAAAAATGCCATAAAACTTTCCCCTATTTTTTAACGCTATAACTTTTGCGCAAACCGATCAATAATCGCGTTTTTTTTTTTACCAAAAATATGTAGAAGAATATGTATCAGCCTAAACTGAGGAAAAACATTTTTTTATATATATTTTTGGGGGATATTTATTATAGCAAAAAGTAAAAAATAATGCGTTTTTTTCAAAATTGTTGCTCTATTTTTGTTTATAGCGCACAAAATAAAAACCACAGGGGTGATCAAATACCACCAAAAGAAAGCTCTATTTGTGGGAAAAAAAGGACGTCACTTTTGTTTGGGAGCCACGTCGCATGACCGCGCAATTGTCAGTTAAAGCGAGGCAGTGCCGAATCACAAAAAGTGCTCTGGTCAGGAAGGGGGTAAATTCTTCCGGGGCTGAAGTGGTTAAAGGAATATTTCACTTTTTTTTTACTTTAAGCATCATTAAAATCACTGCTCCCGAAAAAACGGCCGTTTTTAAAACTTTTTTTTGCATTGATACATATCCCCTGGGGCAGGACCCGAGTCCCCAAACCCTTTTTAGGACAATACCATGCAAATTAGCCTTTAATATAAGCACTTTTGATTTTGAACGTTCGAGTCCCATAGACGTCAATGGGGTTCTAACGTTCGTGCAAATTTTCGGTCCGTTCACAGGTTCTGGTGCGAACCGAACCGGGGGGTGTTCGGCTCATCCCTACTTATATGCAAGTAATTGGCCATAAAAAGGGTATGGGGGTCCGGGTCCTGCCCTGGGGGACATGTATCAATGCAATTTTTTTTTTTTTTTAAAGTGATTGTCTTTTCAGCAGCAATGATTTTAATGATGCTCAAAGTGCAACAATAAAAATTAAAAATTCCTTTACATGTAGTGCCAGGGGGATCCCCCTGGTCTGCCTGTAAAGTGGTGCATCTGTACCATGTATAGAGCCTGCTGCAGCGAAACTGACATTTATAAAGAAAAAAACAAATCAAATCCCATTCAACTTGACTCACAGTTA
Organism: Lithobates septentrionalis; assembly: GCA_037952835.1. Lineage (NCBI taxonomy): Eukaryota > Metazoa > Chordata > Amphibia > Anura > Ranidae > Lithobates > Lithobates septentrionalis. The sequence continues at coordinate 244,237 of JBBDGP010003214.1, read as the reverse complement.
CAATTGCCGGCACCCGGCTATTGAAAAAATGGCTTGGGGCCCCCCAAAATCCATACCAGACCCTTATCCATGTTGATGGGGACAAGGGTCTCTTCCCCACAGCCCTGGGCTGTGATTGTGGAGGTCCGCCAAGTGGCCCCACCCTTACCTGCCCCAAAGCACCCACCCCCCCATGTTTTGGCCCCCATGTGGCCTGGCATGGTTCAGGGGGGGCGCTAACTCGTCCCCCTCTTTCCTGACCTGCCAGGCTGCATTCTCGGAGAAGGGCCTGGTATGGACTGGGGGGACCCCATGCTGTTTTTTTTTTTTACCGGCAAATGTTTTTTAAAAATGTAGCTGTCAAGGGGCGGAGCCAGCGAGCGGCATGTGAGGAGCCTGAGAACGGAGCTCCGTTAGCAGACAGCAGATCCTGCAGTGATCCTGGGCTAAAGACACCCGCTTTTCTCAGGAGGTGGGGGATGAGTTCGGGGACACCCCGGGAGTCTCCGGGGATGGTGAAATATGGCCCCCCCTGGCCAAAATCAACCGGAGAACGGCTGGCGAAATATGCCTGGGGCTCTCAAAATGGCGCCGGCACACAGGAGGAGGAGGACGAATGGCCTGAGGATCCTTCACAGCAGGCGTCTCCTCAGCAAGACAGGGTGAGTCCTAAACCCCAGCGGGCTGATGTGCTGAAGAGGGGGAGATCCCTAGACAGGCAGAGAGACTCTAAGGCCAGTGCTGACAGAGCGGTGGAGGGGGGAGAGGAGCCATCCCTAACACAAATCATGGATGCCATACAGGGATGTCAGAGCAAGTTAATAAACCACTTTGAGGAGCTGAAGGTAGAATTCTCCTTCATGAAGCACGACATGCAAAAACTAAGAGAAAAGGCACAGATCACGGATCGCCGCTTTACTTCATTGGAAGATGTATTCAGACCATTAGATACTGCAGCACAAGTGACTAAGGAGAGATTGTAAGCTCTAAGGAGCAGGGCCCTCTGATTCCTACTGTATCAAATTGTATTGTATTTGTACTGTCTACCCTCAAGTTGTAAAGCGCTACGTAAACTGTTGGCGCTATATAAATCCTGTATAATAATAATAATAATAATTGACTGAACATACATTAAAGATGGCTGATATGGAAGATCATATGAGAAGGAACAATATTAGGCTGGTGGGGTTCCCGGAAGGGGTGGAAGGGAGACATCCTGAAGAATTCCTTGAGAAGTGGTTGTTGGAACATATGCCTTCTAACACCTTTACAAGTATGTTTGCCATTGAAAGGGCACACCGCATTCCAGGACGGGCACCTCCAAAGGGAGCCCCCCTAGATCAATGATTGCAAAAGTACTGCACTTCCGTGATCGGGAAAATATTCTGCGGGGAGCCCGAACGGGACCTGATTTAACGATCGATGGATGCCGTATATCAATATATCCTGATTTTTCTGCAACTACCCAGAAGCAGAGGGCCTCCTTTCATCCTGTAAAGAAGAGACTGAGGGATCTTAGCCTGATCTAAAGCATGCTCTACCCTGCCAAATTGAGGGTGGTGGATAATGGGAAAGCATATTTCTTTAACAACCCTACTGAGGCCTCGGAGTGGTTGGATACACGTGGTCGCCAACTAAATAAAGTTTCTCTCAGCCGGCCATGAGTGAGTCTTGTGGAGACACCACTGGATCGGGGGGGCCCACAGAAGAAATGTCAGCAGAACCTTGGAGTTTTTTTGAAAGGGAAAATGTTTTTTTTTTTTTTTTGTTTGATTGTTTTCTTTGAGACCAATCTACAATGATGTTCAGGTTTCTCCTAGAAACCTTTTTGCATACATGCTGGGAGGAAGATGAAGTGCATTTGCAGTAGTTTTTTTTTTAAAAAAGGGGGGAAGTTTTCTTTTGTTTGACCCCTGCCTTATTTTCTCATGGATGACATTTAGAGTTGTGTTTGATATTGCACGGTTATGGAAGATTCACTTATATTGGCACGGATATACCAGTTTGATGATCCTCCCATGGGACACACAACCTGGGGAACTGAACGATTTTTTTGTTATATTTCATTTTTCTACCATTACCTCCTAGTATTATTTTTTAAAAAAAGGAAAAAAAGGTTTTTTTTTTGCTGATATTGGGACTGTTTATGTCAAATGCCAGCAATATATGCTAAGTCTGCAAGATGCTCTAGGCAATACATTTTTCTATTAGTGGACTTTGTCTATTGTTTTTACCTTTTTGTTCAATAACAGGTGAACGGTTCTTGAAATATATGGGTAGAGCTGGCCGCCCTTTTGGCGACTGGTCTCATGTGACAGTTTTTTTGAGTCGCACCTCTGTTACCTACTCGAATTCAGGTTATGGGAATAAAGTGCCTGGCATGTTGGGGCTGGGTGCCGTTAGGGGGGTGGGGGAAGTTGGGATGTTCTTTGAAGCAAGGGTTCTATGTTAGTGTACGGATGGGATTGTCTTTACTTGCTGTTTTTACATTAGGTATTGCCCAAGGCATAAAGTGTTGTCGCGTGTGTGTGGGGGGAGGAGCCTGGAAGCCTGACTTTACAGATGACCATACCCAATGGTGGAGGGAACACCTCCACTTGACTCTTTTCTTTTCTTTTTCATACCTGTTATGGAGGTAAATTTGAGGGTTGTGGCCTGGAATGTCAGAGGCCTAAATGCTAAGTTTAAACGCTCTTTGGTGTTTGAGTATATAAAAAAATACAAACCTCACCTGATACTCCTCCAAGAGACTCATCTGCAGGGCTCCAGGCTTCTTTCCTTAAAATGGGCTCACATTGCTGGGGCTTATCATTCCAGCTATTCCTTGTATGCGAGGGGAGTCTCTACTTTGGTCACCAAGGCCATGCCCATATCCATTCAAACAGTACGAACAGATGTTAACCACTTCCCTACCCGCCTATAGTCAAATGACGTCCACAGATGGGATCTCCCATCCTGGGTGGACGTTATATGACGGCCTCGGGGTCCCGGCCGCCGCGTTGCTTGGGACCCGGTGCGTGTGCCCGGCGGCCGCGAGGTCTGTGACTCGGCGGATATTTTGAACACTTTTGTCCTTTTTTATAAAGAATTATATAAGTCTTGTGCTCCTCTGGGGTCAGAAGCAGTGGAAACGTATATAGCGGACATTGATCTTCCTAAATTGGCGGAGGATGACAGCACTGCTTTGGAGGCTGGCATTACATTAGAGGAGGTGGAGGAGGCGATTGTCTCCTTCCCCCCTAGAAAATCCCCTGGGTTAGATGGTTTTCCATCAGAGTGGTATTGCACCTTTCGCTATGGATTAGCTCCCCGCTTGCTTAGAGTGTTTAATGCGGCCAGGCGGACGGTGGGTTGCCCCCTTCTATGAGGGAAGCTTTGGTGGTCCTGATACCTAAAGGGGGGAAAGATCCTCGGGAATGTGATTCTTACTGCCCGATCTCGCTGATGAATGTTGATACAAAGATATTGGCCAAAATAATTGCAAGTAGGCTGCAGTCAGTCATCCCTAAACTGGTGGATGCAGACCAAACAGGATTTATTCAGGGTAGGTGCACTCAAATGAATATCAGGAGGCTTTTTCTGAATCTTCAGACTGTTCATGACAACTCCGGGACTAGGGTGGTGGCGTCTTTGGAGACAAAGAAGGCCTTTGACTCGGTAGAGTGGCCGTATTTGTTTCAGTTGCTGAAGTCCTATGGCTTTGGCCCGGTGTTCATCTCATGGGTCCGGTTGCTGGTATATGGACCCACTGATTAGAATATGGGTCAATGGTATTATATCAGATCCCTTTCCTATCTTTCGGGGCACTAGGCAGGGGTGTCCACTTTCACCCCTCCTGTTTGCCCTGGCCATAGAGCCTTTAGCGGTACACCTGAGGTCTAGTTCACAGTTGACTGGTTTCAGGATCGGGGAATTCGAGGAGCGGGTGTCACTCTATGCAGATGACATGTTGCTCTATCTGCAGGACCCTGGACCCTCGCTCCTGGAGGCTTTCAGACTGATACAGAAGTTTGGAGATTACTCTGGATTCCGTAAATGGGAAAAATCTTCCCTTTTCCCTATCGATGAGGGGGTGAATGTCCCATTGGGGTGCCCCATTCCACTGTCTACATCTTTTAGATATCTGGGAATTGAGATTCAACTTCCCATTTCTAAGTTCCTGGAGGCCAATTTGTCACCGATTATGGGGAAGTTTCGGGAAAAAGTTCAAAGGTGGCAGAATTTGCCGATCACCTTGATGGGAAGGATAAATCTGTTTAAGATGATCTTCCTGCCCAAGTTTCTCTATATCCTTTCAAACTCCCCGGTTTTTGTGACATTGCAGGTCTTTAGGAATATTGACTCCATTATTGTAGGTTTCTTGTCGGGATCTAAAGCTCCCAGGGTCTCTTTAACAATCTTGAAACTACCAGTTACATTGGGAGGGCTCGCCCTTCCGGATTTGCGCTCCTATTTTTTGGCCTCACAGCTCTCTTTCTTGCACTGGCGGCTGTCTCCACAGACACCTAATGCCACTACCTTGTTGGAGGCCGCAATTGCCACCTCACAGGAGACACTGCAGAATGTGTTATATAGGAGGGGGATTCCGGGGAGAAAGATGGGTTCGGTGATGGCGTTACCGGGGAAGGTTTTTCACCTGTGTTCTCAGCGACGGGGGGGTGACCCCTTGTGGCTATCTCCTAACAGTCCTTTATGGTACAACCGCTCATTGGTGGAGTTCATGAAACTTTCTGATGGTCCAAAGTCATGGGCAAAATATGGTATTAAATATCTACATCAAATTTGTAGGGATGGCCATTTGTGTACGTTTAACCAGTTGTGTGAGCAATTTGGAGTGCCGAGGTCTTGGCTCTTCCGATATGCACAACTGAGGCATGCAGCATACATTCAGTTTGGAGGGTCGGAGATTCGGGTACAGAACACAGACCTAGAAAGGGTTCTGATTGACCCGGATGTGTCCAAAATTATGGGGCGGTAGGTCCGGGTCAGGTAGCTTTGACCTCTAGAGCCAGGGGGAGATGGGAGATGATTGTCCTGGAGTTGTCAGAGGAACAGTGGCAGGAGGTACTGGACACATTTTTGGTGTCTGTTATCTCCTCCATGGACAGAATGATTCAATATCGATATCTACACCAACAGTATTATACACCGACCAGATTACATCGAATGCATAGGAGGGATTCTGCTATTTGTCATAAATGTGGGAAAGAGGAGGGCACTTTTGCACATATGGTGTGGGAATGTATAAAGGTGAGACCGCTATGGTCTCAGGTCACTGAATTTATATCAGATAAGTTTGCTTTACCAAATATTTGCTCTCCTATGCGGTGTCTGCTTGGGATTTTTGATCAAAAAGAGTTAAATGCCCACACTAAATTGTTCCTAAGGATCCTGTACTTTGGTGTAAAAAAGCTCATAGCAAGGAGATGGATACATGAGGAACAATTGACGCTGGGGATGTGGATTCAAATAATAAATGCAGATTTGATGATGTATAAAATGACTTACGAGGCTAGAGGGGCTACCAAGAAGTTTAGGAAAGTTTGGTTCCGGTGGATAGACTCTGAGAATACTCTGGATGAGGGAGAGCCCTAGTATGTTGTATGAATGGTAGATAGAACTCTGGAGAGATGGATATTGATTGCTTTGCTTCTCTTTCCTAGATGGGCCAGATATGTTCGTTTTGAGAAGGGGCAGTAATACTGAAATGTTGACATCCCAGGGGAAGAGGGTGGGAGGGGAGGGGAGGGGGGGGTGGGAGGCCTACTGTTACTGGGGTTTCTTTAAAAAAAAAAATGCACGTGTATGATACCATGAGAAAGAATTGATGATGGAAATGGCATATTCTAAGCCTGTAATATGATTGTTATCTTTATGGAATTTGTATGCTAATGGAACATGTGTAATATGTGTAATATGTGTGGTATGTATACTTTTGTTGTGCATAATAAAAAACTTTTTCAAAAAAAAAAATGCAACTGTCAGTGGGGAAGCCCATTGACAGCTGACAACTCATTGGTGCAGTTGTGCATGTGTCCACGATAGGTGACGTCAGCACGCACAAACATGACAGAAGGTGCGCACATACGTCGCCAAATGGATGAACAAGGTGGAGATCCAACCACTGTACCACCCTCCATGCATTAAAGGGGCACCCAGATTCCAAACACCAGGTCCTAAGAAGAATGGGGCGTCCGCGTGGGTGCTGGGCAGCCACCGCAAGCACAGAAATCAACGTCCTGTTACAGTGAAACGCAATGATTACATAATTTACAGAATAAAACAATACAATGCCTTAACAACTTCAATATCGGGCACTTTCGCCCCCCTCCTGCCCAGGCCAATTTTCAGCTTTCAGCGCTGTCACACTTTGAATGACAATTACGCGGTCATGTAACACATAGTTGCCAACATTAATAAAAAAATGCATAGGGACACTTTTTGGTCTGCGAAGTCTTGCTTTATTTAGATGGTGTGGCATTCATTTTAAGGCGGGACGTATCGAGAAAAGAAAAAATGAAAAATGGGCGTGATTTAAGCGAGAATGGGCATGGCTCAAAGGGGGTGTGGTTAGAGTCTGAGATGAACAAGGGACGGAGAAAGAAAGAAAGAAAAGAGAAGAAAGAAAGAAAAGCAGGCCCACATCCTACACCACAATAGAAATATGTGTATTCTAGAAAGTTTAATAATCAGCAGATAAAGATACTCCAACCACCTGGTGTTAGCGCTTCAATCATCCCGACACCATGGTTGTTATGGTGTTAGGATGATTGAAATGCATTATTTCTATTATTACATTGTAATATAAAAACAAATAGTTCATCTCACCATAATGCAGAATCAGTGGGAGCCCTGAGGGTGTCACTTGTCACATCGCCTGCCACCAGAGGCCATCAGGTGTCCCCAGCAGAGTCCCTCCTTACACCAGGTGACCCAGCAGAGTCTGTCTGTGCATCAGGTGCCCCCAGCGGAGTCCGTCCTTACATCAGGTGTCCCCAGAGAGTCCCTCCTTACATCAAGTGTCCCCAGCAGAGTCCCTCCTCACATCAGGTGTCCCCAGCAGAGTCCCTCCTTACACCAGGTGTCACTCAGCAGAGTCTCTCTGTACATCAGGTGTAACCTAGCAGAGTCCCTCCTTACATCAGGTGTCCTCAGCAGAGTCCCTCCCTTACATCACGTGTCACCAGTTACCAGTGGCGTCACGAGGAATGGTGTCACTCGTTGCAAAAAAACAGTGTCACCCCCCACCCACTATAGTCCTCCCTCAGTACAGACCCCCCTCCTGCAGTATAGATCTCCCTCACTAAGTGCAGACCCCCTCCCTCAGTACAGATCCCTCTCAGGATAAACCACCCCCTCCTCCATCAGTACAGACCCCTCTGGACAAACCACCCCCCCATCAGTACAGACCCCCCCCAGGACAACCCACCCCCCATATGTACAGACCCCCCAGGACAAACCAACCCCCATCAGTACAGACCCCCCAGCACAGCCCTCCTCCCTCCCCTCATGCACTGGGCGGTGAGCGGAGGATTCAACAAGCAGCCGCCCAGAGAGTTGCTTTCTCAGACTGTCACTCTCCGGGTGACACGCTTGTGACAGGAGGCAGCCGCAGTGAGAGTGAGACAGAGCAGAGTGTCACTCAGCGCAGCGCCAGGAACCAGGGCTCTACACCACAGGAGACCAGCTTGTGTATACCGAGGGGAAGAACCAAGAGGCAGAGCCCGGGTGGCAAGGTAAGTGGTTGCCAATAGAAATGGAGCTCCATTTCTATTGGCAGCCGCATTCATTGCCACCTGGGCTGCGCCTCTTGTTTCTTCCTCACGAGCTGGACTTCCTTAAAATGGCCGCGACAGAGACAGAATTATCCAGTGCCGGCCGCAGACCTCTAGCGGCGGCAATGGGGGGGGGGGAATTGGGAAAATGGCGATTTCCCAGGGCATTTCTCAGGAAACGATAAGACGGGGACTAAATCCTGGAAATGTCCCGGGAAATTCGGGACAGTTGGCAAGTATGGTAACACTCTACCCATATGACATTTTTATTCGTTTTGAATACAACTAGAGCTTTCTTGTGGTGGTATTTAATCACCTCTGGGTTTTTTTACATTTTTTGCTAAATAAACAAACAAAAGACTAAAAATTTTGAAAAGAGAACGTGTTTTTCTTTGTTTCTGTTGGAAAGTAGACAGTCCAAGGTATTTAGTAAGAGGCATGGCGAGTTTTTTGGAGTTGTCATTTTTTGACACAGTTTTTTGGAAAATGAAGAAATTTAAAAAACTTTTTTTTTGCATACTGTCATCAGTACAGTACAGCATCATCATATAACATGTGTGGTGGTGATCAGGGACACTGACTGGTGACAGTATGTAGAAAACATAAAATAATCATCATTTTTTTCAATTTTTTGTACTTTTATTTGTTCAATATTTTTTTTTAAGATTTTTTTTAACACACTGTGACCAGAGCAATACTGTGTTACCATAATAACGCTGTACTACTCTGGGGAAGGGATCAGGATTTTTTTTACACATTATGATTGCTTATAACAATGAATTTCATTGCTATAAGCAACCATTTTTACTGAATGAAACTGATTAATTCAGTGACTATTGTTGTGATTATCTGTGATTGGCCACAGCTAATCACATGGTACAGATGGGCTGTGATTGGCCCTGTCTGTACTATGTGATCACTGTGACCAATCACAGCTAGCAACACAATAGTACACAATGGATGGTATGAAAGGAAGCCATCCATTGTTTACAATTGTCATGTGATCTGCTGTGATTGGTCACAGCGATCACATGGTTCCAGCAGGGGGCCGGTACAGTGATCTGTCATAGGCTGAGTCCGGTGAACACAGCGGATAACAGATCGCGCCCACGGCGCAGGCTGCAAGGACACATGGGGGCACCTTCTGGGAGGACATCATATGACATCCATCCGCAATGATGAAAGTGGTTAAGCACTAATATGTAACAAATAATAAAGTAAGTTGCTCCACAGTACCAACAACATATTACTCATTATTGTTCTGCATTTTTTACATTTTTTTGGTGACATTAACTAAAAATCTTTAAATTCCTATCAAATATGGAACACATATCATTATGTAAAATCTACAGGCTTAGAAATCTCAGTTAGTAAATGGATAGAAAACTGGTAAAAAATGGTCTAAGGTTATCAGTGGTGTACCCCAAGGTTCAGTGTTATCAGTGGTGTACCCCAAGGTTCAGTGTTGTCAGCGGGGTACCCCAAGGTTCAGTGTTGTCAGTGGTGTACCCCAAGGTTCAGTGTTGTCAGCGGGGTACCCCAAGGTTCAGTGTTGTCAGTGGTGTACCCCAAGGTTCAGTGTTATCAGTGGTGTACCCCAAGGTTCAGTGTTGTCAATGGGGTACACCAAGGTTCAGTGTTGTCAGTGGTGTACCCCAAGGTTCAGTGTTGTCAGCGGGGTACCCCAAGGTTCAGTGTTGTCAGTGGTGTACCCCAAGGTTCAGTGTTATCAGTGGTGTACGCCAAGGTTCAGTGTTGTCAGCGGGGTACCCCAAGGTTCAGTGTTGTCAGTGGTGTACCCCAAGGTTCAGTGTTGTCAGCGGGGTACCCCAAGGTTCAGTGTTGTCAGTGGTGTACCCCAAGGTTCAGTGTTATCAGTGGTGTACCCCAAGGTTCAGTGTTGTCAATGGGGTACACCAAGGTTCAGTGTTGTCAGTGGTGTACCCCAAGGTTCAGTGTTGTCAGCGGGGTACCCCAAGGTTCAGTGTTGTCAGTGGTGTACCCCAAGGTTCAGTGTTATCAGTGGTGTACCCCAAGGTTCAGTGTTGTCAATGGGGTACACCAAGGTTCAGTGTTGTCAGTGGTGTATCCCAAGGTTCAGTGTTGTCAGCGGGGTACCCCAAGGTTCAGTGTTGTCAGTGGTGTACCCCAAGGTTCAGTGTTGTCAGCGGGGTACCCCAAGGTTCAGTGTTGTCAGTGGTGTACCCCAAGGTTCAGTGTTATCAGTGGTGTACCCCAAGGTTCAGTGTTGTCAATGGGGTACCCCAAGGTTCAGTGTTGTCAGTGGTGTACCCCAAGGTTCAGTGTTGTCAGTGGTGTACCCCAAGGTTCAGTGTTATCAGTGGTGTACCCCAAGGTTCAGTGTTGTCAATGGGGTACCCCAAGGTTCAGTGTTGTCAGTGGTGTACCCCAAGGTTCAGTGTTATCAGTGGGGTACACCAAGGTTCAGTGTTGTCAGTGGTGTACCCCAAGGTTCAGTGTTGTCAGTGGTGTACCCCAAGGTTCAGTGTTGGCAATGGGGGGGAGAAGCGAACTTAGGACTTTAAATGGGACGCAAGGGAAAGTTTGCGCCCCCATCCTTAATATCATGAAAAAGAGGGGGGAAGGTTGGGACTTTGAATGAGGTGCGCATGATGCAGCCCAATCACACTCACAGAGGTGCAAACATATGTATGTTTATTAAGGACCAATGATCAACATGGCATAAAAAGGCATTGCATACATTAAACATAAAAAAATCGCATATAGACAATAAATTTATGTATATACAATCATAGGACATGGGTAGGTACAATTATGCATCTTAATCCCCCAAGCAAGATAAAAATCATGTGAAGTAAAGAACATCTGAAAATTGGTAAATATGTGTTTTGATGCATCAAAGGTAGGCCCGACGCTGCCTTTCATGGACTTCAATCCACTCTTCAGGAGCCAGATGCATCTAAATTCTATAAAAATATATGAAAAGCAATATAGTTTCAGGGTCTAACAAGATCAGCAGAAAAGGGGGAAATTTGGGCATAATGGGCCATGCCAAAAAGGGTTACTCACATGATAACCAAAACTAGGACCGTGCGACAAAACAAAGCCAGGGGTGAGCCATGGAGCCTGGCCCGGGAGCTGAGAGGGGGACCTCAACGAGGAACACCGGACTGCGCACACCAACACCCCACAATGGAGGGGACTTCTATAATGTAGGAAATATATAAAATGTATCTATGATGATACACAGGAGCTGCGATGCATGCTGGTGTCCGCCATCCTACCTCCCGGATCTTTCCACCTTGCATCGGCGCCACGCCCCCGGCACTGTGCATGTGACCTCCTTGGTTGGGCGTCGCACACACAGATGTCTGGTATATCAGCTGGGCTGACATGTGGTGAGCTTCTCTGGCGTTCGCCGAGGTTTTGCCCCATTGTGTCGTGTCTGCGTGACGCTGAGTGGGAGCTGACGTTCAATGCTGGGGCTGCATCTCACTCCCTGCTTCATGGTATTCAGAGATGGTACTGATACAACCTATGCAACCCTGATCCTCTCCCATCTATGTGGCTTCAAACATCACATGCATTTTCCAAGGTAATCTTCCAGGTGCTTTTTTCAATCACCTTGGTGATATCTGCAGCTTATATCATCTCGTTTTTTGTTACTTGTATCATCATAGATATATTTTATATATTTCCTACATTATAGAAGTCCCCTCCACTGCAGGGTGTTGGTGTGCGCAGTCCGGTGTTCCTCGTTGAGGTCCCCCTCTCAGCTCCCGGGCCAGGCTCCATGGCTCACCCCTGGCTTTGTTTTGTCGCACGGTCCTAGTTTTGGCTATCATGTGAGTAACCCTTTTTGGCATGGCCCATTATGCCCAAATTTCCCCCTTTTTTGCTGATCTTGTTAGACCCTGAAACTATATTGCTTTTCATATATTTTTATAGAATTTAGATGCATCTGGCTCCTGAAGAGTGGATTGAAGTCCATGAAACGCAGCGTCGGGCCTACCTTTGATGCATCAAAACACATATTGACCAATTTTCAGATGTTTTTATCTTGCTTGGGGGATTAAGATGCATAATTGTACCTACCCATGTCCCATGGTTGTATATACATGGATTTATTGTCTATATGCGATTTTTTTATGTTTAATGTATGCAATGCGTTTTTATGCCATGTTGATCATTGGTCCTTAATAAACATACATATGTTTGCACCTCTGTGAGTGTGATTGGGCTGCATCATGCGCACCTCATTCAAAGTCCCAACTTTCCCCCCTCTTTTTCAAGGTTCAGTGTTGGGTCCCTTACTTTTTAATACATTTATAAGTGATATTGGGTCTGAAATTTCAGTGTTTGCAGATGACACCAAGCTATGCAGTGGAATATTGTTCTTACAGGATGTTTTCAACTTACAAGCCGACCTCAATGCACTGGGTAATTGGACAACTATGTGGCAAATGAGGTTTAATGTTAAAAAATGTAACGTTATGCACTTGGAGGGCTAAGAATATGCCTTTTCAGCTGGTAGACTCTGCCCCCTTTCATACATTTTTGGAATGTGCAGTACCTCAGTGGCAGGTTCCCAAACGCCATTTCTTTTCACGGAAGGCCATTCCGGCTCTCTACCAGCATATGGAAGGCAATGTCTTGGCCTCGTTGGACAGGGCGGTCAGCAGTAAGGTGCATATTACTGCTGACTTATGGTCCAGAAGGCATGGACAGGGACGTTACCTTTCCTTCACGGCGCACTGGGTAACTCTGCTGGCAGCTGGGAAGGATGCAGGACAGGGTTCAGTATTGTTGGAGCTTGTTCCACCACCAAGCCTCCAAAATGCTAGTTGTGATTCTGCCACAGCTCTCTCCTCCACCCCCTCCTTTTCTTCCTCTATGGCCTCTTCCTCTGCAGATTTCTCCTCTGAACCAGCGGTGCTCTGTAGGTGTTCAAGGGGCGACGCAAGCACTCAGGCAAAAAGATGCCATGCGGTCTGCTTAGGGGACAGGAGCCACACTGGGGCAGAGATTCTGTTAGCTCTGCAGGGCCAGGCTCAGAGGTGGTTGACGCCACGCCAGCTTTAGCCAGGAATGGTTGTATGCAACAATGGCACCAACCTCCTCTCCGCCCTTTGACAGGGACACTTGACCCATGTTTTCTGTTTGGCTCACATTCTGAATTTGGTGGTGCAGCAGGTCTTGAGCAGGTACCTGCTTACAGGATCTCCTGAGGCAGGCCAGGAAAGTCTGTGGTCATTTCCGCCGGTCATATAATGCCAGTGCTCGGCTGGCTGACATTCAAAGAGAATGCAACCGCCTCATTGGTGACATGCCCACCAGGTGGAACTTAACATTGGCAATGCTGCAGCGGCTGCACACGCAGAAGAGGGACATCAATGAGTACCTGTGTGAGTATGGCACCAGGACAGGGTCAGAGGAGCTTGGCTTTTTTTCGCTGCCACAGTGGTTACTGATCAAGGATGCATGCACTGTCCTGTCACCATTTGTGGAGGCCACGAGGATGGTGAGCAGTGACAGTGCATGCATCAGTGATACTGTCCCTCTTGTCTTCCTGTTGGAGCACACGTTTCATGGAATAATGGACAGGGCACTTGAGGCAGAACAGCAGAAGAAAGAGGAGGACTTCCTTACCTCTCAAGGCCCCCTTTATCCAGATACTAGTATTCCTGCAGGCCCGCCGATCACACAGGAAGAAGAAGTGGAGGATTGTGTTAGCATGGAGGTGGATAACACTCAGCATCAGCAGCAGTCTTTAAGGGATCGTTTGCAGTCCCCAGAAACCCATGGAGTTGTACGTGGCTGGGAGTAGGTGGTTGAGGATCATGTGATCCTTAGTGACCCAGAGGACTCAGGATCAAATGCCTCAGCAAACCTTTGCTGGACTCCCTGATCCTGATCCTGTAAAGCCTGTGAAAGGACCCTAGGATTCGTGGTATCAAGGAGAGGGATCATTACTGGCTGGCAACCCTTCTTGATCCACGTTATAAGGGTAAGGTTATAGAACTTATCCAGCCTTCGCAGAGGGAGCAGAGGATGAAACATCTTTGGGAGGCCTTGCAGAAAGGTTTGTGAAATGCGTTTCCAGAGCCTGGGGGTTACAATTTCCTGGTGCTGGACAAAGTGTTGCTGAGGCTTCATTCAGTCACAGAAAGAGGGGCTGGCTGGGTGGCTGGCTGACCGATGTCTTCAGGCAATTCTTCAGTCCTTAGCGCCCAGGTCTGATCAGTTCCAGCAACCATCGCCAGTGTCTGAATTACAGTGCAGGAATATCTAGGGGCAAGATCAGACTTGGAGACCTTTCCACCAGAACATCCACTGGGTTACTGGGTCTTGAGGATGGACCACTGGCCAGAGCTTGCTCAATATGCAATTGAGCTACTGGCCTGTCCTGCATCCAGCGTTCTTTCTGAATGCACATTAAGTGCTGCTGGAAGCTTTGTAACCAATCACAGAGTGCGCCTGTCCACAGACTGTTGATCGGCTCACATTCATAAAAATGAATCAGTCTTGGATCACCAGCTACCAAGCACCTGATGCTGATATAACCAAATGATTTTTCTATCGATGTGGGATCCCTTGAAGACTGCATATGCTGAGTGACTATCCTATTACTCCTCAATTTTCATGATGATAGCTTCTAATGCCCCGTACACACGAGCGGATTTTCAGTTGGAAAAAACTTGGATGGTGTTTCCGACGGAATTCCGCTCAAGCTTGCCTTGCATACACACGGTCACTCAAAAGTTCTCTGAACTTTCGACCATCAAGAACGCAGTGACGTACAACACTACGACGAGCCGAGAAAACAAAGTTTAATGCTTCCGAGCATGCGTCAAATTGTTTTTGAGCACGCGTAGGAATTTTGCGCATCCGAATTTGTACAGACGATCGCATTTTCTGATCAGAACTTTTCCCGACCGAAAAATAGAGAACATGCCTTCAATCTTTTGCTAGCTGGAATTCCGCCAGCAAAAGACCGATGGAGTATACGCATGGTCACATTTTCCAACAAAAAGCTCTCATCTGAGTTTTGCTTTCGGAATTTCCGATCGTGTGTACGGGGCATAATAATATTTTCGGTTCAGGTCACCACCACCACTACCTAAGGCCCAATTTTTCTTCCTCTGTTTAACAGGGGCGCATAATTACAATTTTTGACCAAATATTTAACAGCAGGGCTCGTTTCTGCACTCAAAAAGAGTATCTGTGTGGGGTTGCAAGGTTGTGGCACCATCACCACTGCCTAAGGCCCAATTTTTCTGCCCCTGTTTATCAGGGGCGTGTAATTACAATTTTTGATCTAATATTTCAAAGCAGGGCCTGTTCCTGCGCTCAACAAAAGTATCTGTGAGGCTTTACAGTGTTGTGCCACCACCACCTCTTAAGGCCCAATTTTTCTGCCCTGTTTAACAGGGGCGCTTAATTACAATTTTTGATATAATATTTCACAGCAGGGCCTGTTCCAGCGCCCACCAAGAGTAACTGTGAGGGCTTACAGTGTTCTGGTATAGGGCAGGCCGTATAGTATATAAAGGCGGTCCCCTATTTTCAAACATCAGACTTACAAACAACTATTACTTACAAACAGATGGAGACAACAGGAAGTGAGAGGAAATCTACCCCTAGGAAGGGAAATTCTCCCCTGTAAGAGTTAATATGGGAAAAAAGGTGTCTCCCCACTGATGTCTTATCACCAATCCTTGTTTCCCTAATAACCCCAAATTTTCAAAATCCAATTGTCATTGGGACAGAAATGGGCGAAGGAGGGACGAAGGAGGGACCTCATCTAGTTTGCTAAGTTCACAGAGCTAAAACGATGATTAGACATTCAGGAGATCATAGCAGTTGTACACTATTGCAGGGCAGGTCCAGCAGCAATATCTCAGTGATCATCCACCACTTCTGTGCCCCAGGCATCTATCCATCCCGACCATATCTTGTCAAATTTGCCAGGGCAGAGGACACCCTTGGAGGCGTGGCATCCTTCCAATGAAGGAAGATCTTTCTGGGAGCATAGAATGTAGCATAATTCAGGAATAGTCTAGTATATTTGCCCCTTACCCTAGAGTCCAAAACATTAAGCAGCATCATTTTGGGGCCTGTTCCCAATTCCAGGGAGGTAACCCGGCTAAGGGTGCCAGCTATCTCTGACCAATAGTCTCTGAGGCGGGGACAGGACCATGTTATATGAAAGAAGGAGGTGGAGCTCTGATCACATCTAGGGCAGGCCACTGGGGTGTCAGGATTCATAATTGTTAACTCCTTTGGAGTGTAGTAGGCTCTGTGGAGGAACTTGACCTGCGTAAATCAATCTTTGGCCGAGATCATGTTAGTGACAAAGGAAGATACACATGTCTCCCATTCCTCCTCTGACAGATCTGGGATGTCTAATTTCCACTTATCTAGGGTTTTTTCAAGTTTCTTCAAAGGAGCCACAGGCGTGCGCAGCCTATTGCATTAGGGTGTGCACCCCAAAGCTCAAACAGGCAAAAGTATTGGGACGCCTACCTTTACACACGCAGGAACTTTAATGGCATCCCAGTCTTAGTCTGTAGGGTTCAATGTTGAGTTGGCCCACCCTTTGCAGCTTCAACACTTCTGGGAAGGTTGTCCACAAGGTTTAGGAGTGTGTCTATGGGAATGTTTGACCATTCTTCCAGAAGCGCATTTGTGAGGTCAGGCACTGATGTTGGATGAGAAGGCCTGGATCACCGTCTTCGCTCTAATTCATCCCAAAGGTATTCTATCAGGTTGAGGTCAGGACTCTGTGCAGGACAGTCAAGTTCCTCCACCCCAAACTCACTCATCCATGTCTTTATGGACCTTGCTTTGTGCACTGGTCCAAATCATTTGGTGGAGGGGGAATTATGGTGTGGGGGGAGGGGGGATTATGGGGTGGGGGGTTGTTTTTCAGGGGTTGGGCTTGGCCCTTTAGTTCCAGTGAAGGGAACTCTTATGCCCCGTACACACGGTCGGATTTTCCGACGGAAAATGTGTGATAGGACCTTGTTGTCGGAAATTCCGACCGTGTGTGGGCTCCATCACACATTTTCTATCGGATTTTCCGACACACAAAGTTTGAGAGCAGGCTATAAAATTTTCCGACAACAAAATCCGTTGTCGGAAATTCCGATCGTGTGTACACAAATCCGACGCACACAGTGCCATGCATGCTCAGAATAAATAAAGAGATGAAAGCTATTGGCCACTGCCCCATTTATAGTCCCGACGTACGTGTTTTACGTTACCGCGTTCAGAATGATTGGATTTTCCGACAACTTTGTGTGACCGTGTGTATGCAAGACAAGTTTGAGCCAACATCCGTCGGAAAAAATCCTAGGATTTTGTTGTTGGAATGTCCGATCAATGTCCGACCGTGTGTACGGGGCATTAAGGTGTCAGCATACCAAGACATTTTGGTCAATTTCATGCTAACAACTTTGTGGGAGGAGTTTGGGGACGGCCCCTTCCTGTTCCATCATGACTGCGCACCAGTGCACAAAGCAAGGTCCATAAAGACATGGGTGGTGGAAAATGACCTTCAAAGTGCAAAAATTCACATTATAATAGTAACTAAACCAACTAAAAGGTTGTTTCACTTGAGATTAATCTGTATGGTAAATATCTATAGGAGAGGTTTCCACCATCCCTGCTAAGCTTATTTTTATACAATATGTCTTATTTTCAGCTTGATGTGTATTATGTGAAGTTGCATATCACAGAGATCGGTATTGTGATAATATTGAAGTTTATTGAGATTTACATACATTACAGGATTAAATTGTTGTTAAGTTATTGATCAGTAAATTAGCGCTGCACTTTTTTTTTTTTTTGTGTGGTGTGGGAACACATAAAAGTGCTTAGTGGCCGGCCTTTCAATTACACTTTTTTTATTTTACCTCCAGTAGTTTATTGTAAATAGTGATGTGGTGATTACTTGTTATACTAAAATCGGGATGTGGCATTAATAAACAACAGATTTCAGTTGTGCCCCACCAGGCCGGCACCCCCTTGGACAATGTGCCTGGCGGGTGAGTTCATCACCCCGATCCCTGCACTCAGTGCACTGATGGGCACTGATTAGCAGCACTGATAGGTGGCACTCATTTGTACTGGTGTGGAACTGACTGGCACTGACAGGTGGCACTGATTGGAAGCACTGATTGGCACTGACAGGCAGCATTGGCACAGACAGGCAGCACTGGCACTGACTGGCACTGACAGGTGGCACTGATTGGAAGCACTGATTGGCACTGACAGGCAGCATTGGCACAGACAGGCAGCACTGGCACTGATTGGCACTGACAGGTAACACTGATTGGAAGTACTGATTGGCACTGCCAGATGGCACTGATTGGAAACACTGGCACGGAGAGGTGGCACTGATTGGCACTAATAATGATTGGCAATGACAGGTGGCACTGATTGGAAGCACCAATTGCCACTGACAGGTGGCACTGGCATTGATTGGCACTGACAGGTGGCAATGATTGGAAGCACTGATAGGTGGCACTCATTGGCACTGACAGGTGACACTGATTGGAAGCACTTGGCACTTATTAGCACTAACAGGTTGCACTGACTGAAAGCACTAATTGGCACTGACAGGGGGCACTGGCACTGATTGGCACTGACAGGTGGCACTGATTGGAAGCACTGATTGGGACTCATTGGCACTGACAGGTGGCACTGATTGGAAGCACTAATTGGCACTGACAGGCGGCGCTGGCACTGATTGGCACTGACAGGTGGCACTGATTGGAAGCACTAATTGGCACTGACAGGTGGCGCTGGCACTGATTGGCACTGACAGGTGGCACTGATTGGAAGCACTGATAGGTGGCACTGATTGGAAGCACTAATTGACACTGACAAACTGACAGGCAGCACTGGCACTGACAGGGGGCACTGATTGGCACAGACAGGTGGCATTAGTTAGAAGCACTGACAGAGGAGAGGGGGGGTTTCCAGGGGCGTACCTAGAGCATTTGGCACCCAGGACAGATCCTATATCTGGCACCAACACCCCACGTTAAAATGTAAAAACACCCCACTGTGCCCCCTGCATACCTCTGCATCCTTCAATAACTCTTTGTCACTACTGCGTACCCCCTCTCCACAACTGCACCACTGGACCCCTTTACATTACACAGGACCCTGTATCACTGCACCCCTTTACATTACACAGCACCCTGCACCAATGGGCCCCTTTACATTACACAGGACCCTGTATCACTGCACCCCTTTACATTACACAGCACCCTGCACCACTGGACCCCTTTACATTACACAGGACCCTGTATCACTGCACCCCTTTACAGTACACAGCACCCTGCACCACTGGACCCCTTTACATTACACAGGACCCTGTATCACTGCACCCCTTTACATTACACAGCACCCTGCACCACTGGACCCCTTTACATTACACAGGACCCTGTATCACTGCACCCCTTTACAGTACACAGCACCCTGCACCAATGGGCCCCTTTACATTACACAGGACCCTGTATCACTGCACCCCTTTACAGTACACAGCACCCTGCACCACTGGACCCCTTTACATTACACAGGACCCTGTATTATCACTGCACCCCTTTACAGTACACAGCACCCTGCACCAATGGGCCCCTTTACATTACACAGGACCCTGTATCACTGCACCCCTTTACAGTACACAGCACCCTGCACCACTGGACCCCTTTACATTACACAGGACCCTGTATCACTGCACCCCTTTACATTACACAGCACCCTGCACCACTGGACCCCTTTACATTACACAGGACCCTGTATCACTGCACCCCTTTACATTACACAGCACCCTGCACCACTGGACCCCTTTACATTACACAGGACCCTGTATCACTGCACCCCTTTACAGTACACAGCACCCTGCACCAATGGGCCCCTTTACATTACACAGGACCCTGTATCACTGCACCCCTTTACAGTACACAGCACCCTGCACCACTGGACCCCTTTACATTACACAGGACCCTGTATCACTGCACCCCTTTACATTACACAGCCCCCTTCAGCACAGACCCCCCCCTCAGCACAGATTCCCCCCCCCTCAGCACAGATGGACCCTCCCCATTCAGCACAGACAGATCCCCTCATCCCATTCAGTACCTCAGATCAGCGTGGCACAGGCACAGCAGGGCCCCTCCCCCTGTGTACACATAAACATTGGAGGGGGAGGCGGCTTCACTCTGCTCGCTGTGCCTGTGTAATATCCTGGCAGGACCGAGCAGCTATTGAACATCAGCCAATAATTGAGCAGCTTGAGAAAGGGGCAGGGCTACATACACGTAGCAGACCCATCCTATTGGCTGGTGTTCAGATACCTGCTTGGTCCCACCCACCCCGACATCATACATGAAATCTGACAGCTCCTCTCTCTCTCTGCATGCAGTTACCATACAGGACAGTGTCACACTGAGCGGATCTTTCAAGCCCCAACATCGGCACAATGTTATACTGACTCACAGGCAGTGCAGGGTACACATTGCACATCGGATACAGATGGCATGGGGCTAAACACTGCTTGGGGGATTAGGGTGTGCCCAGGCACACCCGGCACACCCCGTGGGCACGCCTATGAAAGGAGCTATGGACAAGTGAAAGTATAGGGAGGAGAGGGGTTTATCTATGATCTTGGCTGTAAGTAGTCCCTCCACAGAGTCTGATTTCAATATGAGGTGCACTGGGAACTGTTTCCTATACGCATGACGAAGCTGGTAGTATCGAAACAACATCCACCCGGTAGTGAGTAGGCACTTTTGAAATCAGAAAAGGATCTCAGTTTACCCCCGGTAACTATATGCTTTAATTTGACTATACCCTTCCTTGCCCAAACCTGGGGGTCTAGAACGGCACTCGTGTGGTAGGTTGGGATTGCCCCAGAGAGGAATGTGGGGAGAGAACGTCTCAGGGGAGGCAAAGCGGGTCCTGGCTTTATTCCATACATTGATGGTTGTGCACATCAGCTCCGTGATGCCAGCGTGAGACCTTGCCCCCCTGAATACCACGTTGCTGAGGGAGGCGTATGAGCCCATTATGGCTGCTTCCAAGGTCACTGCTGGGTTGTCTTGTAGTTGAGAAAACCACCATCTGACCATCACCAGGACGGCCGCCCAGAAGTAGATCTGAAAGTCTGGTAGGGACAGGCCTCCCTGGGTGACGGGCAGCTGAAGGGTAGTAGTGGCCAGTCATGGGGGTCTACTGTTCCAAACAAAGGAAGATATTCTACTTTTTATTTTTGCAAAGAATGAGGCTGGAGGTATCAAAGGGGCATTTCGAAAAAGGAATTTGGGAAGATAGACCATCTTTACTAAGTTTACCCTACCCACTGGTGATAGGGGGAGGGTCTTCCAGGCCATACATTTCTGCGAGAAGTTTTTAAGTAATGGTTAAAGGTTTAGCTCATAATATGAGGACAGCGGAGTCCCAATCCTTACTCCCAGGTATTTGAACTTAGATGTCCAGTTTAGGGGGGGTGCCTGTTGGTGGGTGGTGACCTAACGCATTCAGTGAGAAAAGGAGGGGTTTCCCCCAATTAACCTAATGCCCGAGAATGATCCGAATTTATCTATTATTTGTAGCGCTGGTGGGAAGGAGGAGATGTCTTTAAGCAAGAAGAGGGTATCATCGGCATATAAGGATATTTTATCTGTTATTACACCGGCTTGGATTCCCTGTACTGAAGGGGTGGATCTTATATGAACTGCCATGGGTTCCATGGCTAGCGCAAACAATCCAGGGGATAATGGGCAACCCCGTCTGGTGCCCCTGGACATGGGGAAACGGCAAGGACAGTGAATTATTTGTGCGTATATGGGCCGTGGGATTGTGGTATAGCATCTAGACCCAGCTAATAAAACGAGGGCCAAACCTGAATTTGTGAAAGACCGCTAAAGGTAGCGCCACTCAACCGAGTCAAAGGCCTTTTCGGCGTCTAAGGAGGCGACTACCTCCGGGCCGTCCCTGCTTGCCCTAGAGAGATGCGTAAGGAGGTGTCAAATGTTTATGTCGGTCCCTCTGCCTGGCATAAATCCAGACTGGTCCACGTGTACCAATGCCGTAATCACAGTGTTCAATCGACCGACCAGCACCTTAGCCCACAGCTTGGCGTCCACATTAAGAAGGGAGATTGGGCGATACGAAGAACACTGTTCAGGGGGCTTACCAGGTTTAAGGATGACCAATATAGCTGCCTCAGCCATTGTTGGGGGCAATGAATTCCCTTCCATGGCTTTTTGCAGCACTATTCTGAATGATGGTAGTATTTCTTCTGCATAAGGTTTAAAGAATTCGGCAGGTATCCCATCCGGGCCTGGTGTTTTGCTATTTTGCAAGGAGGCTACTACCCTTTGTAACTCCTCTAATAGTATAGGACCGTCTAAAGCTTCTCTAAATGTGGATGTCAGGCAAGGGAGCTCCACCCCGTCGAGGTATGTCGTTAGTTCTTCGTCCATGCATTCCATTCGAGAACCATAGAGCTACTGATAGAATGATCTATCTCTGTCACTAAGGAAAAATTAGTGGAAAGGAACTAAAGTCGAGCTGATCCTGGAGGTCTCTGCCACATCCCACAATGTATGAAAGAAACAGAAAACAGAAATGCCCCAAAGGGATATTGCGGGCAGTGGACCAACAAGGATCAATGGGTTGTAGATGCAAATAGAGTACAAAACAGTATAAATAAAATATCAAAATTTTATGAAATGTACAAAATATACAAAACGCATACTGACATCTAAAAACATTGATACAGTGAGAGCAACAGTGTCAAAATACAACTGCTAGAATGCTGCAGTAGCCACAATTGGAGGCCAGCAAAATGGTCAAAAACAAAGTAGAACTGCAACAAAACACCCAACATGTTTCAGAAAAACACAAAAAGATTAATTTCTTTTTATGATGTATACTTCCTTCCTCAGGGGTTTCTACAAAAAGGCAGAAGAAACATCAAAGTGGATGCTAAGTGAAATGGTACTCACAGGACATCTGTTTCTCTATGGCAACAGTAGTACACACAAGGATGTTAAAAGATGGATTCCCACGTCCATGGGTCCAGTGAATAAACATAGTCTTCATAACTAAATCCAGCAGGATAATAATTGATTGAAAAGTAGAGCCTTGGTTGTAAATGGGGCTAGCAACAGAAAAATCCTAGTGTTAAAGTACCTAGTATACAGGGTGACTCTGTAGGTACTTTGGATATTATTTGTGCCAACGTCCCCGATAATGTATAGAAGGCATCAAGGGGCTAAATAGTGGGACTTTGAGGGCACAACCATAGTAAACTACAAAAAATATATAAAAGACTTAATTTTTATTAATAGCGTACAAAAACACAGAGAATAGACATGAAAGTTAAAAACGCATCAGATATAGGCATACAACTCGGTTACATACACCATAATGAATCCTATCCTGCAGTCTCCTAAATAATTCTCTATAATTGTGTATAGACAGTATAACCAGTAATTACGGGTAGAATAAAGGGTACACTTCCCCTGTAAAGTTGAATTTAAGAGAGTACTGCAGGTCTGGTGTTCCAAGGTGGTGTAATCTCTAATTGCTCTACATGTTTCACGTTGACAAGGAACGCTTCTTCAGGAGCTAGAGGTTCTATTAAAAATACATACAAACAAAGAGGACAGACATCATAATCACAGTACTAGAAAACTATTCACAATATATAAGCTATAACAAAATATGGGTAACAGTTGGGTTGGAAATTCCGCCCTACCCAAGGTGAGGCATGGCAGGGGCCCTAAAAAAGACTAAGGTCTCGAATGGAAGGACAGCACAAACTGGTAGTCTAGGGGGGTCCCTATAGATGAGGCCAGTGCGAACGTAGGATAACATAGTTTAGGGTAAATAACTAAATGGGTAAATTTGAGATAAAGCCAGCAAATTACAATCATGAGTGATCAAATGAGTTTCTAGTTTGTGCCCAAAGACGGACGGAGAAACAGAAAAAGCAGAAAGCAAAAAACAAAAAGTAATAGTAAAAAAAAAAAAAGGGGAAAGGGGTATGTATAAAACAGATTTGAACCAAAAACCGCTTACCAAATGGCTATGAAGAAAAGAAATAGTGAATTTAATCAATGCATCGCTGTCAGCGATCAGAGGTAAATATATGTATCTGAAAGGAAGTCGAATGGACAGCAAACAAGAAGCAGAGGCCTCCCAAATGTATATCACATCTGATGATTAAAGGCAAGCAGGTTCTGATACATAGAAAAAACAGAAAAAAAAAAAAATAAATAAATAAAGATCAGCATAGAATGCAAGGTCAATGTTGGTAACATAAAAGGAAGGTCATGTCAGAGAGAGGCACCAACAACTGAACTTACCCCACAATAATAACACAGGGGTCTGGGGGTGTTCCGTCCTCCTAGATTGCTGCCAGGTTGTATGTCTCAAGGTGAGACAGAGAGCCGGCCCCATAAATAGGGACATCCTGATCGGAAACAGCCGGTCTAATCAGACCGGCGTCATCCGGTCCCAGTGCGGGCAACTGCGCATGCGCCGGGCAACGTCATCGGCCAAGCCAGATGACGCAGGCGCGGAAAAAGAGGCTCCGCGCATGCGCCAAACCAGGGCCCAGATAGACGGAGACCGGGCATTGCTAGAGCTGCAGAGACGGGGGCAAGGAGGAACCCGGGGGTCCCCGCGCTCACGTCAATCGCCGCACATCCGGTCAGATGATCGAACCGGATGTGCGGCGCTGTGCAGTGGAAACCACCAGGAGTGATGGCCAACCTCGTCCATGGGAGACCAAAACTAAGGGCGCAATGCCAAACATCACCACAGGGGGGCGGAAAGAATAACAAAGTACAAAGAAAGCAAATACAATATGTGTACAGCAATCACATAAGTACAATTAAAGATTAAGTGAGATCAAACATGTATATGGCAAAAACAAATATCTACCAAAGTGTACATCGATAGGTACATAAAGAGGGGGAGGGGGGAAAGGGGGCCTGGGGAATAGCACATTGATCTGGGGTATGAATATTAAGTAGAGTCTCAGTAATTTAATGATTTATGGTTATATATACATTTTCTTAAAAACGTGTGTTATTGGTTACCCAAGCGGCGAAATCCACGTCAGCAGGTATAACAGAAAATTATTGGGGAGAGGGGGGGAAAAAAGAAAAAGAAAAAGAAAAAGAAAAAAGGGGGGGGAGAAGAGGGGAGAAAGGGAAATGGTTATTTGGGGTGGGTATGAACTCAGAGAAATGGTTTATATGAGAGGGATTCGTTCAAACCAGGTGCTCTAATGGCGTTTAACCGTTCAATCCATAAGGACTCTTTTTGTAAAATGAACTTATCCCATTCCCCACCTCTGGGGTTTCTTGGGATGACGGCCAGAACAGTAAAGGAAATACAGGATGTATCAAATCGGTGGTATAGATCAAGGTGTCTGCTCACAGGTGTGAGCATTTTCCCATTCCCAGGGTAATAAACATGATCGTTGATTCTTTGCCTGAGTTGTCTGGCCGTCTTTCCCACATAAAAAACCCCCACTGAACCCCCCCTCTGATTCTTCTTTACCCATTCTTTCCTCACAGACATCCACGGGAAGAGACTTGAAGACTATACCCAATGACACTGGTGCACGTAAGAGACAATATGCTGGCGGGCACTATACACCCTATCCTAAAAAGAAAATTGACAAGCAGGACATTAAACGTATGGACGGTTCACTGCGTCAAGGGGTTCCCCCTTTAAAAGGTGGTGATACTCACTTACAGTCTAACTATATAGGCCCTAATGCACAAAAAGCACTACTATTGTTAAACTCTCAAACGAGTTCTCTCAATAGTACACCCACGAACATGACAGTTCCACCACATCTTCCTAATTCTTTGAATCTAACCAATTCATTTTCCCTCACCCAATCACAAATGTCTAAAAAGCAAAGCACACTTGACTCCCATGTCGTCTCCAATGTAACACCTACACTAAATTTTCCGACACCCGGGATAGTGCCGCCTCACACTTAGGACTTGAGGTCATAAACCTTACCTCTTATTACTTCTCTGACCAAGACCTCAGTGTACTAAAATTGGGATTGAGTTTCTGTCCAACACAAAAAATTGATAAATATGAGACAATCAAAGATGCCTACATGTTTGCCCGGAATCTCACTTACAAATTTCTTTTCGACCCTGATCGATTAAGAACTAAAGAGGAACGGGAATTTTCGGAGAGCATAAAACACTTTAAAATGGATGAGTTTAGGGCACTTCGTGATTTAATACTCCTCTTAGAGGAAAATGACAATAGAGCGCATAACGATACCCTTACACCAGTATCTGCAACCCCGCCCACACCCATAGTTAATAGATTCAAGCCCAAATCCCGACAATTTCCTGACCTCTCTCAAAATCCTCAGATCTGGACATTCTTACAGAATGTGGTGAGCGACATCAAACATATGGACATACCATCTAGAAAAAACAACTTAACTGTAAAACAGCGTCAAGCCATTTCCAGAATACACAATCACCCTGATGTTATTGTAAAGCCCGCTGATAAAGGCGGCAACATAGTTCTTCTAACGAGATCCTCCTATGAAACTATGTGCTTGAAGATTCTATCCAACAAAGATTGGTACAAAAAAATATCTGCATCTTCCACCATATCTTTTAGGAACCAATTCTTGGAAATTATCGGTGACGCCTTTCTGAAAGGGCTAATCACTAAGGACATTTACGAGTACCTGAATGTTCGGTCTCCCAGGGTGGCGACGTTCTATGCACTTCCTAAAGTGCATAAGGACCCAGTGTCGCCCCCTGGGAGACCGATAATTTCAGGTATTGGTAGCCTAACAGACAATGCCAGTAAACTTATAGATGCCACACTCATGCCCCATGTTACGGCCCTTCTGTCGTATACCAAGGATACCCTAGACCTCTTGAAACAGATTGAGGGGTTACCAATCCCTCCCGGCTCCCTGCTCGTGACTTTGGATGTGGAGGCCCTTTACTCCAGCATCCCTCACGAGCAGGGGGTCGGGATGGTTCGTACTTTTCTGTATGAGGAGGATCACCACCAGTGGAAGTACAATGAGTTTATTTTAAAGTTACTCCACTTCATCTTGACCCACAATACCTTTGAATTCATGGGTTCTCACTACCTCCAGGTGCAGGGCGTAGCCATGGGCACTTGCTGTGCCCCTGGCTACGCCAATCTGTACCTGGGGGGGTGGGAACGTCATCTGTTTTCTCGAGATCATTTATCGGAATATCTAGATCAGTGTTTTTCAACTCCAGTCCTCAAGGTGCCCCAACAGGTCATGTTTTCAGGATTTCCCTCAGATGAAACGGCTGTGGTAATTACTAAGGCAGTGAAACTGATCAAATCACCGGTGCAAAACAATGGAGAGCCTGAAAACATGACCTGTTGGGGCGCCTTGAGGACTGGAGTTGAGAAACGTTGATCTAGATCATATTCTGATCTGGAAACGTTACATAGATGATATTTTTATGATTTGGACAGATACTAAACAAACTCTGCAACAATTTATACGTTTATTGGGTGTTAATCACTTCAATTTAAAATTTACCCACCACTGTGACGTGCAAAGTATCAGTTTCTTAGATCTCGAGATATACAGAGACGCGAACAATACCTTGTCAACAAATCTATACCGAAAAAGAACAGCGGGAAATACACTGCTACATGCCACAAGTGCACATCCACCTACCCTCATAAAAAGCATACCATATGCGCAATACATTCGCCTCCGTCGAAACTGCACCCATATGACAGATTTCCAACATCAGGCCAATCTGCTTAGATCCCGTCTGTTAGCCAGAGGTTACAGCCGATCACTCTTACGGAAGGCCTTCAACAAAGCTAAAAACAGATCACGAAATGAGTTACTCTATACGAAAAAAGCCCGATCACAGGACCCCACCGTTAAATTCATTACCCGATTCTCTGCCCATCACCAAAACATCAGTCACATCCTTAGAAAGCATTGGCATTTTCTAACAGAGGACCCTATACTTGGGAAATATGTTAATCTATACCCAGGGATAGTTTATAGACGTACGGTGTCCCTTAAAGACCGACTTGTATCCAGTCAATACAAACCTTTCGACCTAACTTCTTCCCGAGCACCAAGGGGCACAGTACCTTGCGGCAGTTGTTCCTTCTGCCCGTGGATATCTTCTGCGTACCCAATCTTGCTTCCAAGCGGCGAAACTTACTATCCAAAATTTTCAGCGACCTGTCATACACAGGGGGTGGTGTATTTGATGACCTGCACCTGTGGGGTTTTTTATGTGGGAAAGACGGCCAGACAACTCAGGCAAAGAATCAACGATCATGTTTATTACTCCGGGAATGGGAAAATGCTCACACCTGTGAGCAGACACCTTGATCTATACCACCGATTTGATACATCCTGTATTTCCTTTACTGTTCTGGCCGTCATCCCAAGAAACCCCAGAGGTGGGGAATGGGATAAGTTCATTTTACAAAAAGAGTCCTTATGGATTGAACGGTTAAACGCCATTAGAGCACCTGGTTTGAACGAATCCCTCTCATATAAACCATTTCTCTGAGTTCAGCCCACCCCAAATAACCATTTCCCTTTCTCCCCTCTTCTCCCCCCCTTTTTTCTTTTTCTTTTTTCCCCCCCTCTCCCCAATAATTTTCTGTTATACCTGCTGACGTGGATTTCGCCGCTTGGGTAACCAATAACACACGTTTTTAAGAAAATGTATATATAACCATAAATCATTAAATTACTGAGACTCTACTTAATATTCATACCCCAGATCAATGTGCTATTCCCCAGGCCCCCTTTCCCCCCTCCCCCTCTTTATGTACCTATCGATGTACACTTTGGTAGATATTTGTTTTTGCCATATACATGTTTGATCTCACTTAATCTTTAATTGTACTTATGTGATTGCTGTACACATATTGTATTTGCTTTCTTTGTACTTTGTTATTCTTTCCGCCCCCCTGTGGTGATGTTTGGCATTGCGCCCTTAGTTTTGGTCTCCCATGGATGAGGTTGGCCATCACACCTGGTGGTTTCCACTGCACAGCGCCGCACATCCGGTTCGATCATCTGACCGGATGTGCGGCGATTGACGTGAGCGCGGGGACCCCCGGGTTCCTCCTTGCCCCCGTCTCTGCAGCTCTAGCAATGCCCGGTCTCCGTCTATCTGGGCCCTGGTTTGGCGCATGCGCGGAGCCTCTTTTTCCGCGCCTGCGTCATCTAGCTTGGCCGATGACGTTGCCCGGCGCATGCGCAGTTGCCCGCACTGGGACCGGATGACGCCGGTCTGATTAGACCGGCTGTTTCCGATCAGGATGTCCCTATTTATGGGGCCGGCTCTCTGTCTCACCTTGAGACATACAACCTGGCAGCAATCTAGGAGGACGGAACACCCCCAGACCCCTGTGTTATTATTGTGGGGTAAGTTCAGTTGTTGGTGCCTCTCTCTGACATGACCTTCCTTTTATGTTACCAACATTGACCTTGCATTCTATGCTGATCTTTATTTATTTATTTATTTTTTTTCCTGTTTTTTCTATGTATCAGAACCTGCTTGCCTTTAATCATCAGATGTGATATACATCTGGGAGGCCTCTGCTCCTTGTTTGCTGTCCATTCGACTTTCTTTCAGATACATATATTTACCTCTGATCGCTGACAGCGATGCATTGATTAAATTCACTATTGTGAGCACTTTTCTTTTCTTCATAGCCATTTGGTAAGCGGTTTTTGGTTCAAATCTGTTTTATACATACCCCTTTCCCCCTTTTTTTTTTTTACTATTACTTTTTGTTTTTTGCTTTCTGCTTTTTCTGTTTCTCCGTCCGTCTTTGGGCACCAACTAGAAACTCATTTGATCACTCATGATTGTAATTTGCTGGCTTTACCTCAAATTTACCCATTTAGTTATTTACCCTAAACTATGTTATCCTACGTTCGCACTGGCCTCATCTATAGGGACCCCCCTAGACTACCAGTTTGTGCTGTCCTTCCATTCGAGACCTTAGTCTTTTTTAGGGCCCCTGCCATGCCTCACCTTGGGTAGGGCGGAATTTCCAACCCAACTGTTACCCATATTTTGTTATAGCTTATATATTGTGAATAGTTTTCTAGTACTGTGATTATGATGTCTGTCCTCTTTGTTTGTATGTATTTTTAATAGAACCTCTAGCTCCTGAAGAAGCGTTCCTTGTCAACGTGAAACATGTAGAGCAATTAGAGATTACACCACCTTGGAACACCAGACCTGCAGTACTCTCTTAAATTCAACTTTACAGGGGAAGTGTACCCTTTATTCTACCCGTAACTACTGGTTATACTGTCTATACACAATTATAGAGAATTATTTAGGAGACTGCAGGATAGGATTCATTATGGTGTATGTAACCGAGTTGTATGCCTATATCTGATGCGTTTTTAACTTTCATGTCTATTCTCTGTGTTTTTGTACGCTATTAATAAAAATTAAGTCTTTTATATATTTTTTGTAGTTTACTATGGTTGTGCACTCAAAGTCCCACTATTTAGCCCCTTGATGCCTGTAAATGGGGCTAGCCTTGTGTCAGCAGGCAGGACAGCAGGTCAGGGCTCATGAGAACCGCCACAAAAAAGAGGCATGGATGGTGCAAATCTAAGAGTAGTGGAGAACTAAAGGGGAAATATGTATGTATGCGTACTATGAACAGGTGCGCATAAAAATGTAAGTATAACAAGAGGGGGATGCGAGGGAGGTCTCTGGGTGGTTGTATGAACTCAGGCACAGGGAGAAATAAATAAATAAGTAACTAACCTTAACCATTCAGTTCATTGGTCATTGTGCAAGGAGCGAAGCTCATCTCAGCTTTGTAGCAGGATTATGTCTGTATTTTGCTAGGCTAAGTACCTGATGAGGTGGGAGTGGTATACCAGGACAGCCAATCCTGCGTATTAGATATGTGTGGACCCAGGAAAAGGAAATAAACTTTAATGAGGGGCGGGGGTGAAAACTTCAAGCTTGAATGAGTGCACAGTTATGTGTGGAAAGCACCAGCCAATCGTGGTTCCCCAGCCTGCGCGGCGTCTGAGGTCAGCGCGCAAGATGGCGCAATGACGTCAGACGTCGACGGAGGCCACCAACATGGAGAGAGGGCAGCACAACAGGGCAAGGATGGAGAGCCCATTGCGCAGGCGCGGGATACTCGATCGGGCGCATGCGCATACATGCTGCTGAAAAATGCCTTGCCTCCGTCCCCGTTAGACGAAGGCCCCTCCATGTCGGGGAGTACAGATGAGCCACCTAGACATTATTCCAACTGCCAGACTATGGGAGTAGTGTACATGCTATTATGTAATTGTTATTGTTTTTATGTGGGTAAAACCCTACAAAAATTATGGCAGAGACTTTACCTGACCTGATGAGCCACCGATGTACAGATGTTAATCCCACGTCCTGCTAGTCCAATATATATCGGTAAACTCTTTCTTATAATACTTAACAAAATTAATACTCTTTTCTATATTAACATTTAGCTAGTTGGGCTTAACCACTTCAGCCCCGGAAGGATTTACCCCCTTCCTGACCAGAGCACTTTTCACAATTCGGCACTGCGTTGCTTTAACTGCTAATTGCGCGGTCATGCAATGCTGTACCCAAACGAAATTTGTGTCCTTTTCTTCCCACAAATAAAGCTTTCTTTTGATGGTATTTGATCACCTCAGCGGTTTTTATTTTTTGCGCTATAAACGAAAAAACACGAAAATTTAAAAAAAAAATGATATTTTCAGCTTTTTGTTATAAAAAAAATCCAATAAACTCAATTTTAGTCATACATTTAGGCCAAAATGTATTCGGCCACATGTCTTTGGTAAAAAAAAATGTCAATAAGCGTATATTTATTGGTTTGCGCAAAAGTTATAGCGTCTACAAACTAGGGTACATTTTCTGGAATTTACACAGCTTTTAGTTTATGACTGCCTATCTCATTTCTTGAGGTGCTAAAATGGCAGGGCAGTACAACCCCCCCCAAATGACCCCATTTTGGAAAGTAGACACCCCAAGGAAATTGCTGAGAGGCATGTTGAACCCATTGAATATTAATTTTTTTTGTCCCAAGTAATTGAATAATGACAAAAAAAAAATTACAAAAAGTTGTCACTAAATATATTGCTCACACAGGCCATGGGCATATGTGGAATTGCACCCCAAAATACATTCAGCTGCTTCTCCTGAGTACGGGGATACCACATGTGTGGGACTTTTTGGAAGCCTAGCCGCGTACGGGACCCCGAAAACCAAGCACCGCCTTCAGGCTTTCTAAGGGCGTGAATTTTTGATTTCACTCTTCACTGCCTATCACAGTTTTGAAGGTCATAAAATGCCCAGATGGCACAAACCCCCCCAAATGACCCCATTTTGGAAAGTAGACACCCCAAGCTATTTGCTGAGAGGCATGTTGAATCCATGGAATATTTTATATTTTGACACAAGTTGCGGGAAAGTGACAAATTTTTTTTTTTTTTGCACAAAGTTGTCACTAAATGATATATTGCTCACACAGGCCATGGGCATATGTGGAATTGCACCCCAAAATACATTTAGCTGCTTCTCCTGAGTACGGGGATACCACATGTGTGAGACTTTTTGGGAGCCTAGCCGCGTACGGAACCCCGAAAACCAAGCACCGCCTTCAGGCTTTCTAAGGGCGTGAATTTTTGATTTCACTCTTCACTGCCTATCACAGTTTCGGAGGCCAAGGAATGCCCAGGTGGCACAAACCCCCCCAAATGACCCCATTTTGGAAAGTAGACACCCCAAGCTATTTGCTGAGAGGCATGGTGAGTATTTTGCAGCTCTCATTTGTTTTTGAAAATGAAGAAAGACAAGAAAAAACATTTTTTTTTCTTTTTTCAATTTTAAAAACTTTGTGACAAAAAGTGAGGTCTGCAAAATACTCACTATACCTCTCAGCAAATAACATTTAGAAGCTTATGTCACACATCACCCACTCTTCTAACCAGATATTGATCCGTTCAGATACTATACCACTAAGGGAGGTGTACGGTGCGTGCGTGGGTGTTAGCGGTACTGGCGCTAATCTGCCGCTGCCTGGGGCGACGCATATCACCACCGGGCGATCAGGGGGCTAAACATTTATTAGGTAATAAACGGCGGGTGCCCTGACACTATAAAAAATAAAAAAACTAATCAGCGTCACCCATAACAGTTATACGGTGATCACTGGTGAAAGGGTTAACTAGGGGGCAATTAAGGGGTTAAAACATTTATTAGGTAGTATATGGGGGTCCCTGTCGCTATAAAACGCTGACGGCGAACCTAAATATTTACCTCCCTAACTAGCGTCACCAGCGACACTAATACAGCGATCAGAAAAATGATCGCTTAGTGACACTGGTGACGGGGGGTGATTAAGGGGTTAAAGCTTTATTAGGGGGGTTAGGGGGTACCCTAGACCTTAAGAGGGCTAACACTAACTGCCCTACCACACTAACTGTCACAAACTGACACCAATGCAGTAATCAGAAAAAAAAAGCTTGGTGTCAGTGTGACAGGGGGGGAGGGGTGATTGGGGGGTGATCGTGGGGTAAAGGGGGGTGTATTGTGTGCCTGGCATGTTCTACTGTGTGTGTAGTGTTTGTGCACTCACATTGCAGTCTTCTCTCCTTGGCGCCAGAACGGAAAATACCGAGCCGAGGAGAGATGACATAATTTACTCTGCCTCTGTGTACTATACAGAGGCAGGGGAAGGATCCCATTGGCTGAGAGCGATCGCGAGGGGGGGGCCACAAATGGATGGGGGAGATATGCCGACCGCCTCGGGCACTGGGGGAGTCCGATCGGACCCCCTGCCCACGGGAGGCAGATCACGTACAGGTACGTAATTCTGTCTACAAAAAATAGGAATTTCCTGCAAACCACAAATGGAACAATGCCTCTAAGGGGTGATAATCATTAATTAATTAGCAGCAAACACTCAACCACGTTTCATATCGTGTAATATAAAGCATAAAAATAATAAATGTGCCTGCGCTGAAAAATGTACTAAAATAACGTGCATATACAGTAAATTAATCCCCTATAAATGAGCTGTGAAATCATATATGTATACTATAAAAGTGCAAAATTAAGCCTCAAAGTGCATATAACATTGTGCAAAAAACAATATAACCCATTGAAAGTGCACCATGCATAAATAAAAAACAACAACAAGTGCACAGGTAACCTGTGTATTGCAAGTGTCCAGCTCAATCCACGGGTTAAAATCCAAATAAATGTATGTAAACAGTGTCCATACAAAAAA
This sequence comes from Lithobates septentrionalis, assembly GCA_037952835.1. Lineage (NCBI taxonomy): Eukaryota > Metazoa > Chordata > Amphibia > Anura > Ranidae > Lithobates > Lithobates septentrionalis. The sequence continues at coordinate 210,143 of JBBDGP010003214.1, read as the reverse complement.
AGTTCCTCCGAGATCTTCTAAAAAGGTGCTCAAATCACAGCAAACAATACGTGCTCTCCCGTGACACCCCACATGTGCTTGCGCTCACCTCTACTCGTGTGACCCAGTATTTAAACTGTGTCAAAACACGCAGTGGGGCCAATCCTGGGCTCCCTCAGGATGGAATAATAAGAATACAATCCTCACAGGTGCAGTCAGTATCCACATGTATAGGAGAGAAGTAAGAACTCCATAGTGTAATAAAGCAGGGATATTTTATTAAACCAAAAGAAAATCCTCCAGGAGGGTACTCACATTCAGTGGGTGCTTCAGTGCACCAAACTTAACAAGCATATAAAACAAGCTGCGATCCAAATGGCGTGCGGTGTGGTGTGTAATGTCTCCTCCACTGCTGACAGCTCCGTCCTACCCCTCCCCGACGCGTATTCGGCACAGGGATCACGTGCCTTCCTCTGGGGGATATCCATATCCCCCAGAGGAAGGCACGTGATCCCTGTGCCGAATACGCGTCGGGGAGGGGTAGGACGGAGCTGTCAGCAGTGGAGGAGACATTACACACCACACCGCACGCCATTTGGATCGCAGCTTGTTTTATATGCTTGTTAAGTTTGGTGCACTGAAGCACCCACTGAATGTGAGTACCCTCCTGGAGGATTTTCTTTTGGTTTAATAAAATATCCCTGCTTTATTACACTATGGAGTTCTTACTTCTCTCCTATACATGTGGATACTGACTGCACCTGTGAGGATTGTATTCTTATTATTCCATCCTGAGGGAGCCCAGGATTGGCCCCACTGCGTGTTTTGACACAGTTTAAATACTGGGTCACACGAGTAGAGGTGAGCGCAAGCACATGTGGGGTGTCACGGGAGAGCACGTATTGTTTGCTGTGATTTGAGCACCTTTTTAGAAGATCTCGGAGAAACTTTTTTTGTATGGACACTGTTTACATACATTTATTTGGATTTTAACCCGTGGATTGAGCTGGACACTTGCAATACACAGGTTACCTGTGCACTTGTTGTTTTTTATTTATGCATGGTGCACTTTCTATGGGTTATATTGTTTTTTGCACAATGTTATATGCACTTTGAGGCTTAATTTTGCACTTTTATAGTATACATATATGATTTCACAGCTCATTTATAGGGGATTAATTTACTGTATATGCACGTTATTTTAGTACATTTTTCAGCGCAGGCACATTTATTATTTTTATACGTAATTCTGTCTGCCCGTGCCATTCTGCCGACGTATATCGTTGTGAGGCAGTCAGCAAGTGGTTAAACATCCTCCTTCTGTCCCTGTCGGGATGGCTCATTGGTAATCCCCGACACGGAAGGGCCTTCGTCTTCGTCTAACGGGGACTGAGGCATTTTTCAGCAGCACGTATGCGCATGTGCTCTCCATCCTTGCCCTGTTGTGCTGCCCTCTCTCCGTGTTGGAGGCCTCCTTTTCTTCTCAGCATTACATACTCACATATTGTGTGTAATATGTCCGCCTGTGTCAGATTTCGTCGGAAAGAATAACTTATATTATTCACTGCAGGCGGTTTCCATCTTCATTGTGGGCATTTGAAGCCCACAAGCATTTATTTCCTGGATGTGGTGAATGCTGTGCTTCCAGCATTCACTGCTCGTTCCCGCACATGCTCAGTGGCATCCTGGGAAGCCTGAGACTAGCTCCCAGGAGTCTTGGAGAGGCTAGAAACACGCCTACTCCCACGGGAGGATAACCAGGAAGTGCAAAGAAGAAGAGAAAAATAAAAGGTAATTACGGCAATTTAAATTTTTTTAAACGGCATGTCAGCATCTAGGCAAGGAAGAGAATACATACAGATATTGTTCAAAATTTGGGTGGAACTCCGCTTTATGGTAAGTTACTTATTTATTTATTTCTCCCTGTGCCTGAGTTTATACAACCACCCAGAGACCTCCCGCGCATCCCCCTCTTGTTATACTTACATTTTTATGCGCACCTATTCATAGTACGCATACATACATATTTCCCCTTTAGTTCTCCACTACTCTTACATTTGCACCATCCATGACTCTTTTTTGTGGCGGTTCTCATGAGCCCTGACCTGCTGTCCTGCCTGCTGACACAAGGCTAGCCCCATTTACAACCAAGACTCTACTTTTCAATCAATTATTATCCTGCTGCATTTAGTTATGAAGACTATGTTTATTCACTGGACCCATGGACGTGGGAATCCATCTTTTAACATCCTTGTGTGTACTACTGTTGCCATAGAGAAACAGATGTCCTGTAAGTACCATTTCACTTAGCGTCCACTTTGATGTTTCTTTTGCCTTTTTGTAGAAATCTATGCCTCTTTATCGATGTTACCACCTGTGTTATTGTTTATATAGATGCAAAACACACTTACTTACATACATGTATGCATATATCTCTCTTTTTTAGAAATGCAACAATCTGCTTTCCTGAAACCCCTGAGGAAGGAAGTATACATCATAAAAAGAAATAAATCTTTTTGTGTTTTTCTGAAACATGTAGGGTGTTTTGTTGCGGTTCCACTTTGTTTTTGACCATTTTGCTGGCCTCCAATTGTGGCTACTGCAGCATTCTAGCAGTTGTATTTTGACACTATTGCACTCACTGTATCAATGTTTTTAGATGTCAGTATGCGTTTTGTATATTTTGTATATTTCATAAAATTTTGATATTTTATTTATACTTTTTTTACTCTATTTGCATTTACAACCCATTGATCCTTGTTGGTCCACTGCCCGCAATATCCCTTTGGGGCATTTCTGTTTTCTGTTTCTATCTCTGTCATTAATGGATGAGGGATCTGTTAGTGTCTTCCCGTCCCGAGTCACATATGGTCGAGATAGTCACCGGGGAGGAGCTTTCCCTGGCCACCCATGCCAGCATACTGCCAGTCTTCTCCCCGTGCTCGAAGATTCTTTGGGACTGATGTAGGAATTTAGTTTTGGTGGCTGACGTTCGTAACAGGAGAACATCCCTCAAAGTTGCCTGAAAGTCAGAGTATGATCTCGGAGTCCCCGACTCGGAGTATTCCTCCTCAAGTGCTGTCACCCTCTCCTCAGCCTTTCGGGTCTCCTCCCTCAGATCCTTACGGATCTTACGGATATGTGACTGTAGGCTACCCATGGTGAAGGCCTTAAATGTGTCCCAAGACGCGATCAGAGACACTGATTGATCCAGTTCCCGCCAATACTGTACCGCCTCAGACCTATATGGTTCTGATATTCTGGAATCAGACAGCCAGAACCTGGACAGTCTCCAGAGACTCTCCCCCGGTACACAGGACACGCACAGCTTCAAGGCAAGCGGGGCGTGATCGGATATGCCGCGGGGGAGAATGGTGATATCCCTGACTCTGGGTAGGACAGACCCCCCTGCATAGGCAAAGTCTATGCGTGAGAGGGTTTTGTGTGAAGCTAAGTGGCATGTATAGGCCCTTCGGGAGGGGTTACGCCATCGCCACACATCAGTCAAATTAGAGGCTTCCTCCCAGGAGAGCCCACTCCGGGTGAGAGTCTGTCCATCACAGGGCCTGGGGCCAGGTTAAAGTCCCCCAGCATCACCACATTAACTGTAGCATAGGTGGCATTTTTAGAAATAAGCTGGTTAAGTAATCTCATGGAAGCCGGGGGGGGGGGGCAGGTACAGTCCCACCACCACTAACTCCAATCTGCCTACCATGGCATGGAGTATAACGAAGCAACCCTCCGGGTCTAGTTCCAGCGCCAGCAGCTTGAACGGTAGAGATTTATGAACAAGAATGCTGACCCCCTCTAGAGTAATTTGTGTATGTGGAGTGGTACTGATGTCCCACCCAGGGCCATCTAAGGCTCAAAAGCTTACTGCCTGTCAAGTGAGTTTCCTGCAGTATACATATTTGGGGATGATAAGTTTTGAGAAATTGAAATACTAATGACCTCTTCACAGAGGAGTTCAAACTCCTAATGTTCCATGAAACAATAGTACAGTCAGCCATAATCATCTAATGGTACATTTTCAAGTTGTGGACCTCCACCCAAAATTAGATGCAAGGTCCGGACCACTATATGGGTCAGGACGTGGCATCCCAAACATCTAGTGACATACATGTTTACATCGCTTGTGGAAAAAACAATACAAGAACCAACTATAACAAATAAAACCCAACCAACTCCTCCACCCCACCACCCCTAACTTTGGGGAGGCTCAGGATCCCAACTTAGAACCAAGGCAAACACGCCTGTAATGGGGGAACGCGTGCAAAACAACATTCGCAGTTCAGCAGTTAGATGTTACATCTAGTCTCTTGCTGGAGACCGGATTAGTAAAAAAGCGGGTGCAGGCTCCTAGCAGCTGCCAGGGGTACAAACTTAAATGTTAACGTTGCAGAGTTAATCAAATTATTTCAGCCATTGCCAAAGGAGAAAACAGGGTGGCAAAAAAAGGGGGGGGAGAGGATGTGGCAGGAGTCAACCTTCATATATATCCCCCTTCGGGATGCCTCAATCAGCCTCAAGGAGGGCTGAGGGGCATCATCTCCCAATACCCCTATCACCCATAAGGGTGTGTATGCAGTGGCACTCAGTGGATGATCTGGGTTGAGAGGCCTTACTCAGGCCAATGTATAAGAGAGGCACGTCTTTAAGACCACAGGTGGCTAAGGCACTTATGGGCTGGATTCCCAACCATAGGGATAGTAGTAGCTAAGTACATGCCGTCACATTCGTGCATGTGGAGGGTATCAGGACCCAGTAGGAAGACCCAGGCCAATGTGTAAGAAAAGGGAAGTTGAAGGAAAAACAACAGACGACAGCAGCCCGCTCAATCGGGCGATCAAGTAGGTCACTTATCTGGGCGGGAGTGTGTCGATCCAGCCGGAGGCCTCCTCTGGGGACATGAAGAACCGAACAGACTCCTCATCCTCCACCCTCAGCCTGGCCAGGAACAGCATGCTGTACTTGATATGGTGGGAGCGGAGCCTCGCTCTTACAGCATCAAAGGATTTCCCTTGCTTCTGGGTTTCCAGCTAATAATCCGGAAAGATTAGGAGCTTAGCGTTTTCGAAGCGGAGTTCGCATTGGGCCCTAGCCTCCCTCATCACAATATCTCTGTCCCGAAAATGAAGGAGTTTGAAGTGAAAGGTTCGGGGTGGTTCTCCTTGGGGCCCCCTGCTGGTGGGTATGCGATGGGCCCTTTCCACAGTAAAAAATGGAGAAAAGCGTGCTGAAGGGCGTAGCTGTTGCAATAAGCATTCAGCGAAGGCCATAGGGTTCGTGCCCTCTGCCCCCTCAGGGAGTCCCAGAATACGCAAATTGTTTCTTCTGTTGCGATTCTCTGCATCTTCTGCACGGGACTCAAGCGTCTTTACCCTGGCTTTAAGTGCGTGAATGTCGGCCCCATGATCATGTACCGTATCCTCCGCCTGGGAGACCCTTTGCTCCACCTCAGTCATTCTGCCACGAAAGGCATCAAAGTCCTTCCTAATAAACTTTACATTAGCTTGAATATGATTCACCTTACCAGTCATGGTGGTTATGGCCTGTAGAATTGCCTTGAAATTGGCCGCCGTGGCAGGCAGCCTGTTGGGGTCTTCGGCCTGGTTCTCCATCCGGGCAGGAGTCTTAGGCGAGGCAGCGGCTGCGGCCCTGTCTGTAATGTCGGGCCTCGCTGCCATTTTACGGGATCGGGGCTGACTCTTCCTCCTTTGCATACCCTGGGGAGGGTACCAGGAGTAGACAGGGACAGCCCGCCGGAATTTTTTTCCTGGCGTCCGGACGGGTACCACGCTGGCCCTGTGAGGCCGCGGGCAGGATTTTTAGGCGAGTCCGTGGCTTCGGCCTAGTCTGCAATGTCCGGTCCTATCACCCTTTCCTGGGATCTCGGCCGGCCGATTCTTCTCCCTCCGGAGTGGCCCCCCTGTCAGCAGGGACTCAGTAGGGTCTGTTTTGGCGGTCTGCACCCAGTAAAAGGAGGATTATTAGTTTTGGTCCTGGGGAGCTCAGACAAACACGTCTGCTCCCTTTGCTATCTTGGACACGCCCCCCAAGTCCCATAGACTTTAACGGTGTTCATGTGTTTGCACAAATTTTTGGTCTGTTCGCATGTTCTGCCGCGAACCGAACCGGGGGGTGGTGTTCGGCTCATCCCTAGTGGAGAAGGATCTGGATGTTTTGGTAGATCATAAGCTTAATAATAGTGTAGCACTGCCTCCTAGGGGACTGCTTGGATTTACATGCTCATCTGCACTGCCATAACCTGATGAACATTCCAACCCACCTGGCATTCTGGGTTCAGACATCTTGGTACCGCTGCAAAGTAATAACTCAGACAACTCTGTGTATTCAGATTCTGATAGTATTTACTTGAATCAGTTGGAAAAGGGTGGTACACAATGTAGTATAATATTATAAGCTTCCCCTATAAGCAAATAATTCCATTGCGCTGAAAAGCACAATTATAGCTCTCTTGTAAAATGCAGGGAAAGCGCGTTTTTATATCTCCAAGTAACACAGACAGATGCTGGTATCACATTGAGCTTAGCCAAAATCCTCTTGAATAGGACCTGCTATCTTTATTTATAGTGTAAAACATGAATAACAAAGGAAGGTGGTGGCTTCACAATCAGCCAATCAGACACTTGTATTCCTTCAAAAGAACCAATCAGACACATGTATATATTCAAATAGAATTCCAGTAGTGACGTGCGCAAACGATCATGTGCAGAGCTATGTGGGCAGTTTTCTGTTGAGACACAATGGGGTTAATTTACTAAAGGCAAATAGACTGTGCACTTTTGAAAGTGCAGTTGCTCTCTGAAAGTGCAGTTGCTCCAGTGCTAAGTAAATGAGGTAAAGCTTCACTTTACAAAGAACAACCAATCACATGCAAGGAAAATAAAAAAAACTGCATTTTTGCTTGCACATGATTAGATGATGGAAGCCAGCAGAGCTCTCCCTCATTTACTAAGCTCTGGAGCAACTGCACTTTTCAAAGTGCACAGTCTATTTGCCTTTAGTAAATCAACCCCAATGTGCCTCACATTGTGGACACTACAAACATGGCTCTGATCACGACCGTGTGCACATTCCCACCGCTACCATTGGTGTGAGCCATACTCTACCATGTCTCAGTGAGCCATAATTTTGTACGGTTATGCTATGGTTCCCATGTACGCAGATCTGTTTGCTAGGAGCGTGGATGCAGTCAAAATGAGGTCGCCAGTCCCTTTGTGAGGCATAAACGAAAATCCCTTGAAGGGCGAACAGATCGGCTGTGTCCACGGGAAGGTTTGCAGAACCAACGATGTCTGTATGTGCGAATATGCTCGCATGAGCGTATTGCAGCAAAACTGACACTGGGGGACATCTGACAACATACATTAATAAAAATTTCCACAACAGTCCCTCCTCTTTGTCATATGCTCCCATGTGTCCCTCAATGAATCTTGATCTTCTTACATCTGGAAATTAATCAGTCCTTACAGTCCATATAAGTTCATAAAAAAGAAAACATGGCTTGACTTGTAGACTCTGTTCTTTAGAAGGGATGACTTAAAGGAGGACATGAAGGCCGGTCATTCTGGGATCCTCTGTGTCTTGTACCTGGGTTGGGCTTCAGGACGTCTCATCCCAGCTAAGAAGATGTGGTCATCTGCTCGGGCTCTGTTCACTCGTCCAATCAGGCAACAGTAGCACCTCATCACGGCAAACAGAAAACAGAAACAAAAACAGCATGAATATATATATATATATATATATATATATATATATATATATATATATATATATATATATATATATACCACTACTTCCTTCAACCATGATCCGCTGAAAAATAAAAAAAATCCCCAAAGATTCTCAGACCCTTAAAAGGATTCCAACCTTCACTAGCTATAGCTCTGGCTTTGCCCTGCAGGGATCTAACCCTATCCATATGGGCCTGAACTATGTCACTAATATCCCCGATCCAGGTACGACAATCTTTACCTATGGATTCACAGAAACCCCCTTGGATGCCAACAGATAATTGTGGGCCATCTTTTAATAGAAGGGTCTTGATCTGCTGCTGTTCCTGTGGGATCTTCCTTGTAGCTTCAACAGTTACATTGAATAGTCCATCCACACTGGATGAGAAATTGTTCAATAGTTTCATAAGCTCAAGCCCCTACCGTGTACAAGCAGAAAACCATGCCCAGAGCTGGTCGGGGTTGGTGAACAATTCCCTTCTAGCTGTCCCTACCATTCTTACCTTCTCTCGCGTCATCAGATCCTCACGATTGGCCACGACATAAGATGCTGGGACACGTTTCACCAGGATGCATGAACCTCTTGCATTAGGGGGAGTTACCTTATAAGCTGTATACCCACATAAGTACCAAACTAAAGTTGAACCACACTTGTGGGCTACTTAGTTGTCCCGATACCCAAACTGGCAAAAACCAGAGCTATTGTTAAAACTATAACTAATTTTACCCTCTAGAAATGTATCGTTAAGTTCGATTGACAAGTGTCTGTTTGGAGTTTTTACTAGTTTGTCAAAACTCCTCATACCAATATGAACTTCATATATAGCATGTACCGCTGTCATCGCTGGGGTACTAAAGCTCGGTGGAGATTCAGAGTAGACCCAGCAATTGGTCCTGTTCGCTTTCTTAGCTAGTTGGAAAATACACTAAGCTAAAAATATAAATAAACAAAGATACTCCTCATCCTTTGGTGTAGTTGAGCAGCTTCTTGCAGTGGCTGGCATGGATCCAGTTGTCTCGTCCCTCACACTTCTTTACAACGACCCAGACACCTGGTTGGAAAGAATGTAAACCGGTTATTGTGTCAGGGTCCAGGAGGGACTCATGAACCCTCTGGTGGACCTTTTGAAGTTCACGTTACAGTGACTGCACCTACTCCATCAGCTGAGAATGTAGGCGACAGCTGCTGGGGAAAGTACAACTCTAGTTTTCGGTTGACCTCCAAACAAACCTCCATATGGCAATAACTCAGACATGTGGGAACTCAATGACTGTGGTCACTGCATAACCTGTGCGTGGCTTACCTTGTAGGGTATAATACCTGGAACCATTGACAAAAAGGTTCTTCATCTGGGATGGGAGCCTCCTTCACCAGACTGCTGGTTGCTGATTCAAATTCCTTTAACCACTTCAGCCCCGGAAGGATTTACCCCCTTCCTGACCAGAGCACTTTTTACAATTCGGCACTGCGTCGCTTTAACTGCTAATTGCGCGGTCATGCAATGCTGTACCCAAACGAAATTTGCGTCCTTTTCTTCCCACAAATAGAGCTTTCTTTTTATGGTATTTGATCACCTCTGCTGTTTTTATTTTTTGCGCTATAAACGGAAAAAGACTGAAAATTTTGAAAAAAAATGATATTTTCTACTTTTTGTTATAAAAAAAATCCAATAAACTAAATTTTAGTCATACATTTAGGCCAAAATGTATTCGGCCACATATCTTTGGTAAAAAAAATGTCAATAAGCGTATATTTATTGGTTTGCGCAAAAGTTATAGCGTCTACAAACTAGGGTACATTTTCTGGAATTTACACAGCTTTTAGTTTCTGACTGCCTATGTCATTTCTTGAGGTGCTAAAATGGCAGGGCAGTACAAAACCCCCCCAAATGACCCCATTTTGGAAAGTAGACACCCCAAGGAAATTGCTGAGAGGCATGTTGAGCCCATTGAATATTTATTTTTTTTGTCCCAAGTGATTGAATAATGACAAAAAAAAGAAAAAAAAAAAAATTACAAAAAGTTGTCACTAAATGATATATTGCTCACACAGGCCATGGGCATATGTGGAATTACACCCCAAAATACATTCAGCTGCTTCTCCTGAGTACGGGGATACCACATGTGTGGCACTTTTTGGGAGCCTAGCCGCATACGGGGCCCCGAAAACCCAGCACCACCTTCAGGATTTCTAAGGGCATACATTTTTGATTTTACTCCTCACTACCTATCACAGTTTTGAAGGCCATAAAATGCCAAGATGGCACAAACCCCCCCCAAATGACCCCATTTTGGAAAGTAGACACCCCAAGCTATTTGCTGAGAGGCATGGTGAGTATTTTGCAGCTCTCATTTGTTTTTGAAAATGAAGAAAGACCAGAAAAAAAATTTTTTTTTTTCTTTTTTCAATTTTCAAAACTTTGTGACAAAAAGTGAGGTCTGCAAAATACTCACTATACCTCTCAGCAAATAGCTTGGGGTGTCTACTTTCCAAAATGGGGTAATTTGGGGGGGGGTTTGTGCCACCTGGGCATTCCATGGCCTCCGAAACTGTGATAGGTAGTGAGGAGTGAAATCAAAAATTTACGGCCTTAGAAAGCCTGAAGGCGGTGCTTGGTTTTCGGGGTCCCGTGCGCGGCTAGGCTCCCAAAAAGTCCCACACATGTGGTATCCCCGTACTCAGGAGAAGCAACAGAATTTATTTTGGGGTGTAATTTCACATATCCCCAGGGCATGTTTGAGCAATATAACATTTAGTGACAACTTTGTGCAAAAAAAAAAAAAAAAAAAAAAAAAATTTGTCTCTTTCCCGCAACTTGTGTCACAATATAAAATATTCCATGGACTCGACATGCCTCTCAGCAAATAGCTTGGGGTGTCTACTTTCCAAAATGGGGTCATTTGGGGGGGGTTTGAACTGTCCTGGCATTTTATGCACAACATTTAGAAGCTTATGTCACACATCACCCACTCTTCTAACCACTTGAAGACAAAGCCCTTTCTGACACTTTTTGATTACATGAAAAAATTATTTTTTTTTGCAAGAAAATTACTTTGAACCCCCAAACATTATATATTATTTTAAAGCAAATGCCCTACAGATTAAAATGGTGGGTGTTTCATTTTTTTTTTTTCACACAGTATTTGCGCAGCGATTTTCAAACGCATTTTTTGGGAAAAAAACACACTTTTTTAAATTTTAATGCACTAAAACACACTATATTGCCCAAATGTTTGATGAAATAAAAAAGATGATCTTAGGCCGAGTACATGGATACCAAACATGACATGCTTTAAAATTGCGCACAAACGTGCAGTGGCAACAAAATTAATACATTTTTAATAGCCTTTAAAAGCCTTTACAGGTTACCACTTTAGATTTACAGAGGAGGTCTACTGGAAAAATTACTGCCCTCGATCTGACCTTCGCGGTGATACCTCACATGCATGGTGCAATTGTTGTTTACGTTTGACGCCAGACCGCCGCTTGCGTTCGCCTTAGCGCGAGAGCAGGGGGGACAGGGGTGCTTTTTATTTATTTATTTTTTTTCTTTATTTTTTTTTGCTTTTTTATCTTATTTTTAAACTGTTCCTTTCATTTTTTTTTTTTTAAATCATTTTTTATTGTTATCTCAGGGAATGTAAATATCCCCTATGATAGCAATAGGTAGTGACAGGTACTCTTTTTTGAAAACATTGGGGTCTATTAGACCCTAGATCTCTCCTCTGCCCTCAAAGCATCTGACCACACCAAGATCGGTGTGATAAAATGCTTCCCCAATTTCCCAATGGCGCTATTTACATCCGGCGAAATCTAAGTCATAAAATGCTCGTAGCTTCCGGTTTCTTAGGCCATAGAGATGTTTGGAGCCACTCTGGTCTCTGATCAGCTCTATGGTCAGCTGGCTGAATCACCGGCTGCATTCTCAGGTTCCCTGTTGAGACAGGAGAGCCAGAGAAAAACACGGAAGACGGTGGGGGGGGGGCATTCCCTCCCACTGCTTGTAAAAGCAGTCTAGAGGCTAATTAGCCGCTAGGATTGCTTTTACATGAAAGCCGACCGCTGGCTAAAAAGAATGATACCAAGATGATACCTAAACCTGCAGGCATCATTCTGGTATAACCACTCAAAGTCGTGAATGGCGTACCTGAAGACAAAAAAATGGTTAACAATAAAGCACAGTAAACGGTAAAGTATAAAAAATTGCATACCTGAAAAGCAAACATGATAAAACATAATAACAATAAAACATTGCAGAATAGAATACAGTAAAAAAGAGCAGAACATTAGAGAGAGAATAGAGAGAGAGAGAACAATAAAACGACAACTATTTTTTTTTATTTTTGTTTGTGTTTTTTTTTTTTTTACACTTTTTTTTTGTAACTGTAACTTTTATAACTGTAACCGGTTCCAGGTTCGAGTCTCTCAAAATGCGATGGCATCTTGGGAAACCCTGTGAAAGTGTGCCTAGTCTGTGCAATTCTGTACCCTACGCTAATACTCAACTAGTGAATGGTAGCGTTCAAAACATTCACCAATGCAAAGACCAGGATTGTCAGGACAGGAGGGACAATAATAGCGGGTGTCACGCCTATATCCGCGCTTGCTGCAGACACAACATCTTTTTGGGGGGGGTTCGTTGGGTAGGGGTACTCGGGAGGATATATAAATGCCTCTCATGCACCTGACTGCATTTGGTTGGGGATGTGAATGGGGGAAGTACGGGCGCTGCAGAAGCGGTGGGTTCCCAATTAGGATTGGCGAATGCAGCAGGAAGGGCACTATGGGCACGACGGGCCTGTGTTTGTCTTTTTGGTGGCAGCGGGACACTACTTGTGCTTGCCACCTCACCAGCTTGAACTGCACTTATGGGACTCGCCACATCACCACTAGGGATGAGCTTCGTGTTCGAGTCGAACCCATGTTCGACTCGAACATCGGCTGTTCGACCGTCCGTCGAATTGCGAACGTTATGGGCCGTTCGCGCCAAATTCGTGTGGCGCGTCACGGCCCATAATTCACTGCAGCATCGCAGTGCATTGCTGGCTGATGATTGGCCAAGCATGCACTATGACCCGCATGCTTGGCCAATCACAGCGCCGTCAGTAGAGAGAGCTGTAATTGGCCAAAGCCAGGGTGGCTTTGGCCAATTATGGCTCAGGGGATTTAGTACACGCCCCACACTATATAAGGCCGCCTGCACGGCGGCCCTGTGTAGTGTGTTCCGGTGTGCTGATAGAGAGAGAGAGAGAGAGAGACAGTGTCATTTGATTTGAGTTAGCTAGATTAGGCTAGATCTGTTCCTGCTATTTACATTTAGTGCAGTGCGTCCTGCTCACAGTGTTCAGCTAGATCCGTTCCTGCTATTTACATTTAGTGCAGTGCGTCCTGCTCACAGTGTTCAGCTAGATCCGTTCCTGCTATTTACATTTAGTGCAGTGCGTCCTGCTCACAGTGTTCAGCTAGATCCGTTCCTGCTATTTACATTTAGTGCAGTGCGTCCTGCTCACAGTGTTCAGCTAGATCTGTTCCTGCTATTTACATTTAGTGCAGTGCGTCCTGCTCACAGTGTTCAGCTAGATCCGTTCCTGCTATTTACATTTAGTGCAGTGCGTCCTGCTCACAGTGTTCAGCTAGATCCGTTCCTGCTATTTACATTTAGTGCAGTGCGTCCTGCTCACAGTGTTCAGCTAGATCCGTTCCTGCTATTTACATTTAGTGCAGTGCGTCCTGCTCACAGTGTTCAGCTAGATCCGTTCCTGCTATTTACATTTAGTGCAGTGCGTCCTGCTCACAGTGTTCAGCTAGATCCGTTCCTGCTATTTACATTTAGTGCAGTCAGTGCGTCCTGCTCACAGTGTTCAGCTAGATCTGTTCCTGCTATTTACATTTAGTGCAGTGCGTCCTGCTCACAGTGTTCAGCTAGATCCGTTCCTGCTATTTACATTTAGTGCAGTCAGTGCGTCCTGCTCACAGTGTTCAGCTAGATCCGTTCCTGCTATTTACATTTAGTGCAGTGCGTCCTGCTCACAGTGTTCAGCTAGATCCGTTCCTGTTATCTTCCTACTGACAGGCAGGCTTGTCTGGTTACAGTATATAAAGCTACCTGAAGAAAATTACAGGTGTTCTATCCCAGCTTAGTGCAGCTACAGGCCATTAGTATGTCTGGAAGGCCAAGAAGGAGAGGCAGACAGTCACAAGCCAATAAGAGAGGGCAAGCAGGCTCTGTGTCTAGTGCTGGTCGTGGAGACGGTGCATCCTCATCAGCCCGTGGCCATGGGACACGCTTGGCCTTTTTTTCGGCAGCTGGCCGTGTTGAGCCGCAACATGCAGAAAACTTGGTCGAGTGGATGACCAAGCCGTCCTCATCCTCCTCATCCTCTCTCACCCATGCCCAGGGTGCTTTGTCTGGCAAAGCAGCGGCCTCTTCCCTCAGCTCAATGTCATCAGTGACTCCTTCCCTAGCTCCACCATGTCCTCATGAGGATTCCCTCGAACTGTTTGACCACAGTGTTGGGTACATGCTCCAGGAGGATGCCCAGCGTTTGGAAGGCTCTGATGATGATACTGAGCTCGATGAAGGCAGTAACATGAGCACGGACAGAGGGGGTGCCCAAGAAGGACAGCAATCTGGCAGTCATGCTCCCCCTGCTGCAGCATACTGCCAGGTTTGCTCCAGTGATGAGGAGGGAGGGGATGATGAGGTCACTGACTCAACGTGGGTGCCTGATAGGAGAGAGGAGGAGGAGGAGGAGGCGGCACATCACCAACGAGGCAGGATGCCCTCCAGGGGCCAGCCTAAGGGCAGCACATTGACTGCATCACACCCCAAAGCTCCACATGTGCAGGGCGCTGCAGTCTCTGCGCGTTATTCAAAAAGTTCTTTGGTGTGGGCCTTTTTTGAGACGAGTGCATCAGATCGCACCGCTGCTATTTGCAACATATGTCTCAAGCGTATCTCGCGTGGCCAAAACATCTCCCGCTTGGGTACCACATGCTTGACCAGACATATGTTGACCTGCCATGCAGTTCGTTGGCAAGCATATCTAAAAGACCCACACCAAAGAACAAAGAGGATCTCTCCTTGCTCCTCATCAGCTGAGATTTCCAACCCCACTAGACCTTCAGTCCTCTCTGAGACCTGCAGTGAGAGGAATGAAGGTGTAGAATTAGGTGTGTCACAGCCAAGTACTTGTGGGCAATCTGCTTTTGGTACACCGACGTCAGATTGTACCAGGCAAATTTCCCTGCCCCAGCTGCTGCACTGCCGAAAGAAGTTTGCTCCCAGCCATCCACATGCCCAGCGGTTGAATGCTAGCTTGGCAAAATTGCTAGCACTTCAACTGCTGCCTTTTCAGTTGGTAGACTCTGCCCCCTTCCGTGAGTTTGTGGAATGTGCGGTTCCTCAGTGGCAGGTACCCAAACGCCACTTTTTCTCACGGAAGGCGATTCCGGCTCTCTACCGGCATGTGGAAGGCAATGTCCATGCCTCGCTGGACAGGGCGGTCAGCGGTAAGGTGCATATTACCGCTGACTCATGGTCCAGCAGGCATGGACAGGGACGTTACTTAAGTTTCACGGCGCATTGGGTGACTCTGCTGGCAGCTGGGAAGGATGCAGGACAAGGTGCAGTAGTGTTGGAGGTTGTTCCGCCACCACGCCTCCAAAATGCTGATTGTGACACACCTCTCTCCTCCACCCCCTCCTCTTCTTCTTCCTCCATGGCCTCTTCCTCGGAACCAGCGGTGCTCCGTAGGCGTTCAAGGGGCTACGCAAGTACGCAGGCCAAAAGATGCCATGCGGTGCTTGAGCTGGTGTGCTTGGGGGACAGGAGCCACACTGGGGCAGAGGTTCTGTCAGCTCTGCAGGGGCAGGTTCAGAGGTGGTTGACGCCACGCCAACTTAAGGCAGGAATGGTGGTTTGCGACAATGGCACCAACCTCCTCTCTGCCCTCCGACAGGGACAACTGACCCATGTGCCCTGTTTGGCTCACGTCCTTAACTTGGTGGTGCAGCGGTTCTTGGGCAGGTACCCGGGCTTACAGGATGTCCTGAGGCAGGCCAGGAAAGTCTCTGTGCATTTCCGCCGGTCATATAATGCCAGTGCTCGGCTGACGGACCTCCAAAAGGAGTTTAACCTGCCCAAGAACCGCCTAATCTGTGACATGCCCACCAGGTGGAACTCGACATTGGCCATGCTGCAGCGGCTGCACACGCAGCAGAGGGCCATCAATGAGTACCTGTGCGACTATGGCACCAGGACAGGGTCAGGGGACCTTGGTTTTTTTTCCCCACGCCAGTGGGCCATGATCAGGGATGCATGCACTGTCCTGTCACCATTCGAGGAGGCCACGAGGATGGTGAGCACTGACAGTGCATGCATCAGTGACACTGTCCCCCTTGTCCACCTGTTGGAGCACACGCTGCGTGGAATAATGGACAGGGCACTTGAGGCAGAACAGAGGCAGGAAGAGGAGGACTTCCTTAGCTCTCAAGGCCCCCTTTATCCAGACAGTGTTCCTGCGTGCCCGCCGATCACACAGGAAGAGGACGAGGAGGAGGAGGAAGATTGTGTCAGTATGGAGGTGGAGCCTGGCACTCAGCATCAGCAGTCTTTAAGGGATCAGTCCCAAGGAACACATGGACTTGTACGTGGCTGGGAGGAGGTGGCTGCGGACGTTGTTGTCCTTAGTGACCCAGAGGACACCGGACCGAATGCCTCAGCAAACCTACGCTGCATGGCCTCCCTGATCCTGCAAAGCCTGCGTAAGGATCCTCGTATTCGTGGTATCAAGGAGAAGGACCAATACTGGCTGGCAACCCTCCTTGATCCACGTTACAAGGGTAAGGTTGCGGACCTTATCTTGCCATCGCAGAGGGAGCAGAGGATGAAACATCTTCGGGAGGCCTTGCAGAAAGGTCTGTGCAACGCGTTCCCAGAGACTGGGAGGTTACAAACTCCTGTTTCTGGACAACGTGTTGCTGAGGCTTCGGTCAGTCAAAGAAGGAGCGGTGGAGAAGGTGGCCGTCTGACCGATGCGTTCAGACAATTTTTTGGTCCGCAGCCCCAAGGTATGATCGGTTCCAGCAACCATCGCCAGCGTCTGTTTTACATGGTGCAGGAATACCTAGGGGCAAGATCAGACTTGGACACCTTTCCCACCGAAAATCCTCTGGGTTACTGGGTCTTGAGGATGGATCACTGGCCAGAGCTTGCACAGTATGCAATTGAGCTACTGGCCTGTCCTGCATCCAGCGTTCTTTCGGAACGCACATTCAGTGCTGCTGGAGGCGTGGTAACCGATCACAGGGTGCGTCTGTCCACTGACTCGGTCGATCGGCTGACCTTCATAAAAATGAATCAGTCTTGGATCACCACCAGCTACCAAGCACCTGATGCTGATGTAACTGAATAATTTTTTTCAGATCCCTTCAAAGACTGCCTATGCTGATGCTGAGTGACTATCCCTGAGTAATTATCCTCTTCCTCCTCAATCATCACGCTGATAGCTTGTAAGAACATTTTTGGTTCTGGGCGCCACCACCAGTGCCTAAGGCACAATTTTTCAGCCCCTGTTTAACAGGGGCATGTAATTACAATTTTTGATGTAATACTTTGCAGCAGGGCTCGTTCCTGCATTCCAACTAGAGTGTCTGTGAGGGGTTGCAGTGTTGTGGCACCAGCACCAGTGCCTAAGGCCCAATTTTTCTGCCCCTGTCTAACAGGGGCGTGTAATTACAATTTTTGATGCAATACTTTGCAGCAGGGCTCGTTCCTGCATTCCAACTAGAGTGTCTGTGAGGGGTTGCAGTGTTGTGGCACCAGCACCAGTGCCTAAGGCCCAATTTTTCAGCCCCTGTCTAACAGGGGCGTGTAATTACAATTTTTGATGCAATACTTTGCAGCAGGGCTCGTTCCTGCGTTCCAACTAGAGTGTCTGTGAGGGGTTGCAGTGTTGTGGCACCAGCACCAGTGCCTAAGGCCTAATTTTTCAGCTCCTGTTCAACAGGGGCATGTAATTACAATTCTTGATCTAATATTTCACAGCAGGGCCCTGTAAGGGCTTACAGTGTTTTGGCCACAGCAACACCTAAGGCCCAAATTTCTGCTGAGTATATAGGGCAGGACCCTACTTTCAAACATCTAACTTACAAACGACTCCTACTTGCAAACGGAAGGAGACAACAGGAAGTGAGATGAAATCTACCCCTAGGAAGGGAAATTCTCTCATGTAAGAGTTAATATGGGAAAACAATTTCTCCTTTCCACTGATGCTTTCCAATCCTTGTTCCACAAAAAAACCCAAATTTTCAAAAAACATTTTTCATTGGGACAAAAAAGTGAGGTGAAATCTTCTGAAGAGGAGGAAAGACGCAAAACAAATGTCACAGGGGTGATAACCCTTCCCTATGTTTTCCAAAAAACTTAGAAAAGATTTTTTGGCTGGAGCTAAACACGTTAAAAATGTTCAAAATTACAAACAGATTCTACTTAACAACAAACCTACAGTCCCTGTCTTGTTTGCACCGCCTGTATACTGCTGTTCAGAGTATATAGGGACCTTTCCTTATTTTAATTTGGGTGCGGGGTTCCCCTTAATATCCATACAAGACCCAAAGGGCCTGGTAATGGACTGGGGGGTACCCATGCCGTTTGTCTCACTGATTTTCATCCATATTGCCATGACCCGACATGACATTAAACCCGCAAGCAGTTTTAAATGAGATTTTTTCCTTTAAAAATGACATTTGGTGCAGGGACTGTTCTAAACATGGGAAACACGCGTCACTTTACAGGCATACTATAGACACCCCCCAGGTACGATATTTAAAGGAATATTTCACTTTTTTTTTTTACTTTAAGCATCATTAAAATCACTGCTCCCGAAAAAACGGCCGTTTTTAAAAGTTTTTTTTGCATTGATACATGTCCCCTGGGGTAGGACCCGGGTCCCCACACCCTTTTTAGGACAATACCATGCAAATTAGCCTTTAAAATGAGCACTTTTGATTTCGAACGTTCGAGTCCCATAGACGTCAATGGGGTTCTAACGTTCGTGCGAACTTGCGGTCCGTTCGCGGGTTCTGGTGCGAACCGAACCGGGGGGTGTTCGGCTCATCCCTAATCACCACGTGTTACTGCAGTGCTGGTTTGACTACGACCGGGGTTTACTACGCCGCTGGTGCTTGCCAGTTCACCAAAACGCTACAAAAAAAAGTGTCAGTGATCGATCGATACTGCACTTGGGTGGGCTGGACTGGGCTGGGCCGGGCGGAGGGGCAAAACGCAGGTGCTAGCAGGTATCTGGGCTGATCCCGCTAACACTGCGTTTTTGGGAACCCTAAACTGCTGGGGACGCTAGTATAGATCTGATCGGATCAGATATTGATGCGTTCAGATACTATACCACTAAGGGAGGTGTACGGTGCGTGTACGGTGCGTGCGTGGGTGTTCGCGGTACTGGCGCTAATCTGACGCTGCCTAGGGCGACGCATATCACCGCCGGGCGATCAGGGGGCTAAACCTTTATTCGGTAATAAACGGCGGGTGCCCTGACACTATAAAAAATAAACGAACTAACCAGCGTCACCCGTAACGGTTATATGGTGATCAGTGGTGAAAGGGTTAACTAGGGGCCATCAAGGGGTTAAAACATTTATTAGATAGTATATGGGGGTCCCTGTCGCTATAAAACACTGACGGCGAACCTAAATATTTACGTCCCTAACTAGCGTCACCAGCGACACTAATACAGCGATCAGAAAAATGATCGCTTAGCAACACTGGCGACAGGGGGTGATCAAGGGGTTAAAACTTTATTAGGGGGGTAAGGGGGGTACCCTAGACCTACAGGGGGCTAAACCTTTATTCGGTAATAAACCGCGGGTGCCCTGACACTATAAAAATAAACGAACTAACCAGCGTCACCCGTAACGGTTATACGGTGATCAGTGGTGAAAGGGTTAACTAGGGGGCAATCAAGGGGTTAAAACATTTATTCGGTAGTATATGGGGGTCCCTGTCGCTATAAAACACTGACGGCGAACCTAAATATTTACGTCCCTAACTACCGTCACCAGCGACACTAATACAGCGATCAGAAAAATGATCGCTTAGCGACACTGGTGAGGGGGGGTGATCAAGGGGTTAAAACTTTATTAGGGGGGGTAAGGGGGGTACCCTAGACCTACAGGGGGCTAATACTAACTGTCCCACCACTGCTAACTGTCACAAACTGACACTATGCAGTAATCAGGAAAAAAAAAAAAAAAAACAAAAAAACCTGCTTGGTGTCAGTTTGTGACAGGGGGGGGGGGGGTGATTGGGGGGGGATCGGGGGGCGATCGGGGGGGGATCGGGGGTGTAATGTATGCCTGGCATGTTCTACTGTGTGTGTGTGTGTGTTTGGTGCACTTACATGTCATCTCTCCTCGGCGCTGGAACGGAAACTGCCAGACCGAGGAGAGATGACATCACATCCTCTGCCTCTGTGTACTATACAGAGGCAGGGGATGTTTCTCATTGGCTGGGAGCGATCGCGAGGGGGGGGCCACGATCGGATGGCCTCCCCCTCGTCTGTCATCGCTCCCAACCAAATGCCGACCGCAGCTGGCACCGGGGGGGGTCCGATCGGACCCCCCACCCGCGGGAAGGCAATCACGTACTAGGTACGTGATTTTGCCTGCCCGTGCCGCTCTGCTCACGTATATATGCGTGAGGCGGTCGGCAAGTGGTTAAAAGAAAGACAGTTGTGGAACATGTCATCCTATTGGGTCACAAACTTGGTTAGAATTAGAGCAGTTAGTATTATTAGTTTGAAAACTGTCATTCTCACCACTATCTCCCCATTTTCTTCCTCATTACAAACCGAAGGGAGAGATGCAGGGTTTAGAATGGTGCAGAAAAAAAAAACAATGAAGCCCATTATACTTTTTACCCTCTTTTAGGCGTGTGTATTTGTGCATGTGTACAGCTATCTACATACACCTTCAGAAACTCACTGGACCTGAAAAGGTACTTATAAACAAAAGTTATTACTCTATCCTTCATCTTTAACCTGCAAAAAGAGGCAATCAATACAATATTCCTGTACATTGGTAAATTGGCACTGACATTCCCCTAAACCGACAATAAAACCCTCTGTAACTCTTAGTTTCACGTTCCTACAAAAATACAACAGCCACAACATGTAGGAGGGCTGCCGCAGTGAGTTCTAACATATTCATGTTACTACATACAAACATTGAGAAGACTAATGCCACGTACACACGAGCGGACTTTACGGCGGACTTTGCCCGGCGGACTGGATTTCGTCGGACAATTCGATGTGTGTGGGCTCCAGCGGACTTTGTTTTCTCAAAAGTTGGACAGACTTAGATTTGAAACTTGTTTAAAATTTATCCGTTGAAATCGAGTCCGGTCGAAAAGTTCGCCGTCTGTATGCTAGTTCGACGGGCTAAAAAGCCACGCTAGGGCAGCTATTGGCTACTGGCTATGAACTTCCTTGTTTTAGTCCGGTCGTACGTCATCACGTACGAATTCGACGGACTTTGGTGGATTGTGTGTAGGCAAGTCCGTTCATTCACAAAGTCCGTCGGAAAGTACGTCGAAAAGTCCACCGGGCAAAGTCCGCCGTAAAGTCCGCTCGTGTGTACGCGGCATAAGACATGAGACAAACATTTAGATACAAACGTGAGGGAGATATTTCATAGTTTCCAAAACAAAAATAAAAAACAAAAACAACCAGATGGAATGTTCACTCTTTTAGCAATAGAAAAAAAATGTAATGGGAAAAACATGAGAGCAGCTCCAAACCTTCCATGGGCCAGCCACACAAAGTTCAAAAACAGGCATGAGAATTTTGATCACACAAGCGTGTACTACACATCCATCAACCCATCATTTCAGATTTCTGAAGCCACATTCAAGCTACTTCCAAGGTATTTTTTATTCTGGGGTCTCATACCTCCAGACCTCAAAATTACCTTCCAAAAGGATACACCTTACTGTACTCTCTGACCGTATATGCCAAACTTTAAGGGGTCTCATGTCCGGAGCCCCAAACCCAGACCTCATGTACTGTGCAGCTGTCTAACTGGTGTGGAGCCTAATTCTTTTCCTCCAACGCATGGGTGGCACATTACCCATGACGAGTCAAATTGCTTATGACGTGTCCCTGCATCCAGGGCACCCTTGCACTAACTTTCGGAGCAGTACTTCCTAGTGCCTACTTTTACAGTACTGGCATCCGGCCTTTCCGATTATCTTACACGGCCTACCGGGTATGTTAGAATCTACTCCTCACAATTTACATGCTCTCCAACCAATTATCGACAGCCCTATAAATGTGTTTGTTAGAAAAAAAAAAACATCATGAAATCCTCCACTATTCAAAACAATATTATGGCTTCCTTCTGTACCTAGATGTTACGACAATAACGTGGATGCCTCCCATTTACTCTCTACCCAAAACTGTATTACAATATAAAACTATGCAAAACAATTGGAATTAAATTTAAAAACCAAAGTGATTCCCATTGTCCATCCAAACACAAGTCCCTTTGTGTCCACATGTTTGTTTCAAAAGACCCCAAGCCTCTCCCACCAACTTCCTGTTGATACATCACATCCTGCAAAGAACTTCCTGTTGTCTGCTCAGCTCTAAAAATCCATCTAACTGGTTTATTTATATATCAATGGACAGGAAGGGGGAGAGGAAGCCTAGCTTCCCTGAACTTCATATTATGTCTATTACACAAACAAATAGCTATGGCTACCCCCTCTGGACTTTATAACATCATATAGGAAGCTTCAACATGTGTAAAAAAAACTTTTGTCCAGGAAAGGGTGGGATAAACCCCCCATATTGCAAATGGGAGACAATCCCCTTCGACTCCCATATTCCCTGGGCAGTCAGACCATTGCAACTCCTGCAAAAAGATGACTCAACCTCACTAAACACTGAAACCTGACCCAAAAGCAAAGCAATTCCACCCAAAACCAAAACACAGCAGACACGAAATGGCAGTTGCAACAAATCGAAAACCAAGCCACAGCAAAATGGCAGACGAAAGCCAGACCACGACCACATGGTAGATGGAATCTGGACTACAGCAAAATGGCAGACCAAAGCCGGGCCACGTCCACATGGTGACTGTGACGGATCCTATCCCACACTCCACGGAGTGCTTCCATCAATTACACCGCTTCCTCCAGTCTGACCATCAGAGAGATATATTATTATAGCTGCATTGGATACAAATCTAGCCGAAAATAGCTTGTAGAATCTTGAATGCTTTATTGGGCAGAATACAGCCTTTTTATACACATTTAACACAAGGGGTTAGATAAGGAGGTAGGGCTGACTCATGGACACTCCCCCTCTCCCCTCTAGCAAAACTTAAAAGACAATAATATAATTAACATGTTAATTAACACAACACTTAAGGCAGACCTGGTGACCAGACAGTTCGTCTCCGCAGGTTAATGTGATCAGCTCTTTCAAGAATCATGTATTGTTCAGAATAAACAACCAAGAATAGTCTTTGGGCAAGTCCAAAAAAATAAAAGATTAATATAGAAATACCAAATAACAGGGTGAATGTGGACAGAAAAAAGTCCTTGCAGCCAGTGTCCGCGACAGTGACATTAACACCAGTGTTGATTTCATCGACTAATACGACTAAAACATTTTAGTCGACTAAATGAATACTATTTTAGTCTACTAAAATACGACTAAAACTAAAACAATTGAGATGACTAAAATATGACTAAAACTAAAATGCCATTTTAGTCAAACGTCTAAGACTAAAACTAAATGTAAATTTGACCTCAAAATTAACACTGGTCTGTAGTGCATGTTCATACCTCAATACCATAAATAATAGCATATTAGATTTTTCACTCCAGCACTATATAATGAGTTTGGAAATTGTCTAGATATGTTAACTCCTTCCCGACCGGCTCCTGTAGATATACGTCGGCAGAATGGCACGGCTGCGCAAAGTAACGTACCCATACGTTACTTTGAATTTGACGCCGTGTACACGCGTGCGCACCTGCTGCGAGCTCCATGAGTCGGGTTGCGGGTCCCGTGGACTCGATCGCCGCGGGGATACCCGCGATCCCCTCATGGAGAGGACGAACGAGGAGATGCTGATGTAAACAGCATCTCCCCGTTCTGCCTAGTGACAGTGTCACTGATCTCTGCTCCCTGTCATCGGGAGCAGAGATCAGTGTAGTGTCACACACAGCCCATCCCCCCTACAGTTAGAACACATACCTAGTACTGACTTAACCCCTCTCTGCCCCCTAGTGGTTAACTCCTTCACTGCCAGTGTCATTTACACAGGAATCAGTGCATTTTTTTAGCACTGATTGCTGTATAAATGACAATGGTCCCAAAAATGTGTCAAAAATGTCCAACATGTCTGCCATAATGTCGCAGTCACAATAAAAATCGCTGATCGCCGCCATTACTAGTAAAAAAAAATTATTAATAAAAATGCCATAAAACTATCCCCAATTTTGTAAACGCAATAACTTTTGCGCAAACCAATTTTTTTTTTTTACCAAAAATATGTAGAAGAATACGTATCGGCCTAAACTGAGGAAAAATATGTTTTCTTATATATTTTTTGGGGATACTTATTATAGCAAAATGTAAAAAATAATGTGTTTTTTTTTTCAAAATTGTCGCTCTTATTTTGTTTATAGTGCAAAAAATAAAAATCGCAGAGATGATCAAATACCACCAAAAGAAAGCTCTATTTGTGGGAAAAAAAGGACGTCAATTTTGTTTCAGAGCCACGTCGCACGACCGCGCAATTGTCAGTTAAAGCGGCGCAGTGCCGAATCGCAAAAAGTGCTCTGGTCAGGAAGGGGGTAAATCCTTCCGGGGCTGAAGTGGTTAACTAATGCATTACAATTTAAGTACACCTATTCGATTTTAAATGACTAAAATGAGTTTTAGTCGACTAAAATGTACTGGAGGTTTTAGTCGACTAAAACGTAGGACATTTTAGTGGATTAAAATGTACTGGAGATTTAGTCGGATAAATATGACTAAAAATTAAACAATTGCAGAAGACTAAAATGGGGCTAAAACTAAAATGCCATTTTAGTCCTAAGACTAAGACTAAAACTAAATCAAAATTTGCTGCCAAAATTAACACTGATTAACACTTGAAATGCAGTCGCTGATCCCGCCAAAACCAGCACAAACCGGGATTTCTTCACTAGAAAACCAAAATTTCCATAAACACTGACTACACAATTGAGGCACCAAATGAACAACTAACCATAGACAAACACTTTAGGCTACATCAACTAGGGCCCATAGGAGGCTTAAAACACAGGCTCTCCAATCAAACAACACATCTCAAAACGCCAAAATTATATAAAACACAAAATAACACGGCTCAAACATACACACTTGTTTCCAAATACAAAACAATACTTGGCTCTGAAAGTTGGAAGGTCAACAGATACACAGGACCAAGACAATGCTGCTTGCATGCCTGATCTTTTCATCTCAAAACAAAAGAACTCCCCCCTTGCTATTGCCTAGAATCCTGTAAGACATGTCCCAACAATGCATGGCTGCCCTTCCTCCCTCAGCCACATGGCCACTTGAATATGCGGCAGCCATTTTCAAAGGACTTCAATACAAACCATCTGTGTCTTGAGTCAGTTAAAAAAATCTACACAACTGATGCAATGTACTTGTTGGTCCCATACAAAGGTAATAATCACAATTCATACATTTCTATTTCTCATATACAACACAAACTTATTACACAACATACAGTTACTTATCAGCCTGCTCAGTCATACACAACATACAGTTATTTACACAAAAATTTTAGGTTTTATTAAATGAGTCCTTTAGAGGAGGTAAGAATTCCAAACAATAGACCTATCTTCAATGACAAACATACAATTAAAATCCCGCCATTATACCAAAAGATGAAAAATGTGTTCTTTTGCAAAGCAGCACAGGCATTCCTTCAAACAGGAGGAGTTATACAAATCTCAACCAATGAACAATGACTAGGGGAGTCTTATGGGCGTGTCTGGGCAGGGGCAGTGTGTATGATTTCCCGCCCCGTGTCTCTGTAAGCCATCATCGTGGCTGGCCTTGGAATCATGGACGCTGTCTCCGGTCAATGCACCCATAGAGTCCCGTTTTTACCATTGGTGTGAATCCTTATTCTGCATTGTTCAGAGAACAAAGCATACCCAGGATTATACTGACAACAACAAAACCCTCTGTAACTCTTATGCCGCGTACACACGGTCGGACTTTCCGGCATACTTGGTCCGGCGGACCAGAGTGTGCCGGACAATCCGCCCGTGTGTGGGCGGCGGCGGACTTTTCCGGCGGACTTCTTCCCAAAAGCCCGCCGGACCTAGATTTGAAGAAAGTTTCAAATCTTTCCGTCGGACTCAGTTTCGGGCGGAAAGTCCGCTCGTGTGTGTGCTGGTCCGACGGAAAGCCCGCTCGTGTGTAGGCTGGTCCGACAGACCAAGTACGACACGAGGGGATGGTATTGCATCTCGCGCTCGCTGCAATAGGAAAAACAAATCTTCCTATTGCGGCGAGCGCGGGGCATACCAGGCCCTTAGGTCTGGTATGGATTATAAAGGGGAACCCCGCTACGCTGAAAAAACGGCGTGGGGTCCCCCTAAAATCCATACCAGACCCCGATCCGAGCACGCAGCCTGGCCGGTCAGGAAAGGGGGTGGGGACGAGCGAGCGCCCCCCCCCCTCCTGAACCGTACCAGGCCGCATGCCCTCAACATGGGGGGTGGGTGCTTTGGGGGAGGGGGGCGCCCTGCGCCCCCCCCCCAAAGCACCTTGTCCCCATGTTGATGAGGACAAGGGCCTCTTCCCGACAACCCTGGCCGTTGGTTGTCGGGGTCTGCGGGCGGGGGCTTATCGGAATCTGGGAGCCCCCTTTAATAAGGGGGCCCCCAGATCCCGGCCCCCCACCCTATGTAAATGAGTATGGGGTACATGGTACCCCTACCCATTTACCTAGGAAAAAAGTGTAAGTAATAAAACACACTACACAGGTTTTTAAAATATTTTATTAAACAGCTCCGGGGGGGGATCTTCCTCCGGCTTCGGGGGTCTTCTTCCGGCTTCGGGGGTCCCTCCGCTTCATCTTCTCCCGGCGTCCGGTTGGTTCTTCTCCGCTCTCCGGCCTCTTCTCCCGGTGTCGCAGGTCTTCGGCCGGCCCCTCCGCTGTCTTCATGTAGCTCTATTGCGAGCGGAGGTCCGGACTTCTGGACTTCTGGGCTTCTTGGCTTCTTGGCTTCTCTTCTCTTCTCTTCTCTTCCCCCAGATGTTGACACGACGCTCTCTCCGGCTGGACTGGTCTCTGAGGGCTGCGTTGTGACTTATATAGGCGGAGACCCCGCACCCATATGATGTCACAGTCCCTGGGCATGCTGGGACTGTGACGTTTTAGGGGGCGTGGTCGACCACGCCCCCTAAAACGTCACAGTCCCAGCATGCCCAGGGACTGTGACATCATATGGGGGCGGGGTCTCCGCCTATATAAGTCACAACGCAGCCCTCAGAGACCAGTCCAGCCGGAGAGAGCGTCGTGTCAACATCTGGGGGAAGAGAAGAGAAGAGAAGAGAAGCCAAGAAGCCAAGAAGCCCAGAAGTCCAGAAGTCCGGACCTCCGCTCGCAATAGAGCTACATGAAGACAGCGGAGGGGCCGGCCGAAGACCTGCGACACCGGGAGAAGAGGCCGGAGAGCGGAGAAGAACCAACCGGACGCCGGGAGAAGATGAAGCGGAGGGACCCCCGAAGCCGGAAGAAGACCCCCGAAGCCGGAGGAAGATCCCCCCCCCGGAGCTGTTTAATAAAATATTTTAAAAACCTGTGTAGTGTGTTTTATTACTTACACTTTTTTCCTAGGTAAATGGGTAGGGGTACCATGTACCCCATACTCATTTACATAGGGTGGGGGGCCGGGATCTGGGGGCCCCCTTATTAAAGGGGGCTCCCAGATTCCGATAAGCCCCCGCCCGCAGACCCCGACAACCAACGGCCAGGGTTGTCGGGAAGAGGCCCTTGTCCTCATCAACATGGGGACAAGGTGCTTTAGGGGGGGGGCGCAGGGCGCCCCCCTCCCCCAAAGCACCCACCCCCCATGTTGAGGGCATGCGGCCTGGTACGGTTCAGGAGGGGGGGGGCGCTCGCTC
Source organism: Lithobates septentrionalis (assembly GCA_037952835.1). Taxonomy (NCBI): domain Eukaryota; kingdom Metazoa; phylum Chordata; class Amphibia; order Anura; family Ranidae; genus Lithobates; species Lithobates septentrionalis. The sequence continues at coordinate 182,184 of JBBDGP010003214.1, read as the reverse complement.
GTCCCCACCCCCTTTCCTGACCGGCCAGGCTGCGTGCTCGGATCGGGGTCTGGTATGGATTTTAGGGGGACCCCACGCCGTTTTTTCGGCGTAGCGGGGTTCCCCTTTATAATCCATACCAGACCTAAGGGCCTGGTATGCCCCGCGACGGGGCTAGCAAGGTGTCAATCTCGCCGATAAAAGCGGCAAGATTGACATCCTTTTCTAGTCCCGTCGCACCTGAGTCACGTTCAAAATGAACGGACTTGTCCGTGTGTGGGCAAGTCCGTTCATTCTGAAAGTCCGCCGGAACTCCGGCGAAAGTCCGTCGGAAAGACGGGCGGACTTAGCCCGCCGGAAAGTCCCGGCGTGTGTGGGCAAGTCCGTCCGTTTTTAAAGTCCGGCGCACCTGGCGGACAAAGTCCGTCGGAAAGTGTGCCGGACCAAGTAGGATAGAAAGTCCGACCGTGTGTACGCGGCATTAGTTTCATGTTCCTTCAAAAATACAACGGCCATGACCCGTAGAAGGGCCGCCGTGGTGGGTTCTAACATATTCATATTATTACATACAAACAATGAGAAGACTAAAACATGAGACACACATTTAGATACAAATGTGAGGAGGAAATTTCATGGTTTCCAAAAGATAAATAGAAATAAACAACCAGATGGAATGCTGCCTTCACTCTTTTAGCAATAGAAAAAAATTACAATGGGAAAAACACGAGAGTAGCTTCAAACCTTGCATGGGCCAGCCACACAAAGTTAAAAAACAGGCAGAAGAGTTTTAACCACACAAACGTGTACTACACATCCATCAACCCACTCATCATTACAGATTTCTGAAGCCACAGCCAAGCTACTTCCAAGGTATTTTTATTCTGGGGTCTCGTACCTCCAGACTATAAAAGTACCTTCCAAAGGAATACACCTTACTGTACCCTCTGACCATATATGCCAATCTTTAAGGGGTCTCATGTCCGGAGCCCCAAACCCAGACCTCAATTGCGGTGCAGCTGTCCTACTGGTGGGGAGCCTCATTTTTTTTCCTCCAACTTATGGATGGCAACATTACCCATGACGTTTCAAATCGCTTTTTTTGGTGGACGTCCAGAGAACCCTGCACTTTACTTTTGGAGCGGTTATTGTTTTCACTATAACTGGCCCCCAGAATTCCGATTATCCTACACAGCCTGACCGGGCTGCTAGAAACTACTCCTCACGTTTATGCTAATACAATCGCGCACCGGATTTCCTATTATTCTACATGGCCCAAATGGTCTCACGTTATACAGCCCTATAAACGCGTTCGTCAGACAACCACAAAACACAATGAGATCCTCCGCTATTCAAAACAATAATATGGCTTCTTTCTATCTGTATCTAGATGGTACAACAATAATGGGGATGCCTCCCGTTTACTCACAGAATGTTTACTCCCCTCCCCTACCCAAAACTGAATTACAGTATAAAACTCCACAAAACAACTGTAATTAAATTTAAAAAACCAAAGTGATTTCCATTGTCCTTCCAAACATAAGTCACTTTGTGTCCACATGCTTCTTTCAAAAGACTCCAAGCCCCTCCCACCAACTTCCTGTTGATACATCACATCCTGCAGAGAACTTCCTGTTCTCTGCTCAGCTCTAGAAACCTATCCAAATGGTTTATTTACATATCAATGGACAGGAAGGGGGAGGGGGGCGGGGAAGCCTGGCTTCCCTGAAAACATATGGTCTCAAAAAATATATATCTACCTTCAAATTATGTCTATCAAGACACTAAAAAATAGTTATGGCAACACATACCACCTCTTGACTTTATAGCATAATATCGGAAAATTCAACATCTCTAAAAGCCTTTTGTCCAGGAAAGGGTGAAAAAATCCCCCATTTTGCAAATGGGAGGAAATCCCCCTCGACTCCCATATCCCCTGGGCAGTCAGACCACTTTCACTTGAGACTGAAATACCGCACAACAACAATGCAACCAAAGCCAAAAACTGAAACTCCTGCAAAAAGATGACTCAATTTCACTAAGTGCTGAAACGTGGCCCAAAAGCAGATCAATTCCACCCAGAACCAGAACTCAGCAGAAATGAAATGGCAGTTGCAACAATTGAAACTTGGTCCACGGCAAAATGGTGGATGAAATCCAGACTACAACAAAATGGTGGCATTAACAATTGAAATTCAGTCGCTGATCCCACCAAAACCAGCACAAACCAAGATTTCCTCACTAGAAAACCAAAATTTCTCCCCGCAAAAACTGACTACTAGGGATGAGCTTCGAGTTCGAGTCGAACTCATGTTCGACTCGAACATTGGCTGTTCGCAAGTTCGCAGAACACCGAACAATTTGGGGTGTTCGCGGCAAATTCGAATGCCGCGGAACACCCTTTAAAATTCTATGGGAGAAATCAAAAGTGCTAATTTTAAAGGCTTATATGCAAGTTATTGTCATAAAAAGTGTTTGGGGACCCGGGTCCTGCCCCAGGGGACATGGATCAATGCAAAAAAAAGTTTTAAAAACGGCCGTTTTTTCAGGAGCAGTGATTTTAATAATGATTAAAGTCAAACAATAAAAGTGTAATATCCCTTTAAATTTCGTACCTGGGGGGTGTCTATAGTATGCCTGTAAAGGGGCGCATGTTTCCTGTGTTTAGAACAGTCTGACAGCAAAATGACATTTCGAAGGAAAAAACCCATTTAAAACTACCCGCGGCTATTGCATTGCCGACAATACACATAGAAGTTCATTGATAAAAACGGCATGGGAATTCCCCACAGGGAAACCCCGAACCAAAATTAAAAAAAAAAATGATGTGGGAGTCCCCCTAAATTCCATACCAGGCCCTTCAGGTCTGGTATGGATATTAAGGGGAACCCCGGCCAAAATTTAAAAAAAAAATGACGTGGGGTTCCCCCTAAATTCCATACCAGACCCTTCAGGTCTGGTATGGATTTTAAGGTGAACCCCGCGCCAAAAAAAATAAAAAAAAAAACGACGTGGGGTCCCCCCAAAAATCCATACCAGACCCTTATCCGAGCACGCAACCTGGCAGGCCGCAGGAAAAGAGAGGGGGATGAGAGTGCGGCCCCCCCCTCCTGAACCGTACCAGGTCACATGCCCTCAACATTGGGAGGGTGCTTTGGGGTAGCCCCCCAAAACACCTTGTCCCCATGTTGATGAGGACAAGGGCCTCATCCCCACAACCGTGGCCGGTGGTTGTGGGGGTCTGCGGGCGGGGGGCTTATCGGAATCTGGAAGCCCCCTTTAACAAGGGGACCCCCAGATCCCGGCCCCCCCCTGTGTGAAATGGTAAGGGGGTACTTACCCCTACCATTTCACTAAAAAAGTGTCAAAATAGTTAAAAATGACAAGAGACAGTCTTTGACAATTCCTTTATTTAAATGTTTCTTCTATCTTCCTTCATCTTCTTCTTCTTCTGGTTCTTCTGGTTCTTCCTCCGGCGTTCTCGTCCAGCATCTCCTCCGCGGCGTCTTCTATCTTCTTCTCCTCGGGCCGCTCCGCACCCATGGCATTGGGGGGGAGGCTCCCGCTCTTCTCTTCATCTTCTTCTTCATCCTCTTCTCTTCTTCCTTCTTCTCTTCTTCTCTTCTTCTTAATTTTCTTCTCCGGGCCGCTCCGCATCCATGCATGGAGGGAGGCTCCCGCTGTGTGACGGCGTCTCCTCATCTGACGGTTCTTAAATAACGGGGGGCGGGGCCACCCGGTGACCCCGCCCCCTCTGACGCACGGGACATGACGGGACTTCCCTGTGGCATTCCCCGTGACGTCACAGGGAAGTCCCATCATGTCCCGTGCGTCAGAGGGGGCGGGGTCACCGGGTGGCCCCGCCCCCCGTTATTTAAGAACCGTCAGATGAGGAGACGCCGTCACACAGCGGGAGCCTCCCTCCATGCATGGATGCGGAGCGGCCCGGAGAAGAAAATTAAGAAGAAGAGAAGAAGAGAAGAAGGAAGAAGAGAAGAGGATGAAGAAGAAGATGAAGAGAAGAGCGGGAGCCTCCCCCCCAATGCCATGGGTGCGGAGCGGCCCGAGGAGAAGAAGATAGAAGACGCCGCGGAGGAGATGCTGGACGAGAATGCCGGAGGAAGAACCAGAAGAGCCAGAAGAACCAGAAGAAGAAGAAGATGAAGGAAGATAGAAGAAGCATTTAAATAAAGGATATGTCAAAAACTGTCTCTTGTCATTTTTAACTATTTTGACACTTTTTTAGTGAAATGGTAGGGGTAAGTACCCCCTTACCATTTCACACAGGGGGGGGGCCGGGATCTGGGGGTCCCCTTGTTAAAGGGGGCTTCCAGATTCCGATAAGCCCCCCGCCCGCAGACCCCCACAACCACCGGCCACGGTTGTGGGGATGAGGCCCTTGTCCTCATCAACATGGGGACAAGGTGTTTTGGGGGGCTACCCCAAAGCACCCTCCCAATGTTGAGGGCATGTGGCCTGGTATGGTTCAGGAGGGGGGGGCCGCACTCTCGTCCCCCCCTCTTTTCCTGCGGCCTGCCAGGTTGCGTGCTCGGATAAGGGTCTGGTATGGATTTTTGGGGGAACCCCACGCCGTTTTTTTTTTTTTTTTGGCGCGGGGTTCCCCTTAAAATCCATACCAGACCTGAAGGGTCTGGTATGGAATTTAGGGGGAACCCCACGTTATTTTTTTTTATTATTTTGGCCGGGGTTCCCCTTAATATCCATACCAGACCTGAAGGGCCTGGTATGGAATTTAGGGGGACTCCCACTTCATTTTTTTTTTTTTTTTAATTTTGGTTCGGGGTTGCCCTGTGGGGAATTCCCATGCCGTTTTTATCAATGAACTTCTATGTGTATTGTCGGCAATGCAATAGCCGCGAGTAGTTTTAAATGGCTTTTTTTCCTTCGAATGTCATTTTGCTGTCAGGCTGTTCTAAACACGGGAAACATGCGCCCCTTTACAGGCATACTATAGACACCCCCCAGGTACGAAATTTAAAGGGATATTACACTTTTATTGTTTGACTTTAAGCATTATTAAAATCACTGCTCCTGAAAAAACGGCCGTTTTTAAAACTTTTTTTTGCATTGATCCATGTCCCCTGGGGCAGGACCCAGGTCCTCAAACACTTTTTATGATAATAACTTGCATATAAGCCTTTAAAATTAGCACTTTTGATTATTCATGTTCATGTCCCATAGACTTTAACGGTGTTCGCGTGTTCGAGCAAACTTTTTTCCTGTTCGCATGTTCTGGTGCGAACCGAACAGGGGGGTGTTCGGCTCATCCCTACTGACTACACAATTGAGACACCAAATGAACAACTAAACTGTAGACAAACACTTAAGGCTACATCAATTAGGGCCTATAGAAGGACTAAAATATAGGTTATTTACTAAACAATATATCCAAAAACGTCAAAGTTACATAAAACACACAATTACACGACTTAAACATACACTCCTGTTTAGGGATGGGCGAGGAATTCTGCCCAAGCATAAGTTCGGGCGGAACTTTGGTTGTTTGGATGTTCTGCGAATGCCGAACAATATGCGGTGTTCGGGGAAAATTTGGAACACTGTTAAAGTCTCTGGGACATTAACCTGTTCCCAACAAGCCGCCGCAGTTGTACTGCGGCAGAATGGCACAGGAAGGTGAATCGCCGTTATGCTACGTTGGGTGCGTGGCCGGCTAGGGGGCGCACTTGCACCCCCCCTCTGGCCTTGACGATCGGATTCGATCAGGAACCGATCAATACCCAGGCCCAGGCCAATGAAATCTGGGCTGGACCTGGTGATCGCTTCTGACAAATGATATCCTTCCCCTGTCTGTGTAACTGTAAATACTGACAGGGGAAGTGATGTCATCTCCCTTGTGTCGGTCTTTTCCACTCCAGACCGAGAGGAGAGAGCATCAGAAAAGTGAGTTGCCCAACACTACACTGACACCAGGTCATGTAGGCTCATAATTCACCCCCGATCACCCCCCCTGATCACCCCCCGATCACCACCTGTCACTGTGTCACCCAGTACAGCAATTAGATTTTTTTTTGATTGCTGTACTGGTGTCATTAGTAACACTAATCAGCATTAGGGTAATTAGTCTTAGGCCCAGATAGGTCTAGGGACCCCCCCTAACCACCCCAATAAAGGTTTAACCCCTTGAATACCCCCTGTCACCTGTGATCACAGTATAAGTGTCACGGGTGATGCAGTTTAGCTAGATTTATTTTTTATAGCGTCAGGGCACCCGCCATATTTTACCCAATAAAGTTTAACCCCCTGATCACCCAGCGGGTGATCAAAGTTAGGTTTTAGCGTCAGATAGGATCTGCGTTGCCCCAGGCAGTGTCAGATTAGCGCCAGTACCACTAACACCCACACACGCACCATACACCTCGCTTAGTAGTATAGTGTCTGAACAGATCAATATCTGATCTGATCAGAACTATATTAGCGTCCCTAACAGTTTAGCGTCCCCAAAAACGCAGTGTTAGCAGGATCAGCCCAGATACCTGCTAGCACCTGCATTTAGCCCCTCCGCCCAGCCCAGCCCAGCCCACCCAAGTGCAGTATCGATCGATCACTGTCACTTACAAAACACTAAACACATAACTGCAGCGTTTGCAGAGTCAGGCCTGATCCCTGCGAACACTAACAGTTTTTTTGGTAGTGCTTGAATCAGTCGCTGACAGTCAGGAGCTTTTTTACCTGTGAGTCTCACTACTGTACCAGTAAATTTAGAGACCAAAATGTCAAATCGAAGGTACACTAGTGAAGAGGCCTACACGTTTCTGAGTATGACAGATAGTGAAGAGGAAGTCACTCATCTGTCAGATTCAGGCTCAGAATACGATCCTGTAGACCAGTGGTCATCAACCCTGTCCTCAGGGTCCACTAACAGGCCTGATGTTTTGTATTACCTTGGGGAGATGCAGACTAGAATACGGCAATCATTGAGCAGCAAATGATATCACCTGTGATGTATTTCAGTTATCTTGCAAACTTGGCCTGTTAGTGGGACCTGAGGACAGGGTTGATGACTACTGGTGTAGACGACAGCGGCACCCTGACAGATAGCTCTGACAACAAAGTTGTGGTCTCTGCCAAGGTCAGGTGTACCAGACCCCGATCTTCTTCTGCTGTCGTTGAGGTGCAAGAACCGCAGGTCCCTCGTATGGAGCAGAGAGCCAGTACTAGCGCCGCTATTCCTTCTGGTGAACTGGCAAGCACCAGCGGTCTAGTACATCCTGGTCGTACATCCAGCACTGCAGTATCACGTGGTGACGTGGCGAGTCCCATAAGTGCAGTTCAAGCTGGCGAGGTGGCAAGCACGAGTAGTGTCTCGCTGCCACCAAGAAGACAAAGACAGGCCCGTCGAGCCCATAGTGCCCTTCCTGCTGCATTTGCCAATCCTAATTGGGAACCCACCACTTCTACAGCACCCGTACTTCCCCCATTCACTAGCCAGCCTGGCATTAAGGTAGAAACTGTTGACTTTATGTCACTTGATTTTTATTTGTTGTTTTTCACCGAAGACCTCTATAGATCTATTGTGGACCAAAGCAATTTGTATGCTGGTCAATTCATCACTGCTAATCCCCAGCTGACCCTTGCCAGAGATTGGAGACCAATTACAGTCTCTGAATTTAAGATCTTTCTGGGCCTTTCCCTTTTCAAGGGCGTAACTAAAAAGAGTGAGTTGCAGTCATATTGGTCCACTGACCCAATTCACCATATGCCCGTGTTCTCTGCCTCCATGACCAGGACACGATACGAGCAGATCTTGTGGTTCATGCACTTCAGTGACAATGAACTCTGTTGTCCGCAGGGTGACCCTGAATTTGATCTGCTCTACAAAATTCGGCCCCACGTAAACCACTTCAACCAACATTTTGCAGCTTTGTTTACTCCCCATCAAGTTTTCTGCGTTGATGAGTCCCTGATTACATTTTCTGTCCGCTTGTCATTCAAACAGTATATTCCCAGCAAGCGTGCCAGATACGGGGTCAAGATGTATAAGCTCTGTGACAGGGCCACAGGCTATACATGTAGTTTTATGGTTTATGAGGGAAGAGATAGTTATGTAGAGCCGGAGAAATGCCCTGACTACATAGGGAGTGCTGGTAAGATTGTGTGGGACTTGCTGTCACCCTTATTCGGAAAGGGGTACCATTTGTATGTGGACAATTATTACACAAGCGTGCCACTTTTTAGTTACTTGTTTGATCATCAAATTGGCGCATGTGGCACCGTGCGACCTAATCACCGGGGCTTTCCCTAGCGGCTTGTAGATTCCCGTCTTAGGCAGGGGGAGAGAGCCTGCTTGAGATGTAATAATTTGCTCGCTGTGAAGTGGAGGGACAATAAGAATGTTTTCGTTCTTACCTCTCTTCATGCAGACACGACGGTCCAAATTACTACAGCAACTGGTATTGTGGGGAAACCCCTCTGGGTCCACGAATATAACCTCAATATCTGAGGGGTGGACCTCAACGACCAGTTGTTGGTGCCATACCTAATTGCCCAAAAGGCCAGACGCTGGTTTAAAAAAGTGTCTGTATACTTATTTCAATTGGCTTTGCTGAACGCCCATGTGCTATACAGAGCTTCAGGACGAATTGGATCCTTCCTTAAATTCCAGGAAGAGATCATCCGAGCCCTTCTGTTTCCAGACGGTGCTCTGGCCCAACTGCATGAGAGGCATTTTCCGTATGTCCTCTCTGATACCCCTATCCAAAGAAACCCCCAAAGAAGATGTCGTGTCTGTAGAAAGCGCGGATTTAGGTGTGACACCCGATTTTATTGTCCCTGCTGTCCTGACCAAACTGGTCTTTGCATTGGTGACTTTTCCGAACGCTACCATACACTAGTTGAGTATTAGCGTAGGGTACAGCACCACACAGTCATAGGCACACGTACACAGGGTGTCGGGGTCTCGAAAGATGTGATGGCCATCACATTTTGAGAGACCCTAATATGCAACGTTCAGTTTATAGTTTTTTTTACAGTTTTTATAAAAGTGAAAAAAAAAATAAAAAACACACACAAAAACACACACAAAAAAAAAAGCCAAAAATAGTTGTGGCTGTATTTTTCTTCCACTCTACTGTTCGCTCACTATTGTTCTATAGCTATCGTTCTCTCTCGGTTTTATTTTTACTACGTTTTATTGTAGTTGCTTTGCAGATATCGTATGTTATACTGTAATGTTTGTTTTATTTTTAACCATCATTTGCTTAGCAGGTACGCCATTCAGCTGCAGCGCGGATTTATTTCTCTTGACAGCAACAGCGTTTGCTCCCACGATAGATAAAGACGTGAATTCAGCGCTGTAGGAGGTGATTTCACTACCACAGTTAAAAAAAAGAACATATATGCCGAAGCATGGGGGCAGCAGGGGCGGAGGAGCGATTTGCTCCCACCTTTTGGGGCGGATGCCCCCATGCTTCGGCATATATATATTTTAGGCACCGATTGTGTTAAAAATGTTTTATTTTTTACTTTTTTTTCGTATTTGCTTTGCAGGTATGGTAATTCTTAATGTTATACTGTAATGTTACTTTGTTTTATTGTTAACCATCATTTGGTTAGCAGGTACGCCATTCAGTTGCAGCGCAGATTGATTTATCTTGACAGCAACAGCGTTTGCTCCCACGATACATAAAGCCGTGACTCCAGGGCTGTAGGAGGTGATTTCACCACCACAGTTAAAAACAAAATGGTGCATGTATGCCCATCGTTAGAAGTGGGTGGATAAAGGGAGGTATTCTAATGGTGGGCATACCCACCGATCAATCTCTTCTTTTTGTTCAGCCCACAGGCTGCATGAAATAAAAGATTACAATATATGCCCAACAAGGACCAGCAACGTACTGGTATGTTGCTGGACTTTAAATGGTTATACCAGAATGATGCCTGCAGGTTTAGGTATCATCTTGGTATCATTCTTTTCAGCCAGCGGTCGGCTTTCATGTAAAAGCAATCCTAGCAGCTAATTAGCCTCTAGACAGCTTTTACAAGCAGTGGGAGGGAATGTCCCCCCCTCCCACCGTCTTTCATGGTTTTCTCTGGCTCTCCTGTCCCAACAGGGAACCTGAGAATGCAGCCGGTGGTTCCGCCAGCTGACCATAGAGCTGATCAGAGACCAGAATGGCTCCAATCATCTCTATGGCCTAAGAAACCGGAAGCTACCAGCATTTCATGACTTAGATTTCACCGGATGTAAACAGCTCCATTGGGAATTTGGGAAAGCATTTTATCACACCGATCTTGGTGTGGTCAGATGTTTTGAGGGCAGAGGAGAGATCTAGGGTCTAATAGACCCCATTTTTTTCAAAAAAGAGTACATGTCACTACCTATTGCTATCATAGGGGATATTTACATTCCCTGAGGTAACAATAAAAATTATATAAAAAAAAAAATATGAAAGGAACAGTTTAAAAATAAGATAAAAAAACAAAAAAAATAATAATAAAAAAAAAAGCATCTCTGTCCCCCCCTGCTTTCGCTCAAAGGTGAACGCAAGCGTCGGTCTGGCATCAAATGTAAACAGCAATTGCACCATGCATGTGAGGTGTCACCACGAACGTCAGATCGAGGGCAGTAATTTTAGCAGTAGACCTCTGTAAATCTAAAGTGGTAACCTGTAAAGGCTTTTAAAGGCTTTTAAAAATGTATTTAGTTTGTCGCTGCTGCACGTTTGTGCGCAATTGTAAAGCATGTCATGTTTGGTATCCATGTACTCGGCCTAAGATCATCTTTTTTATTCCATCAAACATTGGGGCAATATTTTGTGTTTTAGCGCATTAAAATTAAAAAAGTCTGTTTTTTCCCAAAAAATGCGTTTGAAAATCGCTGCGCAAATACTGTGTGAAAAATAAAAATAAAACACCCACCATTTTAATCTGTAGGGCTTTTGCTTTAAAAAAATATATAATGTTTGGGGGTTCAAAGTAATTTTCTTGTAAACAAAGTGTCAGAAAGGGCTTTGTCTTCAAGTGATTAGAAGAGTGGGTGATGTGTGACATAAGCTTCTAAATGTTGTGCATAAAATGCCAGGACAGTTCAAACCCCCCCAAATGACCCCATTTTGGAAAGTAGACACCCCAAGTTATTTCTTGAAATTATGGGGAGTATTTTGCAGACCTCACTTTTTATCACAAAGTTTCTCAAAATTGAAAAAAGAAAAAAAATGCATTTTTCTTTACTTTCTTCATTGTCAAAAACAAATGAGAGCTGCAAAATAATCACCATGCCTCTCAGCAAATAGCTTGGGGTGTCTACTTTCCAAAATGGGGTCATTTGGGGGGGTTTGTGCCATCTTGGCATTTTATGGCTTCAAAGCTGTGATAGGTAGTAACGAGTGAGATCAAAAATTTACGCCCTTAGAAATCCTGAAAGCGGTGCTTGGTTTTCGGGGCCCCGTATGCGGCTAGGCTCCCAAAAAGTCCCACACATGTGGTATCCCCGTACTCAGGAGAAGCAGCAGAATGTATTTTGGGGTGTAATTTCACATATTCCCATGGCATGTGTGAGCAATATATTATTTAGTGACAACTTTTTGCAAAGAAAAAAAGTTTTATAATTTACCACAAGTTGCGGGAAAATGACAAATATTCCAGGGACTCAACATGCCTCTGAGCAAATAGCTTGGGGTGTCTACTTTCCAAAATGGGGTCATTTGGGGGGGGTTTGTGCCATCTTGGCATTTTATGGCCTTCAAAACTGTGATAGGTAGTGAGGAGTGAAATCAAAAATTTACGCCCGTAGAAATCCTTACATAGTAGGTGAGGTTGAAAAAAGACACAAGTCCATTAAGTCCAACCTATGTGTGTGATTATATGTCAGTATTACATTGTATAGCCCTGTATGTTGCGGTCATTCAGGTGATTATCTAATAGTTTCTTGAAGCTATCGATGCTCCCCGCTGAGACCACCGCCTGTGGAAGGGAATTCCACATCCTTGCCGCTCTCACAGTAAAGAACCCTCTACGTAGTTTAAGGTTAAACCTCTTTTCTTCTAATTTTAATGAGTGGCCACGAGTCTTATTAAACTCTCTTCTGCGAAAAAGTTTTATTTCTATTGTGGGGTCACCAGTACAGTATTTGTAAATTGAAATCATATCCCCTCTCAAGCGTCTCTTCTCCAGAGAGAATAAGTTCAGAGCTCACAACCTTTCCTCATAACTAAGATCCTCCAGATCCTTTATTAGCTTTGTTGCCCTTCTTTGTACTCGCTCTATTTCCAGTACATCCTTCCTGAGGACTGGTGCCCAGAACTGGACAGCATACTCCAGGTGCGGCCGGACCAGAGTCTTGTAGAGTGGGAGAATTATCATTTTATCTCTGGAGTTGATCCCCTTTTTAATGCCAATATTCTGTTTGCTTTGTTAGCAGCAGCTTGGCATTGCATGTCATTGCTGAGCCTATCATCTACTAGGACCCCCAGATCCTTTTCCATCCTAGATCCCCCCCAGAGGTTCTCCCCCCAGAGTATAGATTGCATTCAGATTTTTGCCACCCAAATGCATTATTTTTTTTTTTTATATAATCAAAATTTTTTTATTTCCTATTATACTTTCCACAATTCACAATTATTCATCCTTGATTTCATACTTTACAGTAACTACACAAGATTAACATATTAGACATTAACAAGAAACCAACTGGTTACATCGTTCTCTTACAACTAACCCTATCGCCTCAAAAAAAAAAAGGGGGGGGTACCGCTGTCTGTCTCCCCCTCCCACACCTGACATGTGTTCGACCACCAAATAACCAAGTATATCCTGTGACTAATGAAATTCCCAATAATTGTGCGTATCAATCTGTGTATCCAATTCCTCATTGACACCCCCAACACCTACAAACCAACACGTTAAAAAAAAAAAAACACCCCACCCATACATTCCCTATGATTATTTTTGTTGTTCCATAATTGTTCCTCACTTCTAATAAAAATAGAAAAAAAAGAAAAAAAGGGAAAGAAACCCCCACCCATACACACCCTGTGATTATTATTAGTTATTTTATAATTGTATATATTGGCCATTCATGGCCTTGTTCCTCACTTCTAAAAATAAGAAGAAAAAAGAAGAGAAAAAATAAATAAATATTGTGATAAGAAAAATAAATAATTATTCCAAGTGTTCCAATTAAACCTAAAAAATCCTTCTCCTACCTCTATGTGTTACCAAACCCCCTATAATGTAAGAGGCCACTAACGGCCATATTAAGTATGACATCTATAAAAAAAAACAAAAAAAGGAAAGAATTTTTTTTTCCACCACCCCGCCCACTCACCCTGTGATCTTAGCCTAATTCCTCACTTCTAAAAGAGAAGAGAGAAAAAAAAAAAAAAAAAGAATGTGACTAGCATGATTCCCATTGATTGTGTGTGTTCAATCTTCATATCCCCTTCCTTAGTGACATTCCCTACACCAAACGCCTTCAAACCAACACATTAAACGCCCATCCCTCCCCCCTTCACCAAGTCGGGTATCTCATTATACGGGTTAAAGAAGCGGGAGGGGGGAAGCGACAGCAGAGAAAAAAAAAAAAAAAACTACTACCTTCCTTTTCCTCCCTGGCTAAACCCCTATGCCCTATGTGGCTATTCCAAGGTCTTTATATGGCCATGGCTCCCTACACCTTCTCATTTCGTGTTTCCCTCTTAATCTATCCATTGTACACACTGTATCCAGCCTGCCCATATGTCCTCAAATTCCCCTTTTTTATCTTTTACTACATGTATCCATCTTTCCGCTTCCATTATCCGGTTGACCTCCCTTTTCCAGTCTTCTAATGTTGGACAGGCGGTCTGCTTCCAGAATCTCGGAATTAATATTTTGGCTGCGTTTAATAAATGTGGTGTAATGCTCCTCCTATAGGCCTTAATTGGGCCTGTTGTTCCATGAAATAGGAAATCCAAAGGTGCACACTCTATAGGTCTAGGGGCTAACCTCTCGATCCATGGTGCAACTGCTTCCCAGAATTCCTTAATCCTGGGGCATTCCCACCACAGATGAAGAAATGTACCCCTTTTCTCGCACCCTCTCCAGCACCGGGCATCTGCTGTTGGGTATATCCTATTTAATCTTGCTGGTGTCCTGTACCACCTTGTCAAAAATGTATAGGCCATTTCCTGAGCGTACGAGCTTATAGATGTTAAATACGTTGATTGGATCATTTTTTTAATTTGTTCATCTGACAATACTTTATTTAGTTCTCTTTCCCATTCTCTAACAAAGTATGGGGTTGTTTTCTTTTGGGTACTAAGTATCAGGCTATTAATGCATTATTTTACTTTTTTCTACATTGAACCTCATTTGCCATGTAGTCGCCCACCCCATTAATTTGTTCAGATCTTTTTGCAAGGTTTCCACATCCTGCAGAGAAGTTATTGCCCTGCTTAGCTTAGTATCGTCCGCAAATACAGAGATTGAACTGTTTATCCCATCCTCCAGGTCGTTTATGAACAAATTAAATAGGATTGGTCCCAGCACAGAACCCTGGGGAACCCCACTACCCACCCCTGACCATTCCGAGTACTCCCCATTTATCACCACCCTCTGAACTCACCCTTGTAGCCAGTTTTCAATCCATGTACTCACCCTATGGTCCATGCCAACGGACCCTATTTTGTACAGTAAACATTTATGGGGAACTGTGTCAAATGCTTTTGTAAAATCCAGATACACCATGTCTACGGGCCTTCCTTTATCTAGATGGCAACTCACCTCCTCATAGAAGGTTAATAGATTGGTTTGGCAAGAACGATTCTTCATGAATCCATGCTGATTACTGCTAATGATACCGTTCTCATTACTAAAATCTTGTATATAGTCCTTTATCATCCCCTCCAAGAGTTTACATACTATTGATGTTAGGCTAACTGGTCTGTAATTCCCAGGGATGTATTTTGGGACCTTTTTAAATATTGGTGCTACATTGGCCTTTTTCCAATCAGCTGGTACCATTCCAGTCAATAGACTGTCTGTAAAAATTAGGAACAACGGTCTGGAAATCACTTGACTGAGTTCCCTAAGTACCCTCGGATGCAAGCCATCTGGTCCCGGTGATTTATTAATGTTAAGTTTCTCAAGTCTAATTTTAATTCCGTCCTCTGTTAACCATGGAGGAGCTTCCTGTGTTGTGTCCTGAGGATAAACACTGCAGTTTTGGTTACTGAAGCTCCCCGATTCACTCGTGAAGACTGAGGAGAAGAATAAATTCAATACCTTCGCCATCTCCCCATCCTTTGTAACCAGATATCCTTCCTCATTCTTTATGGGGCCAATATGGTCTGTCCTCCCTTTTTTACTGTTTACATACTTAAAGAATTTCTTGGGATTTTTTTTGCTCTCCTCCGCTATGTGTCTTTCATGTTCTATCTTAGCCGTCCTAATTGCACCCTTACATTTCTTATTGCATTCTTTACAAAAGGCTGAATGCTGAGGATGATCCCTCATCCTTGTATTTTTTGAAGGCCTTCTCCTTTGCTTTTATATGCATTTTTACATTGGAGTTAAGCCATCCAGGACTTTTGTTCGCTCTTTTAAATTTATTACCCAATGGGATACATTGGCTAATGCCCTTATTTAATATGCACTTAAAGCAAACCCATTTCTCCTCCGTATTCTTTGTTCCTAATATTTTATCCCAATTTATGCCTTTTAGCAAGGCTTGTAGTTTAGGGAAGTTGGCTCTTTTGAAATTCAGTGTCTTTGTATTCCCTTTATGTTTCCTATTTGTGTGATTTATACTGAAGCTAATTGACCTGTGATCGCTGTTACCTAAATTGCCCCGTATTTCCACATCCGTGATCAGGTCTGTATTGTTGGTAATCAGTAGATCCAGTAATGTTTTATTTCTAGTTGGTGCATCTACCATCTGACCCATAAAATTGTCCTGCAAGACACTAAGGAACTGGCGAGCCTTAAATGAATGCGCGGTTCCCTCCGCCCAGTCTATGTCTGGATAGGAGATCTGTCTCCACTTCCTCCCTCAGGAAGACCATTTTTGTACCACCCCACAGTCGTGTTTTGTGTACCCCATGATCCTGTATTTTGAATAAAATAAGACAAATTTATCCATTCCGGTGTGCGGCTGTCCAGGTCTTCTTGTTCTCTTCTACTTGCACCAGCATTTAGCCAGCACCTGGGGCTCTTCTCTTCCTGGAGTTTATGAGACACAAGCACTCTGGTTTAAGCCCTTTTTTGAGCGGAGGATCCCACATCATCTTGTTTATTTCTGGCTTATAAGCTTGATGTGCCCATGTGCTCCCCTTTCCTAATCACCCCCCCAACAAGGATCACACCTCCCCCAACAAAGATCACCCCCTCCCCCCCAACAGAGATCACCCCTCCCCCAGCAAAGATCACCTCCCCCACACAAACAAGGATCACCCCCCCTCCACCAACAAAGATCACCCCTCCCCCTAACAGAGATCACCCCTCCCCTAACACAGATCAGGCCCCTCCCCCCACCAATTAAAAATAGGGTCTGAGGTTGTGATAATGAGGGGGAGGGGTATATATATAATCTATAGATGAGATGTACTCGGGAGGATTTCATCCCCTCACTGTAGAGTGACAGCGGTCATCCCCACCTGCCCCCATCACAGCCTGACAGGGGAGTGTCCCACTCTCAGGTGGCGGAGTCCCTCAGGAACGTCTTTCTAGTTTCACTTTCGCTCTGACGTCACATCCGGCACTCTGCTGGAAGTGTAGGCGCGGTTCCGTCCGATGAAAATGGCGGTTCACGGGAGGCTAAGGATGGGCTCAGGCATGTTCACACACTCCACGTTCAGAGCCCGCCAGGAAGTCGGCACGGCGCTGCGCTAATCACAGGCAGTGAGACATTGTCCCGATGTGTGGCTGCAGAGATCGGGAAATGTCTCACTGGCTGTGCGCAGCGCCGTGCCGACTTCCTGGCAGGCTCTGAACGTGGAGTGTGTGAACACACCTGAGCCCATCCTTACCGGAGGCTGACGGTCCTATCCACCCTTCTGGGGGTCCATATACTCGGTGCTGGGGGTGAGTATTCCATATAGGGACCCTTCTACTGAATGACTGGGGTGCGAATAGGGGCCCCTCTGCTGTCTACTGGGGCCCATGTTGTGTATAGGGGCCCCTCTACTGGGGCCCATGTTGTATATAGGGGCCCCTCTACCGAGGCGCGTGTTGTGTATAGGGGCCCCTCTACAAGGGCCCAGCCTCTACCGGGGCCTGTGTTGCATATAGGGACCCCTCTACCGGGGCCCGAGTTGTGTATAGGGGCCCCTCTACTGGGGCCAGTGTTGTGTATAGGGGCCCCTCTACCGGGGCCAGTGTTGTGTATAGGGGCCCCTCTACCAGGGCCCGTGTTGTGTATAGGGGCCAGCCTCTACCGGAGCCTGTGTTGCATATAGGGGCTCCTCTACCGGGGCCCGTGTTGTGTATAGGGGCCCCTCTAACGGGGCCCGTGTTGCGTATAGGGGCCAGCCTCTACTGTGAACTGGGGCCTGGGGTAGGTGTTTAATTGGGTCTGTGTTGATTTTAGGGGTCCTTGTATGGTTTACTGAGACCTGAGGTGAGGATAGGGGCCCTTCTACTGTTTTTACTGGGGCCCGTGTTGACCATTTGGGCCCTTCTGTGGTTTACTGGGTCCTGGTATGATCATAGGTGCCCTTTCATTGTACTTTACTGGGGTCTGGGCTGAGTATAGGGGTCCTTTCACTGTGTACTGGGGCCCAGGTTGAGTAGGGGACCTTTCTACTGTTTACTGGGCATGGGGTGGCTATAGGAGCTCTACTACTGTTTACTGGGGCCCTGGGATGTGTGGGGGCCCTTCTAATTTGTATAGGGGCCCTTGTTGAGTAAGGGACCTTTTTACTGGGCATGAGATGGCCACAGGGGCTGTTCTACTGTTTACTGGGGCCCTGGGTGAGTATACGGGGCCCTTCTATGGTTTATTGGGGAACAAGGAGTATTTTCCATTGAGGTCTTTAAGACACACAAGTATGAAACAAACTTGTATTTTTATTAGAGGATCAATTACATACAGTGCATTCTGAAAGTATTCACAACGCTTCACTTTTTCCACATTTTATGTTGCAGCCTTATTCCAAAATGGATTAAATTCATTATTTTCCTCAAAATTCTACAAACAATCCCCCATAATGACAACGTGAGAGAAGTTTGTGTGAAATCTTTGCAAATTTATTAAAAATAAAAAAGGAAAAAATCCCATGTACGGAGCAAGGATCGCAGGGCTCCTCCCTATGTACATAAGGATCACGGGCTCCTCCCATGTACATAAGGATCACGGGCTCCTCCCATGTACATAAGGATCACGGGCTCCTCCTATGTACATAAGGATCACGGGCTCCTCCCATGTACATAAGGATCACGGGCTCCTCCCATGTACATAAGGATCATGGGCTCCTCCCCATGTACATAAGGATCATGGGCTCCTCCCATGTACATAAGGATCATGGGCTCCTCCCATGTACATAAGGATCACGGGCTCCTCCCCATGTACATAAGGATCACGGGCTCCTCCCATGTACATAAGGATCACGGGCTCCTCCTATGTACATAAGGATCACGGGCTCCTCCCATGTACATAAGGATCACGGGCTCCTCCCATGTACATAAGTATCACAGACTCCTCCCATGTACATAAGGATCACGGGCTCCTCCCATGTACATAAGGATCACGGGCTCCTCCCCATGTACATAAGGATCGCAGGGCTCCTCCCATGTACATAAGGATCGCAGGGCTCCTCCCATGTACATAGGTATTACAGACTCCTCCCATGTACATAAGGATCGCAGGGCTCCTCCCATGTACATAAGGATCGCAGGGCTCCTCCCATGTACATAGGTATTACAGACTCCTCCCATGTACATAAGGATCGCAGGGCTCCTCCCATGTACATAAGGATCACGGGCTCCTCCCCATGTACATAAGGATCACGGGCTCCTCCCCATGTACATAAGGATCACGGGCTCCTCCCCATGTACACAAGGATCGCAGACTCCTCCCATGTACATAGGTATTACAGACTCCTCCCATGTACATAAGGATCGCAGGGCTCCTCCCATGTATATAAGGATCATGGGCTCCTCCCCATGTACATAAGGATCACAGACTCCTCCCATGTACATAAGGATCGCAGGGCTCCTCCCATGTACATAGGTATTACAGACTCCTCCCATGTACATAAGGATCACAGGGCTCCTCCCATGTACATAAGGGTAGCACAGGCTCCTCCCATGTACATAAGTATCACAGGCTCCTCCCATGTCCACAAGTATAACAGACTCCTCCCATGTACATAAGTATCACAGGCTCCTCCCATGTACACAAGTATAACAGACTCTTCCCATGTACATAAGTATCACAGACTCCTCCCATGTACATAAGTATCACAGACTCCTCCCATGTACATAAAGATCGCAGGGCTCCTCCCATGTACATAATGATCGCAGGGCTCCTCCCATGTACATAAGGGTAGCACAGGCTCCTCCATGTACATAAGTATCACAGGCTCCTCCCATGTACACAAGTATAACTGACTCCTCCCCATGTACACAAGTATAACAGACTCCTCCCATGTACACAAGTATAACAGACTCCTCCCCATGTACACAAGTATAACAGACTCCTCCCATGTACACAAGTATAACAGACTCCTCCCATGTACACAAGTATAACAGACTCCTCCCCATGTACACAAGTATAACAGACTCCTCCCATGTACACAAGTATAACAGACTCCTCCCCATGTACACAAGTATAACAGACTCCTCCCATGTACATAAGCATCACAGCATTTGCCATGACACTCAGAATTGAGCTCAGGTGCCTCCTGTTTTCATCCTTGAGATGTTTCTACAACTTGATTGGAGACCACCTGTGGTAAATTCAGTTGATTGGACATGATTTGGAAAGGCACACACCTGTCTATAGAAGGTCCCACAGGTATCAGTGCATGTCAGAGCACAAACCAAGCCATGGAGTCCAAGGAATTGTCTGTAGACCCAGGAGACAGGATTGTATGGAGGCACAGATCGGGGGAAGGGTACAGAAACATTTCTGCAGCATTGAGGGTCCCATTGAGCACAGTGGCCTCCATCATCCATAAACGGAAGACGTTTGGAACCACCAGGACTCTTCCTAGAGCTGGCCGCCCGGCCAAACTGAGCGACCGAAGGAGAAGGGCCTTAGTCAGGGAGGTGACCAAGAACCCGATGGTCACTCTGACAGAGCTCCAGTGTTTCTCTGGAGAGAGGAAAACCTTCCAGAAGAACAACCATCTCTGCAGCACTCAGGTGATACTTGTGTACATGGGGAGGAGCCTGTGATACTAGTGTACATGGGAGGAGCCTGTGATACTTGTGTACATGGGAGGAGCCTGTGATACTTGTGTACATGGGAGGGGCCTGTGATACTTATGTACATGGGAGGAGCCTGTGATACTTGTGTACATGGGGAGGAGCCTGTGATACTTGTGTACATGGGGAGGAGCCTGTGATACTTGTGTACATGGGGAGGAGCCTGTGATACTTGTGTACATGGGGAGGAGCCTGTGATACTTGTGTACGTGGGGAGGAGCCTGTGATACTTATTTACTTGGGATTTTTTCCTTTTTTTAATAAAGTTGCAAAGATTTCATACAAACTTCTCTCACGTTGTCATTATGGGGGATTGTTTTGTGGAATGTTGAGGAAAATAATGAATTTCATCCATTTTGGGATAAGGCTGTAACATAACAAAATGTGGAAAAAGTGAAGCGTTGTGAATACTTTCCGAAACGGCGTATACCGCCTATATCAGGGGTCTCAAACCCTCTTGCTGTTTGCAAAACTACAAGTCCCATCATGCCTCTGCCTGGGGGAGTCATGCTTGTAACTGTCAGCCTTGCAATGCCTTATGGGACTTGTAGTTTTGCAACAGCTGGAGGACCGTAGGACAGTAGACAGATATCGCCCTTCCCCCTCCATTCCCCACATAGAACAGACCAATCCATGTAGAGATGTACAAACAATTCCATGTGAGACGACCCAACGCGTTTCAGATTCGGGGGTTGGAGTCACCATACACTCACAATGGTGGTTGGACACATTTAATTGGCCCAAATATAGAAATGAAGGTCCGTCGTTCAGTCAGGACTCACCAAGGCCTGTTCCTCATCAGGGGGACCATAGAGCATGGACACAGATCACAAGAGACCCCTCCCCCATAGCATGGACTTCCCGCTCAGATGACTGCCAATATTAAAGCAGAACTTTACCCAAAACAACTGGATAGAAAATAATATTCTTTATTAAGGAACGTACATTCCACATTAATGATTGTTCTACCAGAATTAGTGTGTGCTGTAAATTTTCTCCAGCTTTGCTCCTGTTTCTTCTTGCTGGGGGCGGCCATTTTGCTGAAGCCAAGAGCCCCTGAGCAGCAGTAAGTTTTCAGGTTGTCAGCTGATCAGCCTCTAGTGGCTTTGATTTTAGATACAGTGCTGAACAATAGCGAGCAACTGAGCATGTGCAGAGCAGGGTGAGACCGTGCATTACTGGGTTTTACAAATTATTGGTTCTTCCTTTTTAGCTGAAAAAGGGGCGGGCCTAAAGTCATCTGGCAGGACTTATATTTCATATTAGAGTTCCACTTTAACAATTCCCTCAGTCAGTGGTGAGGGGGGAGTACAGGGGAGAATTGTGGTTAAGTGTGGCAGCCCTATTGTGAGTATAGGGGTCCTTCTACTGGGGTGGGGGGGATAGGGGGGTAATGTACCAAGGAGCGTAGCCTGTGGTCAGTATACACATGCCAAGCAGTAGGCCATGGGTGAGTATAGGGGGTACAATGCCAAGCAGTAGGACATGGGGTGAGTATAGGGGTACAATGCCAAGCAGTAGGACTTGGGGTGAGTATAGGGGTACAATGCCAAGCAGTAGGACATGGGGTGAGTATAGGGGTACAATGCCAAGCAGTAGGACATGGGGTGAGTATAGGGGTACAATGCCAAGCAGTAGGACATGGGGTGATTATAGGGGTACAATGCCAAGCAGTAGGACATGGGGTGATTATAGGGGTACAATGCCAAGCAGTAGGACATGGGGTGATTATAGGGGTACAATGCCAAGCAGTAGGACATGAGGTGAGTATGGGGGTACAATGCCAAGCAGTAGGACATGGGGTGAGTATAGGGGTACAATGCCAAGCAGCAGGACATGGGGTGAGTATAAGGGTACACTGCCAAGCAGTAGGACATGGGGTGAGTATAGGGGTACAATGCCAAGCAGCAGGACATGGGGTGAGTATAGGGGATACAATGCCAAGCAGCAGGACATGGGGTGAGTATAGGGGTACAATGCCAAGCAGTAGGACATGGGGTGAGTATAGGGGTACAATGCCAAGCAGTAGGACATGAGGTGAGTATAGGGGTACAATGCCAAGCAGCAGGACATGAGGTGAGTATAGGGGTACAATGCCAAGCAGCAGGACATGGGGTGAGTATAGGGGTACAATGCCAAGCAGTAGGACATGGAGTGAGTATAGGGGTACAATGCCAAGTAGTAGGATATGGGGTGAGTATAGGGGGTACAATGCCAAACAGCAGGACATGGGGTGAGTATAGGGGTACAATGCCAAGCAGTAGGACATGGGGGGAGTATAGCGGTACAATGCCAAGCAGTAGGACATGGGGTGAGTATGGGGGTACAATGCCAAGCAGTAGGACATGGGGTGAGTATAGGGGTACAATGCCAAGCAGTAGGACATGGGGTGAGTATAGGGGTACAATGCCAAGCAGTAGGACATGGGGTGAGTATAGAGGGTACAATGCCAAGCAGTAGGACATGGGGTGAGTATAGGGGGTACAATGCCAAGCAGTAGGACAAGGGGTGAGTATAGGGGGTACAATGCCAAGCAGTAGGACAAGGGGTGAGTATAGGGGGTACAATGCCAAGCAGTAGGACATGGGGTGAGTATAGGGGTACAATGCCAAGCAGTAGGACATGGGATGTGTGTATAGGGGGTACAATGCCAAGCAGTAGGACATGGGGTGAGTATAGGGAGTACAATGCCAAGCAGCAGGGCATGGAGTGAGTATAGGGGGTACAATGCAAAGCAGTAGGACATGGGGTGAGTATAGGGGGTACAATGCAAAGCAGTAGGACATGGGGTGAGTATAGGGGTATAATGCCAAGCAGTAGGACATGGAGTGAGTATAGGGGTACAATGCCAAGCAGTAGGACATGAGGTGAGTATAGGGGGTACAATGGCAAGCAGTAGGACATGGGGTGAGTATAGGGGTACAATGCCAAGCAGTAGGACATGGGGTGAGTATAGGGGGTACAATGCCAAGCAGTAGGACATGGGGTGAGTATAGGGGTACAATGCCAAGCAGTAGGACATGGGGTGAGTATAGGGGGTACAATGCCAAGTAGCAGGACATGAGGTGAGTATAGGGGTTACAATGCCAAGCAGAGGGGCCCGGGATGTGTCCGGTGTCTCACATACACATTGAGCTCAGGACCCCGGTGCTGCAATGCTGGCAGGGTCCCCGCACATCCTCCTGATATGTGGGTGCAGCCCCTCCCCCATCGTTATGTGTTCTGTACACAATTTAACTCTTTCCTCCTCTCTCTGCAGCGCAGCAAAAAGTCCTTAAATTGGTGGGCAGTGAAGTCATTATGAAGCCAAAATACATTGGAAATCCCTCAGAGATCAACTGGAAGATAAACGGCATGAAGCTGGTGGACATGGAGCTGAACACCGAGGATAAGCCCACGTTTTATCGTCTTCGGGGCAGAGCGACTATTGATGGAACCAATGGAGTGCTGACCATAAGAGACCTGACTACAGGGGACTCCGGGGACTACCGGGCGGAGGCGTTGGTGAATAATGTCTATCAGTACACAGATATAAAACTCACTGTACGAGGTAAGTCTTCACCATTGGCTACAACTAATCACATGGTACAGAGTGCTGTGATTGGCCCTGGTACCATGTGATAGCTGTGGGCCAAACAGTCATGAATAGAAGCCATTCATGGCGGTTTTGTTTACATTGTAATCATGTGATCAATATGACCAATCATAGCGATCACATGATACCCCCGGTCACTCACAGCCGCTGTGCGCCCTGATCACAGGATTGCGCCTCTGCATGTCTCAGGGGGTGCGCTAATGTGCCTGTGCCAAGAAACGTGCCAAGACATCGCCTGGCTGTGCTGCCCGTCTGCTGTAAATATAATGTGGGTGACAAGTGGTGAAAAGTATCAAAACCCCAACAATGTTCTTCTCTTATGTGATCCCTTTTATACCACTAAAAGCATTTTACACTCATCAGCCATAACATTATGACCGGTAAAGTGCTAATATTGACTGATCTGGTTACAATGTTACCTGCAAGCAGGTGGGATATATTGGGCTGAATTCACACCGGAGCGTTTTTTATTGGTGGTGTTTCACGCCTTGCGCACGTTTTTGAGCTTTGTCATTTTTTTTATTAGTCTTTAGAGAAAACTATCATCTGTTGCTGGGTATTTCAGCTTTTATTTCTTTTTTTAATTGTTATTTATTTCATTAGGGCAAGGGGTTAAAGTGATTGTAAAGTCTCATTTTTAAAAAGACAAACAAACATGTTCTACTTACCTCCTCTGTTGCAGTGGATTTGCACAGAGCAGCCCCGATCCTCCTCTTCTCGGGTCCCTCTTTGCCTCTCCTGGCCCCTCCCTCCTGTTGAGTGCCCCCCACAGCAAGCAGCTTTCTATGGGGGCGCCCGAGCTGAGCCACAGCTCCGTGTTCATTCAGACACAGAGCTGCAGCCTTGCCCTGCCCCCCCTCTCTCTCCTGATTGGCTGGCTGGCTGACTTTGACAGCAGCGGGAGCCAATCACGCCACGCTGCTGTCTTACCAATGAGGAGGGAAGCTGAGACACTCCTGTGTGTGTGTGTATATGTATGTATGTGTGTGTGTATATATATATATAATTCAGCACAGAGCAGTCGTGTAGCGGTACATCTGCTATGGGGTGGTCAGGAAGCTGTTAAGGTTTCATACCGCTATAGAGGGATGCAACAGGAATAAAAGAGCGGACCAGTGACCGATGCCGTGTCCAGATGACCAAATCTGAATAAATGGGAAATTATGTAGAGATAATATTTGCTGTAGATGAATGTAACGGCACAGCATTGTTCATCAAGAAATCCCGCGGTCATCTGATCTTCTGGACACTCTCTCTGCCGTACATTATCATTGTGTTCTTTACAGCCGCCATTGTCATCCTGGCCTCCATGGAACCTTTAGGAGTTCCTCTAGACTGAGCAGGGATCTCCAAACTACGGCCCTCCAGTTGTTCAGGAACTACAATTCCCATCATGCCCAGTCTTGTCTGTGAATGTCAGAGTTGTCCAATTCCTCATGGGACGATCACCAGCTGGAAGGCCGTAGTTTGGAGATCCGTGCCCTAGGAGTTCCATGAACTGTGACTAATTGGATGGTCCAGGACCGATACCACCTGATGACTGCATGACACCAACAATCTTTCTAACCGCTAGACATTGACTCGATGTGCATTTTTCTTAATCACCCACAATAGTTGTGTTTTATCACAGGTTCTCCAAGACCTGAAGATAATTTCAAGGGTTCCTCTGTGTTGTAAAGGTTGGGAGGTTGCTTTAGAGAGTTCATTATGCCATCTTCTCCATGAATATGTGTAAAATATACTCCACAGAGGGAAGGAAGGAAGTCCTGGGTATAGATAGAGCGGGGTGATGGAGATCTCACCCTCTGATGTCATATTCTTTTCTTTCAGATTGTCCTGATAAACCCAAAATCACTAACAAAACTACTGAGGAGCTTATTGTACTATACTGTGAATGCTCCACTCCGGATGTCACCTATGAATGGTTTAACCAGACAGGATCCGTTGGCAAGGAACAATCATACTCTGAACCCCGTCCACAACATGATGTGAATCTGACCTGTGTTGTGGATAATGAAGTGTGTAAGAAGAATTCATCTATACTAATCCGCTATATTCCAGGTGAGTCCCGGCAGGTGACCAGTGATGTCTACAAAGCAAATCTCACCCTCAATACTCACCGACACCTTTCCTGATCAGAGTATATATCTCTTCATCTGTATACCTGTCATCAGAGAGTCAGAGGTGTGACTCCACCTCCTACATACTGATTGGTTACAATCTTCTACCTGTGTGTGATCCTGATCTCCTCCTCATTGTTCTGTACTTCACCTCTCTCCTCTCTATGATCATCACCCCCATCATCTCATACTTCTACCTGTGTGTGACCCTGATCTCCTCCTCATTGTTCTGTACTTCACCTCTCTCCTCTCTATGATCATCACCCCCATCATCTCATACTTCTACCTGTGTGTGATCCTGATCTCCTCCTCATTGTTCTGTACTTCACCTCTCTCCTCTCTATGATCATCACCCTCATCATCTCATACTTCTACCTGTGTGTGACCCTGATCTCCTCCTCATTGTTCTGTACTTCACCTCTCTCCTCTCTATGATCATCACCCCCATCATCTCATACTTCTACCTGTGTGTGATCCTGATCTCCTCCTCATTGTTCTGTACTTCACCTCTCTCCTCTCTATGATCATCACCCCCATCATCTCATACTTCTACCTGTGTGTGACCCTGATCTCCTCCTCATTGTTCTGTACTTCACCTCTCTCCTCTCTATGATCATCACCCCCATCATCTCATACTTCTACCTGTGTGTGACCCTGATCTCCTCCTCATTGTTCTGTACTTCACCTCTCTCCTCTCTATGATCATCACCCCCATCATCTCATACTTCTACCTGTGTGTGACCCTGATCTCCTCCTCATTGTTCTGTACTTCACCTCTCTCCTCTCTATGATCATCATCACTCCCATCATCTCATACTTCTACCTGTGTGTGACCCTGATCTCCTCCTCATTGTTCTGTACTTCACCTCTCTCCTCTCTATGATCATCACCCCCATCATCTCATACTTCTACCTGTGTGTGACCCTGATCTCCTCCTCATTGTTCTGTACTTCACCTCTCTCCTCTCTATGATCATCATCACTCCCATCATCTCATACTTCTACCTGTGTGTGACCCTGATCTCCTCCTCATTGTTCTGTACTTCACCTCTCTCCTCTCTATGATCATCACCCCCATCATCTCATACTTCTACCTGTGTGTGACCCTGATCTCCTCCTCATTGTTCTGTACTTCACCTGTCTCCTCTCTATGATCATCACCCCCATCATCTCATACTTCTACCTGTGTGTGACCCTGATCTCCTCCTCATTGTTCTGTACTTCACCTCTCTCCTCTCTATGATCATCATCACCCCCATCATCTCATACTTCTACCTGTGTGTGACCCTGATCTCCTCCTCATTGTTCTGTACTTCACCTCTCTCCTCTCTATGATCATCACCCCCATCATCTCATACTTCTACCTGTGTGTGTGACCCTGATCTCCTCCTCATTGTTCTGTACTTCACCTCTCTCCTCTCTATGATCATCATCACCCCCATCATCTCATACTTCTACCTGTGTGTGACCCTGATCTCCTCCTCATTGTTCTGTACTTCACCTCTCTCCTCTCTGATCATCACCCCCATCATCTCATACTTCTACCTGTGTGTGATACTGATCTCCTCCTCATTGTTCTGTACTTCACCTCTCTCCTCTCTATGATCATCATCACCCCCATCATCTCATACTTCTACCTGTGTGTGACCCTGATCTCCTCCTCATTGTTCTGTACTTCACCTCTCTCCTCTCTATGATCATCACCCCCATCATCTCATACTTCTACATGTGTGTGATACTGATCTCCTCCTCATTGTTCTGTACTTCACCTCTCTATGATCATCACCCCCATCATCTCATACTTCTACCTGTGTGTGACCCTGATCTCCTCCTCATTGTTCTGTACTTCACCTCTCTCCTCTCTATGATCATCACCCCCATCATCTCATACTTCTACCTGTGTGTGACCCTGATCTCCTCCTCATTGTTCTGTACTTCACCTGTCTCCTCTCTATGATCATCACCCCCATCATCTCATACTTCTACCTGTGTGTGATCCTGATCTCCTCCTCATTGTTCTGTACTTCACCTCTCTCCTCTCTATGATCATCACCCCCATCATCTCATACTTCTACCTGTGTGTGACCCTGATCTCCTCCTCATTGTTCTGTACTTCACCTCTCTCCTCTTTATGATCATCACTCCCATCATCTCATACTTCTACCTGTGTGTGATCCTGATCTCCTCCTCATTGTTCTGTACTTCACCTCTCTGCTCTCTATGATCATCACCCCCATCATCTCATACTTCTACATGTGTGTGACCCTGATCTCCTCCTCATTGTTCTGTACTTCACCTCTCTATGATCATCACCCCCATCATCTCATACTTCTACCTGTGTGTGACCCTGATCTCCTCCTCATTGTTCTGTACTTCACCTCTCTCCTCTCTATGATCATCACTCCCATCATCTCATTTTTCTACCTGTGTGTGATCCTGATCTCCTCCTCATTGTTCTGTACTTCACCTCTCTCCTCTCTATGATCATCACTCCCATCATCTCATTTTTCTACCTGTGTGTGATCCTGATCTCCTCCTCATTGTTCTGTACTTCACCTCTCTCCTCTCTGATCATCACCCCCATCATCTCATACTTCTACCTGTGTGTGACCCTGATCTCCTCCTCATTGTTCTGTATTTCACCTGTCTCCTCTTTATGATCATCACTCCCATCATCTCATACTTCTACCTGTGTGTGATCCTGATCTCCTCCTCATTGTTCTGTACTTCACCTCTCTCCTCTCTATGATCATCACCCCCATCATCTCATACTTCTACCTGTGTGTGACCCTGATCTCCTCCTCATTGTTCTGTACTTCACCTCTCTCCTCTCTGATCATCACTCCCATCATCTCATACTTCTACCTGTGTGTGACCCTGATCTCCTCCTCATTGTTCTGTACTTCACCTCTCTCCTCTCTATAATCATCACCCCCATCATCTCATACTTCTACCTGTGTGTGACCCTGATCTCCTCCTCATTGTTCTGTACTTCACCTCTCTATGATCATCACCCCCATCATCTCATACTTCTACCTGTGTGTGATCCTGATCTCCTCCTCATTGTTCTGTACTTCACCTCTCTCCTCTCTATGATCATCACCCCCATCATCTCATACTTCTACCTGTGTGTGATCCTGATCTCCTCCTCATTGTTCTGTACTTCACCTCTCTCCTCTTTATGATCATCACTCCCATCATCTCATACTTCTACCTGTGTGTGACCCTGATCTCCTCCTCATTGTTCTGTACATCACCTCTCTCCTCTCTATGATCATCACCCCCATCATCTCATACTTCTACCTGTGTGTGACCCTGATCTCTTCCTCATTGTTCTGTACTTCACCTCTCTCCTCTCTATGATCATCACCCCCATCATCTCATACTTCTACCTGTGTGTGATCCTGATCTCCTCCTCATTGTTCTGTACTTCACCTCTCTCCTCTCTATGATCATCATCACCCCCATCATCTCATACTTCTACCTGTGTGTGATCCTGATCTCCTCCTCATTGTTCTGTACTTCACCTCTCTCCTCTCTATGATCATCACCCCCATCATCTCATACTTCTACCTGTGTGTGACCCTGATCTCCTCCTCATTGTTCTGTACTTCACCTCTCTCCTCTCTATGATCATCACGCCCATCATCTCATACTTCTACCTGTGTGTGACCCTGATCTCCTCCTCATTGTTCTGTACTTCACCTCTCTCCTCTCTATGATCATCATCACCCCCATCATCTCATACTTCTACCTGTGTGTGACCCTGATCTCCTCCTCATTGTTCTGTACTTCACCTCTCTATGATCATCACCCCCATCATCTCATACTTCTACCTGTGTTTGTGGTCCTGATCTCCTCCTCATTGTTCTGTACTTCACCTCTCTCCTCTCTATGATCATCACCCCCATCATCTCATACTTCTACCTGTGTTTGTGGTCCTGATCTCCTCCTCATTGTTCTGTACTTCACCTCTCTATGATCATCACCCCCATCATCTCATACTTCTACCTGTGTGTGACCCTGATCTCCTCCTCATTGTTCTGTACTTCACCTCTCTCCTCTCTATGATCATCACCCTCATCATCTCATACTTCTACCTGTGTGTGACCCTGATCTCCTCCTCATTGTTCTGTACTTCACCTCTCTCCTCTCTATGATCATCACCCTCATCATCTCATACTTCTACCTGTGTGTGACCCTGATATCCTCCTCATTGTTCTGTACTTCACCCCTCTCCTCTCTATGATCATCATCACCCCCATCATCTCATACTTCTACCTGTGTGTGACCCTGATCTCCTCCTCATTGTTCTGTACTTCACCTCTCTCCTCTCTATGATCATCACCCCCATCATCTCATACTTCTACCTGTGTGTGACCCTGATCTCCTCCTCATTGTTCTGTACTTCACCTCTCTCCTCTCTATGATCATCACCCCCATCATCTCATACTTCTACCTGTGTGTGTGACCCTGATCTCCTCCTCATTGTTCTGTACTTCACCTCTCTCCTCTCTATGATCATCATCACCCCCATCATCTTATACTTCTACCTATGTGTGATCCTGATCTCCTCCTCATTGTTCTGTACTTCACCTGTCTCCTCTCTATGATCATCACCCCCATCATCTCATACTTCTACCTGTGTGTGTGATCCTGATCTCCTCCTCATTGTTCTGTACTTCACCTCTCTCCTCTCTGATCATCACCCCCATCATCTCACATTTCTACCTGTGTGTGACCCTGATCTCCTCCTCATTGTTCTGTACTTCACCTCTCTCCTCTCTGATCATCACCCCCATCATCTCATACTTCTACCTGTGTGTGACCCTGATCTCCTCCTCATTGTTCTGTACTTCACCTCTCTCCTCTCTATGATCATCATCACCCCCATCATCTTATACTTCTACCTATGTGTGATCCTGATCTCCTCCTCATTGTTCTGTACTTCACCTGTCTCCTCTCTATGATCATCACCCCCATCATCTCATACTTCTACCTGTGTGTGTGATCCTGATCTCCTCCTCATTGTTCTGTACTTCACCTCTCTCCTCTCTGATCATCACCCCCATCATCTCACATTTCTACCTGTGTGTGACCCTGATCTCCTCCTCATTGTTCTGTACTTCACCTCTCTCCTCTCTGATCATCACCCCCATCATCTCATACTTCTACCTGTGTTTGTGGTCCTGATCTCCTCCTCATTGTTCTGTACTTCACCTCTCTCCTCTCTATGATCATCATCACCCCCATCATCTCATACTTCTACCTGTGTGTGACCCTGATCTCCTCCTCATTGTTCTGTACTTCACCTCTCTCCTCTCTATGATCATCACCCCCATCATCTCATACTTCTACCTGTGTGTGACCCTGATCTCTTCCTCATTGTTCTGTACTTCTCCTCTCTCCTCTCTATGATCATCACCCCCATCATCTCATACTTCTACCTGTGTGTGACCCTGATCTCCTCCTCATTGTTCTGTACTTCACCTCTCTCCTCTCTATGATCATCACCCCCATCATCTCATACTTCTACCTGTGTGTGATCCTGATCTCCTCCTCATTGTTCTGTACTTCACCTCTCTCCTCTCTATGATCATCACCCCCATCATCTCATACTTCTACCTGTGTGTGACCCTGATCTCCTCCTCATTGTTCTGTACTTCACCTCTCTCCTCTCTATGATCATCACTCCCATCATCTCATACTTCTACCTGTGTGTGACCCTGATCTCCTCCTCATTGTTCTGTACTTCACCTCTCTCCTCTCTATGATCATCACTCCCATCATCTCATACTTCTACCTGTGTGTGACCCTGATCTCCTCCTCATTGTTCTGTACTTCACCTCTCTCCTCTCTATGATCATCACCCCCATCATCTCATACTTCTACCTGTGTGTGACCCTGATCTCTTCCTCATTGTTCTGTACTTCTCCTCTCTCCTCTCTATGATCATCACCCCCATCATCTCATACTTCTACCTGTGTGTGTGACCCTGATCTCCTCCTCATTGTTCTGTACTTCACCTCTCTCCTCTCTGATCATCACCCCCATCATCTCATACTTCTACCTGTGTGTGACCCTGATCTCCTCCTCATTGTTCTGTACTTCACCTCTCTCCTCTCTATGATCATCACCCCCATCATCTCATACTTCTACCTGTGTGTGACCCTGATCTCCTCCTCATTGTTCTGTACTTCTCCTCTCTCCTCTCTATGATCATCACCCCCATCATCTCATACTTCTACCTGTGTGTGTGACCCTGATCTCCTCCTCATTGTTCTGTACTTCACCTCTCTCCTCTCTATGATCATCATCACCCCCATCATCTCATACTTCTACCTGTGTGTGATCCTGATCTCCTCCTCATTGTTCTGTACTTCACCTCTCTCCTCTCTGATCATCACCCCCATCATCTCATACTTCTACCTGTGTGTGACCCTGATCTCCTCCTCATTGTTCTGTACTTCACCTGTCTCCTCTCTATGATCATCACTCCCATCATCTCATACTTCTACCTGTGTGTGACCCTGATCTCCTCCTCATTGTTCTGTACTTCACCTCTCTCCTCTCTATGATCATCATCACCCCCATCATCTCATACTTCTACCTGTGTGTGACCCTGATCTCCTCCTCATTGTTCTGTACTTCACCTCTCTCCTCTCTATGATCATCACCCCCATCATCTCATACTTCTACCTGTGTGTGACCCTGATCTCCTCCTCATTGTTCTGTACTTCACCTCTCTCCTCTCTATGATCATCATCACCCCCATCATCTTATACTTCTACCTATGTGTGATCCTGATCTCCTCCTCATTGTTCTGTACTTCACCTGTCTCCTCTCTATGATCATCACCCCCATCATCTCATACTTCTACCTGTGTGTGTGACCCTGATCTCCTCCTCATTGTTCTGTACTTCACCTCTCTCCTCTCTGATCATCACCCCCATCATCTCACATTTCTACCTGTGTGTGACCCTGATCTCCTCCTCATTGTTCTGTACTTCACCTCTCTCCTCTCTGATCATCACCCCCATCATCTCATACTTCTACCTGTGTGTGACCCTGATCTCCTCCTCATTGTTCTGTACTTCACCTCTCTCCTCTCTATGATCATCATCACCCCCATCATCTCATACTTCTACCTGTGTTTGTGGTCCTGATCTCCTCCTCATTGTTCTGTACTTCACCTCTCTCCTCTCTGATCATCACCCCCATCATCTCACACTTCTACCTGTGTGTGACCCTGATCTCCTCCTCATTGTTCTGTACTTCACCTCTCTCCTCTCTATGATCATCATCACCCCCATCATCTCATACTTCTACCTGTGTGTGACCCTGATCTCCTCCTCATTGTTCTGTACTTCACCTCTCTCCTCTCTATGATCATCACCCCCATCATCTCATACTTCTACCTGTGTGTGTGACCCTGATCTCCTCCTCATTGTTCTGTACTTCACCTCTCTCCTCTCTGATCATCACTCCCATCATCTCATACTTCTACCTGTGTGTGACCCTGATCTCCTCCTCATTGTTCTGTACTTCACCTCTCTCCTCTCTATGATCATCACCCCCATCATCTCATACTTCTACCTGTGTGTGACCCTGATCTCCTCCTCATTGTTCTGTACTTCACCTCTCTATGATCATCACCCCCATCATCTCATACTTCTACATGTGTGTGATACTGATCTCCTCCTCATTGTTCTGTACTTCACCTCTCTCCTCTCTATGATCATCACCCCCATCATCTCATACTTCTACCTGTGTGTGACCCTGATCTCCTCCTCATTGTTCTGTACTTCTCCTCTCTCCTCTCTATGATCATCACCCCCATCATCTCATACTTCTACCTGTGTGTGTGACCCTGATCTCCTCCTCATTGTTCTGTACTTCACCTCTCTCCTCTCTATGATCATCATCACCCCCATCATCTCATACTTCTACCTGTGTGTGATCCTGATCTCCTCCTCATTGTTCTGTACTTCACCTCTCTCCTCTCTGATCATCACCCCCATCATCTCATACTTCTACCTGTGTGTGACCCTGATCTCCTCCTCATTGTTCTGTACTTCACCTCTCTCCTCTCTATGATCATCACCCCCATCATCTCATACTTCTACCTGTGTGTGATCCTGATCTCCTCCTCATTGTTCTGTACTTCACCTGTCTCCTCTCTATGATCATCACTCCCATCATCTCATACTTCTACCTGTGTGTGACCCTGATCTCCTCCTCATTGTTCTGTACTTCACCTCTCTCCTCTCTATGATCATCATCACCCCCATCATCTCATACTTCTACCTGTGTTTGTGGTCCTGATCTCCTCCTCATTGTTCTGTACTTCACCTCTCTCCTCTCTATGATCATCATCACCCCCATCATCTCATACTTCTACCTGTGTTTGTGGTCCTGATCTCCTCCTCATTGTTCTGTACTTCACCTCTCTCCTCTCTATGATCATCACCCCCATCATCTCATACTTCTACCTGTGTGTGACCCTGATCTCCTCCTCATTGTTCTGTACTTCACCTCTCTCCTCTCTGATCATCACCCCCATCATCTCACACTTCTACCTGTGTGTGACCCTGATCTCCTCCTCATTGTTCTGTACTTCACCTCTCTCCTCTCTATGATCATCATCACCCCCATCATCTTATACTTCTACCTATGTGTGATCCTGATCTCCTCCTCATTGTTCTGTACTTCACCTCTCTCCTCTCTATGATCATCATCACTCCCATCATCTCATACTTCTACCTGTGTGTGACCCTGATCTCCTCCTCATTGTTCTGTACTTCACCTCTCTCCTCTCTATGATCATCACCCCCATCATCTCATACTTCTACCTGTGTGTGACCCTGATCTCCTCCTCATTGTTCTGTACTTCACCTCTCTATGATCATCATCACCCCCATCATCTCATACTTCTACATGTGTGTGATACTGATCTCCTCCTCATTGTTCTGTACTTCACCTCTCTCCTCTCTATGATCATCATCACCCCTATCATCTCATACTTCTACCTGTGTGTGACCCTGATCTCCTCCTCATTGTTCTGTACTTCTCCTCTCTCCTCTCTATGATCATCACCCCCATCATCTCATACTTCTACCTGTGTGTGTGACCCTGATCTCCTCCTCATTGTTCTGTACTTCACCTCTCTCCTCTCTATGATCATCATCACCCCCATCATCTCATACTTCTACCTGTGTGTGACCCTGATCTCCTCCTCATTGTTCTGTACTTCACCTCTCTCCTCTCTATGATCATCATCACCCCCATCATCTCATACTTCTACCTGTGTGTGACCCTGATCTCCTCCTCATTGTTCTGTACTTCACCTCTCTCCTCTCTATGATCATCACCCCCATCATCTCACACTTCTACCTGTGTGTGACCCTGATCTCCTCCTCATTGTTCTGTACTTCACCTCTCTCCTCTCTAATCATCACCCCCATCATCTCATACTTCTACCTGTGTGTGACCCTGATCTCCTCCTCATTGTTCTGTACTTCACCTCTCTCC
Source organism: Lithobates septentrionalis (assembly GCA_037952835.1). NCBI lineage: Eukaryota > Metazoa > Chordata > Amphibia > Anura > Ranidae > Lithobates > Lithobates septentrionalis. The sequence continues at coordinate 146,578 of JBBDGP010003214.1, read as the reverse complement.
TCTCTATGATCATCACCCCCATCATCTCATACTTCTACCTGTGTGTGATCCTGATCTCCTCCTCATTGTTCTGTACTTCACCTCTCTCCTCTCTATGATCATCACCCCCATCATCTCATACTTCTACCTGTGTGTGTGACCCTGATCTCCTCCTCATTGTTCTGTACTTCACCTCTCTCCTCTCTATGATCATCACCCCCATCATCTCATACTTCTACCTGTGTGTGACCCTGATCTCCTCCTCATTGTTCTGTACTTCACCCCTCTCCTCTCTATGATCATCACCCCCATCATCTCATACTTCTACCTGTGTGTGACCCTGATCTCCTCCTCATTGTTCTGTACTTCACCTCTCTCCTCTCTATGATCATCACCCCCATCATCTCATACTTCTACCTGTGTGTGATCCTGATCTCCTCCTCATTGTTCTGTACTTCACCTCTCTCCTCTCTGATCATCACCCCCATCATCTCATACTTCTACCTGTGTGTGATCCTGATCTCCTCCTCATTGTTCTGTACTTCACCTCTCTCCTCTCTATGATCATCATCACCCCCATCATCTCATACTTCTACCTGTGTGTGACCCTGATCTCCTCCTCATTGTTCTGTACTTCACCTCTCTCCTCTCTGATCATCACCCCCATCATCTCACACTTCTACCTGTGTGTGACCCTGATCTCCTCCTCATTGTTCTGTACTTCACCTCTCTCCTCTCTATGATCATCATCACCCCCATCATCTTATACTTCTACCTATGTGTGATCCTGATCTCCTCCTCATTGTTCTGTACTTCACCTCTCTCCTCTCTATGATCATCATCACTCCCATCATCTCATACTTCTACCTGTGTGTGACCCTGATCTCCTCCTCATTGTTCTGTACTTCACCTCTCTCCTCTCTATGATCATCACCCCCATCATCTCATACTTCTACCTGTGTGTGACCCTGATCTCCTCCTCATTGTTCTGTACTTCACCTCTCTATGATCATCATCACCCCCATCATCTCATACTTCTACATGTGTGTGATACTGATCTCCTCCTCATTGTTCTGTACTTCACCTCTCTCCTCTCTATGATCATCATCACCCCTATCATCTCATACTTCTACCTGTGTGTGACCCTGATCTCCTCCTCATTGTTCTGTACTTCTCCTCTCTCCTCTCTATGATCATCACCCCCATCATCTCATACTTCTACCTGTGTGTGTGACCCTGATCTCCTCCTCATTGTTCTGTACTTCACCTCTCTCCTCTCTATGATCATCATCACCCCCATCATCTCATACTTCTACCTGTGTGTGACCCTGATCTCCTCCTCATTGTTCTGTACTTCACCTCTCTCCTCTCTATGATCATCATCACCCCCATCATCTCATACTTCTACCTGTGTGTGACCCTGATCTCCTCCTCATTGTTCTGTACTTCACCTCTCTCCTCTCTATGATCATCACCCCCATCATCTCACACTTCTACCTGTGTGTGACCCTGATCTCCTCCTCATTGTTCTGTACTTCACCTCTCTCCTCTCTAATCATCACCCCCATCATCTCATACTTCTACCTGTGTGTGACCCTGATCTCCTCCTCATTGTTCTGTACTTCACCTCTCTCCTCTCTATGATCATCACCCCCATCATCTCATACTTCTACCTGTGTGTGATCCTGATCTCCTCCTCATTGTTCTGTACTTCACCTCTCTCCTCTCTATGATCATCACCCCCATCATCTCATACTTCTACCTGTGTGTGTGACCCTGATCTCCTCCTCATTGTTCTGTACTTCACCTCTCTCCTCTCTATGATCATCACCCCCATCATCTCATACTTCTACCTGTGTGTGACCCTGATCTCCTCCTCATTGTTCTGTACTTCACCCCTCTCCTCTCTATGATCATCACCCCCATCATCTCATACTTCTACCTGTGTGTGACCCTGATCTCCTCCTCATTGTTCTGTACTTCACCTCTCTCCTCTCTATGATCATCACCCCCATCATCTCATACTTCTACCTGTGTGTGATCCTGATCTCCTCCTCATTGTTCTGTACTTCACCTCTCTCCTCTCTGATCATCACCCCCATCATCTCATACTTCTACCTGTGTGTGATCCTGATCTCCTCCTCATTGTTCTGTACTTCACCTCTCTCCTCTATGATCACCCCCATCATCTCATACTTCTGCCTGTGTTTTGTGGTCCTGATTTCTTTCTGTATGTGATCAGTAGGGATGAGCCGAACACCCCCCGGTTCGGTTCGCACCAGAACCCGCGAACGGACCGCAAGTTCGCACGAACGTTAGAACCCCATTGACGTCTATGGGACTCGAACGTTCGAAATCAAAAGTGCTCATTTTAAAGGCTAATTTGCATGGTATTGTCCTAAAAAGGGTGTGGGGACCCGGGTCCTACCCCAGGGGACATGTATCAATGCAAAAAAAACTTTTAAAAACGTCCGTTTTTTCGAAAGCAGTGTTTTTAATGATTAAAAAAGAAAGAAGGACGGCACCCTCTAAGTGCAGCATGTATGTTAAAAATATTTATTACAATAGATAAAAACACTCACATTTGAGTTGCTAAAAACCAGCATGTAAAGTAGTTTCATCCGCGTGCTCTCGGGGGATGTGGGTGTCACGGACCAGTGGAGGGGTTCCTGGGATGTGAGTCCTGTAATGATGCTTAACCACTTCAATACCAGGCACTTAGACACCTTCCCGCCCAGGCCAATTTTCAGCTTTCAGCGCTGTCGCAATTTGAATGACAATTGCGCAGTCATGCTACACTGTACCCAAACAATTTTTTTATCATTTTGTTCCCACAAATAGAGCTTTCTTTTGGTGGTATTTGATCACCTCTGCGGTTTTTATTTTTTGCGCAACAAATAAAAAAAGACCGAAAATTTTGAAAAAAAACAAGTTTTTCTTTGTTTCTATTAAAACTTTTTGTAAATAAGTACGTTTTCTTCTTCAATGACAGGCACTGATATGGCTGCACTGACGGGCACTGATACGGTGGCACTGATGGGCACCGATGAGGTGGCACCAATGAGGTGGCACTGACGGGCACTGATGATGGGCACTGATAGGCGGCACTGATAGGTGGCACTGATGGGCACTGATAGGTGGCACTGATGGGCACTCATAGGTGGCATTGATGGGCACTCATAGGTGGCATTGATGGTTATTTATGGGTGGCACTGACAGTTGGCACAGATGGGCACGGATGGGCACAGATGGGCACTGATAGGTGGGCACCGATGGACACTGATGGGTGGCACTGATTACACTAGTTGTTTGCAGTGATGCCCCTAAGGGTGGCATTGCTGGGCATCACTGCAATATACTGGTGCCCGTCAGTGCCCATTTGTGGGCACTGATTGGGCACACTGGGCACATGTGGATGGCCATGGGGTACATGCCTGGCCATCCACATGTTGCCCCTTCCCTGGTGGTCCTAGTGGCGATCCCTGGTGGTCCAGTGTGGTGATCTGAGGGGGGGCTGCCCTGATAAACAATCAGCGCAGACCCCCCCTGCCAGGAGAGCAGCCGATCGGCTCTCCTCTACTCGCGTCTGTCAGACGCGAGTGAGGAAGAGCCGATCAACGGCTCTTACTATTGACAGCGTGATCAGCCGTGATTGGACACGGCTGATCACGTGGTAAAGAGGCTCCGCCGGAGGCTCTTTACCAAGATTGGTGTAGCGGTGTGTCAGACTGACACACTGATCCACCGATTGCCGTGATGCGCACCCCGTGGGTGCGCAGCGGCATGTTATCCTGCTGGACGTCATATGACGTCCAGTCAGGATAACAGAACCACTTCCCGGACGTCAATCCGCCTTAGGGCGGGCGGGAAGTGGTTAAAGTAAAAAAAAAGTGAAATATTCCTTTAAATATCGTACCTGGGGTGTATCTATAGTATGCCTGTAAAGTGACGCGTGTTTCCCGTGTTTAGAACAGTCCCTGCACAAAATGTCATTTTTAAAGGAAAAAATCTCATTTAAAACTGCTTGCGGGTTTAATGTCATGTCGGGTCCCGGCAATATGGATGAAAATCAGTGAGACAAACGGCATGGGTACCCCCCAGTCCATTACCAGGCCTTTTGGGTCTTGTAAGGATATTAAGGGGAACTCCGCACCCAAATTAAAATAAGGAAAGGTGTGGGGCCACCAGGCCCTATATACTCTGAACAGCAGTATACAGGCGGTGCAAACAAGACAGGGACTGTAGGTTTGTTGGTAAGTAGAATCTGTTTGTAATTTTGAACATTTTTAACGTGTTTAGCTCCAGCCAAAAAATCTTTTTTAAGCTTTTTGGAAAACATAGGGAAGGGTTATCACCCCTGTGACATTTGTTTTGCGTCTTTCCTCCTCTTCAGAAGATTTCACCTCACTTTTAGTCCCAATGACAAATGTTTTTTGAAAATTTGGGATTTTTTGTGGAACAAGGATTGGAAAGCATCAGTGGAAAGGAGAAATGTTTTTCCCATATTAACTCTTACAGGAGAGAATTTCCCTTCCTAGGGGTAGATTTCATCTCACTTTCTGTTGTCTCCTTCCGTTTGCAAGTAGGAGTCGTTTGTAAGTTAGATGTTTGAAAGTAGGGGCCTGCCCTCTATACTCAGCAGAAATTTGGGCCTTAGGTGTTGCTGTGGCCAAAACACTGTAAGCCCTCACAGGGCCCTGCTGTGAAATATTAGATCAAGAATTGTAATTACATGCCCCTGTTGAACAGGGGCTGAAAAATTAGGCCTTAGGCACTGGTGCTGGTGCCACATTACTGCAACCCCTCACAGACACTCTAGTTGGAATGCAGGAACAAGCCCTGCTGCAAAGTATTGCATCAAAAATTGTAATTACACGCCCCTGTTAAACAGGGGCTGAAAAATTGGGCCTTAGGCACTGGTGGTGGCGCCCAGAACCAAAAATGTTCTTACAAGCTATCAGCGTGATGATTGAGGAGGAAGAGAATAATTTCTCAGGGATAGTCACTCAGCATCAGTATAGGCAGTCTTTGAAGGGATCTGAGATTTCAAAAAAAATTATTCGGTTACATCAGCATCAGGTGCTGGTGGTGATCCAAGACTGATTCATTTTTATGAAGGTCAGTCGATCGACCGAGTCGGTGGACAGACGCACCCTGTGATCGGTTACAAAGCCTCCAGCAGCACTGAATGTGCATTCCGAAAGAACGCTGGATGCAGGACAGGCCAGTAGCTCAATTGCATACTGTGCAAGCTCTGGCCAGTGATCCATCCTCAAGACCCAGTAACCCAGAGGATTTTCGGTGGGAAAGGTGTCCAAGTCAGATCTTGCCCCTAGGTATTCCTGCACCATGTAAAACAGACGCTGGCGATGGTTGCTGGAACTGATCATACCTTGGGGCTGCGGACCAAAAAATTGTCTGAATGCATCGGTCAGACGGCCACCTTCTCCACCGCTCCTTCTTTGACTGACCGAAGCCTCAGCAACACGTTGTCCAGAAACAGGAGTTTGTAACCTCCCAGTCTCTGGGAACGCGTTGCACAGACCTTTCTGCAAGGCCTCCCGAAGATGTTTCATCCTCTGCTCCCTCTGCGATGTCAAGATAAGGTCCGCAACCTTACCCCTGTAACGTGGATCAAGGAGGGTTGCCAGCCAGTATTGGTCCTTCTCCTTGATACCACGAATACGAGGATCCTTACGCAGGCTTTGCAGGATCAGGGAGGCCATGCAGCGTAGGTTTCCTGAGGCATTCGGTCCGGAGTCTTCTGGGTCACTAAGGACGACATGGTCCACAGCCACCTCCTCCCAGCCATGTACAAGTCCATGTGTTTCTTGGGACTGATCCCTTAAAGACTGCTGCTGATGCTGAGTGCCAGGCTCCACCTCCATACTGACACAATCTTCCTCCTCCTCCTCCTCCTCGTCCTCTTCCTGTGTGATCGGCGGGCACGCAGGAACACTGTCTGGATAAAGGGGGCCTTGAGAGCTAAGGAAGTCCTCCTCTTCCTGCCTCTGTTCTGCCTCAAGTGCCCTGTCCATTATTCCACGCAGTGTGTGCTCCAACAGGTGGACAAGGGGGACAGTGTCACTGACGCATGCACTGTCACTGCTCACCATCCCTGTGGCCTCCTCAAATGGTGACAGGACAGTGCATGCATCCCTGATCATGGCCCACTGGCGTGGGGAAAAAAAAACAAGCTCCCCTGACCCTGTCCTGGTGCCATAGTCGCACAGGTACTCATTGATGGCCCTCGGCTGCGTGTGCAGCCGCTGCAGCATGGCCAACGTTGAGTTCCACCTGGTGGGCATGTCACAGATTAGGCGGTTCTTGGGCAGGTTAAACTCCTTTTGGAGGTCCGTCAGCTGAGCACTGGCTTTATATGACCGGCGGAAATGCACACAGACTTTCCTGGCCTGCCTCAGGACATCCTGTAAGCCCGGGTACCTGCCCAAGAACTGCTGCACCACCAAGTTAAGGACGTGAGCCAAACAGGGCACATGGGTCAGTTGTCCCTGTCGGAGGGCAGAGAGGAGGTTGGTGCCATTGTCGCAAACCACCATTCCTGCCTTAAGTTGGCGTGGCGTCAACCACCTCTGAACCTGCAGAGCTGACAGAACCTCTGCCCCAGTGTGGCTCCTGTCCCCCAAGCACACCAGCTCAAGCACCGCATGGCATCTTTTGGCCTGCGTACTTGCGTAGCCCCTTGAATGGCTACGGAGCACCGCTGGTTCCAAGGACAAAGCACAGGAAGAGGCCATGGAGGAAGAAGAAGAGGAGGGGTTGGAGGAGAGAGGTGTGTCACAATCATTAGCATTTTGCAGGCGTGGTGGCGGAACAACTTCCAACACTACTGCACCTTGTCCTGCATCCTTCCCAGCTGCCAGCAGAGTCACCCAAGGCAGCAGTTGAAGTGCTAGCAATTTTGCCAAGCTAGCATTCAACCGCTGCGCATGTGGATGGCTGGGAGCAAACTTCTTTCAGCGGTGCAGCAGCTGGGGCAGGGAAATTTGCCTGGTACAATCTGACGTTGGTGTACCAAAAGCAGATTGCCCACAAGTACTTGGCTGTGACACACCTAATTCTACACCTTCATTCTTCTCAGTGCAGGTCTCAGAGAGGACTGAAGGTATAGTGGGATTGGAGATCTCAGCTGATGAGGAGCAAGGAGAGGTCCTCTTTGTTCTTTGGTGTGGGTCTTTTAGATACGCTTGCCAACGAACTGCATGGCAGGTCAACATATGTCTGGTCAAGCATGTGGTACCCAAGCGGGAGATGTTTTGGCCACGCGAGATACGCTTGAGACATATGTTGCAAATAGCAGCGGTGTGATCTGATGCACTTGTCTCAAAAAAGGCCCACACCAAAGAGCTTTTTGAATAACGCGCAGAGACTGCAGCGCCCTGCACATGTGGAGCTTTGGGGTGTGATGCAGTCAATGTGCTGCCCTTAGGCTGGCCACTGGAGGGCATTCTGCCTCGTTGGTGATGTGCCTCCTCCTCCTCCTCTCTCCTATCAGGCACCCACGTTGAGTCAGTGACCTCATCATCCCCTCCCTCCTCATCACTGGAGCAAACCTGGCAGTATGCTGCAGCAGGGGGAACATGACTGCCAGATTGCTGTCCTTCTTGGGCACCCCCTCTGTCCGTGCTCATGTTACTGCCTTCATCGAGCTCAGTATAATCATCAGAGCCTTCCAAACGCTGGGCATCCTCCTGGAGCATGTACCCAACACTGTGGTCAAACAGTTCGAGGGACTCCTCAGGAGGACATGGTGGGGCTAGGGAAGGAGTCACTGATGACATTGAGCTGAGGGAAGAGGCCGCTGCTTTGCCAGACAAAGTACCCTGGGCATGGGTGAGAGAGGATGAGGAGGATGAGGACGGCTTGGTCATCCACTCAAGCAAGTCTTCCGCATGTTGCGGCTCAATACGGCCAGCTGCCGAAAAAAAGGCCAAGCGTGTCCCACGGCCACGTGCTGATGAGGATGCACCGTCTCCACGACCAGCACTAGACACAGAGCCTGCTTGCCCTCTCTTATTGGCTTGTGACTGTCTGCCTCTCCTTCTTAGTCTTCCAGACATACTAATGGCCTGTAGGTGCACTAAGCTGGGATATAGATATATATATATGTACTGATACTGCAGCTAGCAAAATCAACTGCCTGCCTGTAGTATGAGAACACCACCAACCTTCTACAGGTAGCTTTAGCTGAACACTGTGCAGAGCTCGCAAAAAAATAACTTGTAGGTTTATCTGAACACTGTGAGGTGGACGCACCACACTAACTTGTAGTTTTAGCTGAACACTGTGAGCAGGACGCACTGCACTAACTTGTAGCTTTAGATGAACACTGTGCAGAGGTCTCACTACACTAACTTGTAGGTTTAGCTGAACACTGTGAGCAGGACGCACTGCACTAACTTGTAGGTTTAGCTGAACACTGTGAGCAGGACGCACCGCACTAACTTGTAGGTTTAGCTGAACACTGTGAGCAGGACGCACTGCACTAACTTGTAGGTTTAGCTGAACACTGTGAGCAGGACGCACCACACTAACTTGTAGTTTTAGCTGAACACTGTGAGCAGGACGCACCCCACTAACTTGTAGGTTTAGCTGAACACTGTGAGCAGGACGCACCCCACTAACTGTAAATAGTCTAGCTGCCTGACTGTGGTACTAATAGGATCAAAAGAACACCAGCAATTTTCTTCAGGTAGCTGTAAATACTGTAACAAGACAAGCCTGCCTGTCAGTAAGAAGATAACAGGAATGGATCTAGCTGAACACTGTGAGCAGGACGCACCCCAATAACTTGTAGGTTTAGCTGAACACTGTGAGCAGGATGCACCCCACTAACTTGTAGGTTTAGCTGAACACTGTGAGCAGGACGCACCCCACTAACTTGTAGGTTTAGCTGAACACTGTGAGCAGGACGCACCCCACTAACTTGTAGGTTTAGCTGAACACTGTGAGCAGGACGCACCGCACTAACTTGTAGGTTTAGCTGAACACTGTGAGCAGGACGCACCGCACTAACTTGTAGGTTTAGCTGAACACTGTGAGCAGGACGCACCGCACTAACTTGTAGTTTTAGCTGAACACTGTGAGCAGGACGCACTGCACTAACTGTAAATAGTCTAGCTGCCTGACTGTGGTACTAATAGGATCAAAAGAACACCAGCAATTTTCTTCAGGTAGCTTTATATACTGTAGCAATACAAGCCTGCCTGTCAGTAGGAAGATAACAGGAACAGATCTAGCTAAACTGAATACAGTGTATATATATATATGCAACACCTGGGATGCATATATATACACAATACACTGTAAGTGCAGCTAACTGACTGACTGTTCTGCCTAATCTATCTAACTCAAATCAAATGTCACTGTCTCTCTGTCTATCTTTTTCAACGCCGGAACACACACTACACAGGGCCGCCATGCAGGCGGCCTTATATAGTGTGGGGCGTGTACTAAATCCCCTGAGCCATAATTGGCCAAAGCCTCCTTGGCTTTGGCCAATTACGGCTCTCTGTTCAGACGGCGCTGTGATTGGCCAAGCATGCGGGTCATAGTGCATGCTTGGCCAATCATCAGCCAGCAATGCACTGTGATGCCACAGTGAATTATGGGCCGTGACGCGCCACACGAATTTGGCGCGAACGGCCCATATCGTTCGCAATTCGGCGAACGGGTGAACAGACGATGTTCGAGTCGAACATGGGTTCGACTGGAACACGAAGCTCCTCTCTAGTGATCGGGTCAGGAATGTAAATCTGCAGCCCCCCCCCCTTTATGTCCCTGTAGCTGCAGGGTGGTGGGTCTCCATTCCATGGGTGATTAGTCCAGTGCTGACAATATCCTGCCAGGATTGGAGCGAATCCAAGCCCATCCCTGCAATAGATAATAGAAGTGGCTGCTGTCATTGCTGTATAAAGCATACGTAGCATCAGCCACGACCAGTATACAGCGCTGTGTACCGGCAGCAGCACATAATGAGGTCACGGGGAAACTTGGATTTCTGGTAGTGACTACAAGGCTTCCTTTGATTGGTAGAGATCATAATGTCATCCACCCATCTCTCCACCTCAGCCAATCGGAGCACATCACACTCTTCACTCTTTATTTGAAGTGTCATATAGTGACACCTAATTCATATCTCTGTAGAGGAGCAACGTGATGTGGTGCCATCCACTGCAACACGGTATATAGCACGGTATATCGCACCGGGTCACCCCATACTGTATAGTATGACTGTCCCCTGATATAATTGGGAAGATCGGTGTAATCCATACAGGACAGCCGCTCTGCAGCTGTTGTCCTGATTTATGTTTAACCACTTGCTTGCCGCGCTATTGTCAAATGACAGCTACAGCGTGGTCGCCTGGTCCTCCCAGAACCCTGCACCCCCTAGGGTATGCACCTGGTGTGCTCTGTGATCGCTATGACACAGCTGAACACAGATAGAGGTAAAGGGCCGATCACAGTGTAAACGGACCTGCCTTATATCAGCCGTCTTCTCCTCACACACCGTCACAGCATGAGGAGAAGAGAGCCGGTAACTGACGAGTCTCACAGGGGACATGTACACTAATAATCAGGATACCAATCATCGGTGACCCCCTCCCAGTGTGGCCTCATTGGTGGCCCCCTCCCAGTGTGGCCTCATTGGTGGCCCCCTCCCAGTGTGGCCTCATCGGTGGCCCCTCCCAGTGTGACCTCATCGGTGGCCCCTCCCAGTGTGGCCTCATCGGTGGCCCCTCCCAGTATGGCCTCATCGGTGGCCCCTCCCAGTGCAGCCTCATCGGTGGCCCCTCCCAGTGCAGCCTCATCGGTGGGCCCCCTCCCAGTGTGGTCTCATCGGCACACTTCAGTGAAGGAGAAAATTTACTTGTGTGCAAAATTTTATAACCGAAACAAACTTTTAGTTTTTTTTTTTGCAGAATTTTCTGTCTTTTTTTCTTATTTTCCAAAAGTAAAAACCGCAGAGGTGATTAAATAGCACCAAAAGAAAGCTCTATTTGTGTAAAAAAAAAAAAAAAGATAAAAATGGTCATCTTGGTAAAGTGTTACATGACTGATCAATTGTCATTTAAAGTGTGACAGCGCTGAAAGGTGAAATTTGCCCGTTTTTTTTTTTTTTTGGGAGGGGGGGGCGCAAACAATCTGAAAAAAAAAAACATCAAATGCTGCCACTGGGCCCATCAAATGCTACCACTGGGCCCCCCCCGCCCACCGTCTGCCCAGCACTTACCCTGTCTCGCTGGTGCAGCGGGTGATGGCAGCAAGCAGTTTCCTCCATGTCCTCAATGTCTTCTCCCGTCTGCTCCTTCCGTCCTCTCCTATGATTGGACGCCTCATAGGCATCCAATCACGGCGCCTGTCGTTTTAGCTAATCAGGTGATGAGTAACAGACGCACGCACCTGATTGGCAGAGAGGCGGTTTTAGTGTTAGGAAAGTGAATATTCACATAACACAGCATGTCGCTCGCTGTTTACCTTTTTTTATGCCTATTAGACCCTATGGCTCTAATCAGGTGCTTAAAAAAATACCCCGCCGCTGTATTTCAGGCGCCCGAAAAGGGGCCAGGCACCTGAATAGAAGGGAGCAGCGGCGGCCATAGATTCATGCAATGCATGAATCTATCTATTGGAGAGAGGGGCCATATGGACGCACAGCCACTGTCTGCAACTCCAGTTTCCATTCCTCCAGTTTCCATTCCCTTAGTTTCAGCTATAAAGTATCATCTTCAGTCAGCTCCAGCGCGTGTTCAGAGTAGATCCAGGATTATAGTGATATTAAATCCTCCGGGTAAAACTCTAATTAAAATATCTGCACACCTTTGTACATTTCCTCCTGTCCCCAGCTTTGTGCATTCCTATGACCGTTGCAGTGTTCTTTTTCTGCCTGTAGGGTGCCCCTAGGTCTCCTGTGTCTCCCTGGACATGCACGCTCCTACTTCCTCGTACATTTTCTGGACCACTGGTGCTGTCCTGTTGGTGTGTGCACGGTGGGGGGGACCTTTACTGTGTGCTTAGTTGGCACATGTGCATTATGGGGCCCATGGTCAGCTTTGCATGTGCAGTGTTGCTTTGTAATTCCAAGAGTGTTACTGTGCATGTCCTGATTGGGTACAAGGACAGAGCACAAGAAGACCAGAGGCCACACTACACATGTACCAGGAAAAGGCATCCATGTAACCCCATCATGTGCCAGCCAAGCACAGCCCAGCACAGCACAGCCAAGCACAGCACAGCACAGCATAAGAACACTCAGGAGAGCTGCCCCATGGCAGTCCCTACTGTGCAGGTGTCTTGCCGGAAACGTTCCCCCGGCTGATAATGACCCCCCTGTATTCGGTGGCTCCCTTGTTGTTTGTACTGCGCAAGCGCTGCGCCTGCGCAGTACAGGGGGGTCATTATCCGCCGAGAGGACCTTTCTCGGCAGAACACGGGTCCTTATATTGACTGATAGTATGACTCTCACATTCTTATTTGACGGAAAACGCTTATCTCCCAGAAGGGCACGATGGGCTTTTTTTCTGTCAAGCTTCAATTACATGCTCATTCTTACCCGGTACTAAGAATGTAAGGGCTGATGCATTGTCACAACAGTTTTCCTCCTCCCCCAAGATGGAGTCAGTTCCTACTCCTGCGATACTTCCCGATCATATTCTAGCCACTATTCGAGTGTCTCACTTCACCTTTGGGTGACAGAATTCGTGCTGCTCAGATACATTCTCCTCCTGATAAACCTTGTGACCATTGCTTTGTCCCTGAGAATCTTCCGCACTGCTTTGCTCCAGACTTACCATTCTCCCAAGGCAGCTGGTCTCCCAGGGAAGAATCAGCTCATCTGGTCTATTTCTTAACAATTCTGGTGGCCTAGTCTCTGCGCTGATGTAGCCACGTTCATAGCTGCTTGTTCCGTGTGTGCTCAGAGTAAAACACCACAACACATTCAAGTGGACCTCCTACAACCTATACCCCAATAGAGAGAGGCCTTGGACCCACTCTGTGCTTTCTATAGATGTTTTCCCTCTCAAACCTGGTGGTCCTTCGAGGGGAAGGGGTCATTTAGGAGGGGGTACTGTCAGGGCTGGGCTCTGAGCAGCTCTCTTCTCTGTGCTCAGGCTGCTCAGCTGTCGGATAATTGTCAGCCCTCATTGTTTCCACAGTGGCTCACCTTGTGATCATTACCTGCTCGTCAGTCCCGCCTACAGCCAGCCCCTTCTTCATTTTTAAACTGCCTTGTTCATTCCTTTCGTGCCTTCGTCTTGGTCAACATATCTGGAGTTTCTCTGCTGTATTCCTGTGAAAGACTTTGCCTGGCTGACGTCCCTGCTGGTTCTTGATCCTGTTCCTCTGCCTCCGACTACGCTGATCTCTGGATTCCTGATTACCGGCCTGTCTGACTACTCGATTTGGTTACCGATGCCTGGCTTATGTTTTGACTACATTTACTGTCATGTACAATTTTTACCATTTACATTAACCACTTGACCACTGGGCACTTAAACCCCCTTAATAACCAGACCAATTTCCAGCTTTCGGTGCTCTCACATTTTGAATGACAATTACTCAGTCATGCAACACTGTAACTATATGAAATTTTTGCCCTTTTTTCACATAAATAGAGCTTTCTTTTGGTGGTATTTTATCACCGCTGGGTTCTTTATTTTTCGCGCTATAAAAGAAAAAAGACAGAAAATTCTGTAAAAAAAAATGCATTTTCTTCGTTTCTGTTATAAAATTTTGCAAATTAGTAATTTTTATTCATATATTTTGGCCAAAATACCGCTACATATCTTTGGTCAAAATAACCCAAATCAGTGGATATTATTTGGTCTTTGCGAAAGTTATAGAGTCCAAAAGCTATGGTGTCAATCTCTGAAAATTGATCAAACCTGAAGTACTGACGGCCTATCTCATTTCTTGAGACCCTAACATGCCAGAAAAGTACAAATACCCCCCAAATGACCCCTTTTTGGAAAGAAGACATTCCAAGGTATTTAGAAAGATGCATGCTGAGTTTTTTGAAGTTGTCATTTTTTCCCACAATTCTTTGCAAAATCAAAATTTTTTTTTGACAAAATTGTCATATTAGCAGGTTATTTCTCACACACAGCATATGCATACCACAAATTACACCCCAAAACACATTCTGCTATTACTCCTGAGTACGGCGATACCACATGTGTGAGACTTTTACACAGCGTGGCCACATACAGAGGCCCAACATGCATGGAGCACCTTCAGGCGTTCTGGAGTGCCCAGGCCAATTCTGATATTTCTCTCCTACATTATTATTATTATTATTATTATACAGTATTTATATAGCGCCAACAGTTTACGTAGCGCTTTACAACTTGAGGGTAGACAGTACAAATACAATACAATTTGATACAGTAGGAATCAGAGGGCCCTGCTCCTTAGAGCTTACAATCTAAGAGGGGAGGTCAAGAGATACAAGAGGTAATAACTGTGGGTGATGTGCTGATTGAGAAGATAAATGTACAGTTGTTAGATGGGGGGCAGATAGGCTTCTCTGAAGAGATGAGTTTTCAGGGATCGTCTGAAAGTGGATAAAGTGGGAGAAAAACGGACGGATTGGGGTAGAGCATTCCAGAGGATGGGGGAGGCTCTGGAAAAGTCCTGAAGGCGAGCATGGGATGAGGTGACAAGGGAGTTTGAGAGCAGGAGGTCTTGGGAGGAGCGAAGAGAACGATTAGGTTGGTATTCTGAGACTAGGTTAGAGATGTAGCTAGGGGCCAAGTTGTGGATGGCTTTGTAAGTTATAGTTAGTATCTTGAATTTAATTCGGTGACTGAGTGGCAGCCAATGGAGGGATTGGCAGAGGGGTGTAGCAGACGCTGAGCGGTTTGTGAGGTGGATGAGCCTGGCCGCAGCGTTCATGATGGACTGAAGTGGGGAGGAGCCTATTTAGAGGTAAACCAATGAGGAGGGAGTTGCAGTAGTCAAGGCGGGAGATGACCAGGGAGTGGATTAGAAGCTTTGTGGTGTCAATGGTTAGGAAGGGGCGTATCTTGGAGATGTTGCGAAGACAGAGGCGGCAAATATCATCATTTATTTGCTAGAAAATTACATAGAACCCCAAAACATTATATATATTTTTTTAGCAAAGACCCTAGAGAATGCAATAGCGGTTGTTGCAACTTTTTATCTCACACGATATTTGCGCAGCAATTTTTCGAACACGTTTTTTTTGGAAAAAAAACAGTTTTGTGCTTTAAAAAAAACAAAACAGTAATGTTAGCCCAATGTTTTTGCATAATGTGAAAGATGAAATTATGCCAAGTAAATAGATACCTAACATGTCACTCTTCAAAATTGCACACGCTCGTGGAATGGCGCCAAACTTTGCTACTTAAAAATCCTCATAGGCGACGCTTTAAAAATTTTTACTGGTTTAATGTTTTGAGTTACAGAGGAGGTCTAGGGCCAAAATTATTGCTCTTGCTCTACCGATCGCAGTGATACCTCACATGTGTGGTTTTAACACCATTTTCATATGTGGGCGGGACTTACGTATGCGTTTGCTTCTGCATGCGAGCACACGGGGACACGGGAAAATTTTTTTTTTTTTATTGTTCATTTTACTTTATTTATTTTAGTTTGTCGCTTTTGTCCAAAAAATAAATTTTTTGATCACTTTTATTCCTATTACAAGGAATGCAAACATCCCTTGTAATAGGAATATGGCATGACAGGTCCTCTTTACAGTGAGATATGGGGTCAATAAGACCCCACATCCCGCCTCTAGGCTGGGAAGCCTGAAATAAAAAAAATGACCCTGGCTTTGATCGTAGCGGTGAGTCGGTAGAAGCACTGGAGGGCGGTGGGAGGGGGGTGTTCCCTCTCGCCTCCCGTAAGAACGATCAAGCAGTGGAACAGCCGCTATGATCATTCTTATGGTGAAGGGAATCGCCGGCTGAAAAAGCTGATATTTGAATGATGCCTGTAGCTGCACCCATCATTCAGATATCCCCACACAAAGTCAAGGACGTCGTATGACGGCAGGCGGGAAGTGGTTAAAACACATTTTTTCTTATCACAAAGTTGTCCATTTATACAATATTTCTACCACATAACATGTACATACCAAAAATAACACCCCAAAATAGATTCTCCTACTCCTCCTGAGTACGGCGATACCACATGTGTGAGACTTCCACAGCCTGGCCACATACAGAGGCCGAGTACAGCCGAGTATGGCTGAGCATGGCTGGGTATGGCAAAGTATGGCGGGGTATTGCAGAGTATGGCAGGGTATGGCAGAGTATTGCGGGGTATTGCAGAGTATTGCGGGGTATTGCAGAGTATTGCGGAGTATTGCAGGGTATTGCGGGGTATTGCAGGGTATTGCAGAGTATTGCAGGGTATTGCAGGGTATTGCAGGGTATTGCAGAGTATTGCGGGGTATTGCGGGGTATTGCAGAGTATTTCAGAGTATTGCAGAGTATTGCGGGGTATTGCAGAGTATTGCAGAGTATTGCAGAGTATTGCGGGGTATTGCAGAGTATTGCGGGGTATTGCAGAGTATTTCAGAGTATTGCAGGGTATTGCAGAGTATTGCGGGCTATTGCAGAGTATTGCGGGGTATTGCAGAGTATTGCGGGGTATTGCAGGGTATTGCAGAGTATTGCGGGGTATTGCAGAGTATTGCGGGGTATTGCAGAGTATTTCAGAGTATTGCAGGGTATTGCAGAGTATTGCGGGCTATTGCAGAGTATTTCAGAGTATTGCAGGGTATTGCAGAGTATTGCGGGCTATTGCAGAGTATTGCAGAGTATGGCTGGGTATGGCTGGGTATGGCGGGGTATTGCAGAGTATTGCGGGGTATTGTAGAGTATTGCAGAGTATTGCAGGGTATTGCAGAGTATTGCGGGGTATTGCAGAGTATTGTGGGGTATTGCAGAGTATTGCAGAGTATTGCAGGGTATTGCAGAGTATTGTGGGGTATTGCAGAGTATTGCGGGGTATTGCAGAGTATTGCAGGGTGTTGCAGAGTATTGCAGAGTATTGCAGGGTATTACAGGGCATTGCAGTGTATTGTAGAGTATTGCAGGGCATTGCAGAGTAGTGCAGGGTATTGCTGAGCATGGAGGGATGGTTGAGCATGGATGGATGGATTCATGGATGTGACTGCACATGTCACAGAGCAGCGCTGTGGGCACTACACA
The DNA here is from genome assembly GCA_037952835.1 of Lithobates septentrionalis. Lineage (NCBI taxonomy): Eukaryota > Metazoa > Chordata > Amphibia > Anura > Ranidae > Lithobates > Lithobates septentrionalis. The sequence goes on along the minus strand of JBBDGP010003214.1, from coordinate 129,395 downwards.
TCCAGCCCACAGCGCTGCTGCCATCCGATCTCTCCCCCTCTGTACCGATCGGTACAGAAAGGGGAGGGAGGAACCGGCGTCATGACATGACGCCGGATTGTTTACATATGATCGCTCCATCATTTGATGGAGCGATCACATGGTAAACGGCCGTGATTGGCGGCCGTTTACCGTGATCCGTGATGCGCTGGGTCCTCTGGACCCGGCGGTTTACGGATGTTCCCGGAGTGCTTTTCTGGGATCACGTCATAGTACGTCCTCCCAGAGTTATCCAACCACCCTGCAGCCGTCATTTGGCTATGGGCCGGTTGGTAACTGGTTAAAGGTGTGATTTTTACTGCATTTCTGTCTCAGTCTGATTTATGATTTCATTACACTTACCTTATGTGGGTTTTTGTTGGTCCTTATTAGCGGTTGTGTGTCATATTACCTGCCCCTTATAGACTTGCTTTTGGATGCCCAAAAGGTCTAAGAATTAACCAATATCTGTGTTCTGGGACGCATGATAAAGAAATTAGAAACATTTTATTTCTCTGTAAAATCCTTTAGTACATCAGAGGACACAAGTCCCTACCCCCTCTGTTAAAATGTTCACCTATATATTGCTTGCTTACGGAACTGAGGCATTCTGGGAGTGGGAGGGGTTAGACAGGACTGGGTTTCAGCTTTTCTATTTGCCCTTGTCCAATCATCTGGAGGGGGAGCATAACCCAATGTACAAGAATTAACCGATTTCTGTGTCTTGTGATGTACCCCAAGAAAAGGATTTCACAGATAAGTCTTTCAGTGACTTTCATATCACCACAATCGTGTGACATTATTTCAGAAATATCTGAAATTGAGTGATCTGAACTGGTTTGCATTTGTTTCATTTTGATTAATGATCTGCTACTTTATGCTTCCACAACCCTGTCCTGACCTGCCTGTCTAACCTCTGGTCCATGTGCTGCTCAGAACCGACATTCCCGCAACCAGACCCAAGGGACATAGAGGACATCAGAACTATATGTACCCTGTTTCCCCGAAAATAATACCTAGCGTGATTGTCGGTGATGGCTGCAATATAAGCCCTACCCCCCAAATAAGCCCTCGTTAAAGTCCTTGTAGATCTTATTTTCAGGGTAGGGCTTATTTTCGGGGAAACAGGGTAGGGCTTATTTGGGGGGTAGGGCTTATTTGGGGGGTAGGGCTTATTTTTCAGCCATCACTGACATTCACGCTAGGTCTTATTTTCAGGGAAACAGGGTACTACGCTATATTTATTATTTTGCATACAAATTCATAACAACCAATCAGATTTCACATATCACTGATTCAACTACCTGACACCTGATTGGTCGGTCACTGCACTTTGCTCCTCTCACTGCCTTACTTTTTTTTTCTAATTGTGTTTTATATTTCACATTGCTGTCTAACCCCTAGTTTTTATCTTCATTTAGCATTAGGTTGGCCTGAGATTTGGGGTCACCTTCTGTCATCCGGTGCGGTCTTTGTCCTCTACACTGGGCTCCTCATCTTTATAGTCAATGACCTGAGGAAGATGAAGAATGAGAAGAATCGGAGTGTGAGGAGGACGAAGAGAAGGGATCAGATGGAGATGGAAATGGAACCAACTTACTATGATGAATGCAACTGAAATATCTACTGTGCTGGATTTGTACATCTGCCCTTATCTTGCGAGATACACTTATCTGCCATTTTGTATCTATATGTAGAGATTTATTTCTTTTGCCCGCTGCCTAACCTTCTCCCTAGCACACATACATCATTTCGCTTTTTAAAGCTCATTAACAACTGTACAACTGTAAGACCTGTTATTTCTGTAGCGCCCCAGTAGGCTACTAGTGTTTAAATTTAGTTTTTGGCCTCCTTGTAGTCACGGAGAGCAGCAATTGTTTAATAGGGTCTGTTCTAGATTTTTGCTGGTGCAGACTTGTCTGCTTTCCCCTGCATCCGTTATAGGATATAGTGGGTGGAAGAATACAGACCCTGGCCTGCATATTAATGCCACTTCAGCCAATCACTGGTCAGGGGAGGGAGTGACCAGCAGGGGGATGAGAGGGGTATAATTATGCTGGGGCCTAGAAAAGAGATCTCTTGTTCCTGGGGGAGTAAGAACCAGCCTGAGGGTTGTGGCATACCTGGGAGTTCACCTGCAGCTGAAAGCATCCTTTTTGGTCCTGGCTATTGCTTTGGCTGGGGGACCTCTGGCCTAGCCTTCTGAAGATAGCAGATATCTCATCTCAAGGACACAGGCAATCCAAGTACAGAAACTGACTGATACTGCAGGCGGCTACACAGTTTTTAGGACACAATGAGTACCAGTCCTCTGGACTCAGAGACCTTCTATGAGGAGATGAGTTGCCATCTAGATAAAGGAAGGCCCGTAGACGTGGTAATTCTGGATTTTGGAAAAGTATTTGACACAGTTCCCCATAAACCTTTACTGTACAAAATAAGGTCCGTTGGCATGGACCATAGGGTGAGTACATGGATTGAAAACTGGCTACAAGGGCGAGTTCAGAGGGTGGTGATAAATGGGGAGTACTCGGAATGGTCAGGGGTGGGTAGTGGGGTCCCCCAGGGTTCTGTGCTGGGACCAATCCTATTTAATTTGTTCATAAACGATCTGGAGGATGGGATAAACAGTTCAATCTCTGTATTTGCAGACGATACTAAGCTAAGCAGGGCAATAACTTCTCCGCAGGATGTGGAAACCTTGCAAAAAGATCTGAACAAATGAATGGGGTGGGCGACTACATGGCAAATGAGGTTTAGTGTAGAAAAATGTAAAATAATGCATTTGGGTGGCAAAAATATGAATGCAATCTATACACTGGGGGGAGAACCTCTGGGGCAATCTAGGATGGAAAAGGACCTGGGGGTCCTAGTAGATGATAGGCTCAGCAATGGCATGCAATGCCAAGCTGCTGCTAACAAAGCAAACAGAATATTGGCATTAAAAAGGGGATCAACTCCAGGATAAAACAATAATTCTCCCGCTCTACAAGACTCTGGTCCGGCCGCACCTGGAATATGCTGTCCAGTTCTGGGCACCAGTCCTCAGGAAGGATGTACTGGAAATGGAGCGAGTACAAAGAAGGGCAACAAAGCTAATAAAGGGTCTGGAGGATCTTAGTTATGAGGAAAGGTTGTGAGCTCTGAACTTATTCTCTCTGGAGAAGAGACGCTTGAGAGGGGATATGATTTCAATATACAAATACTGTACTGGTGACCTCACAATAGGGAGAAAACTTTTTTGCGGAAGGGAGTTTAACAAGACTAGTGGCCACTCATTAAAATTAGAAGAAAAGAGGTTTAATCCTAAACTACGTAGAGGGTTCTTTACTGTAAGAGCGGCAAGGATGTGGAATTCCCTTCCACAGGCGGTGGTCTCAGCGGGGAGCATCGATAGTTTCAAAAAACTATTAGATAAGCACCTGAACGACCGCAACATACAGGGATATACAATGTAATACTGATACATAATCACACACATAGGTTGGACTTGATGGACTTGTGTCTTTTTTTAACCTTACCTACTATGTAACCTACTTTATTTGACCTCTTTTGGGAGATATTTTCCTTTGTATATTCAGGACAATACTCCTGTTGAGGAGTCCCGGTTTTAGTACCAGTTCACCTTCACTTTAAAAAGGGGTGCTTTCACCCTGAAGCAATAGTTCAGATTTAGTGTCCTCTACTGCAAGTTGCTAAAGTTTATTGGATTATCCCTAGGCTTAGTTCTTCAATACTGAGCTCCAAATCTCTCACTAGACCCTCTGATTCACTGACTCTGAATGCCTTGAGCTCCTCCAAGGATTGCGGTGGTATCTCCCTCAAGCGTCACCCACGCTTCCCTGCTGGGTCCCTAGCTTGGCACTCCAGATACTTCTCAAATTTCAACCCTGCTAACCGACTCGGTCCCTGGCTTGACACACAAGACAGCTCTGCAAGCGTCTCCTCTGCTGGTTGGGTACCTGACTTGATCACTGCCTGAAGTTTCCAGATTCTCCACCGTGCCCTTTTGGTGAGCATATGGTTCCGGTACTTTCTTCAGTTACTCACTGTGGTCCCTGGTAAAGGCGATTGGTCCCTTCATGGTGACAGCTTTCCCTCTACCTCTGACCACTTACAGGTTCTCCGACCGGCAGAACCGTCACTTCTGGTTGGACTGCAAGCCGCAATCCCAACCCTGAGCTGCTTTATCACTTCTTCATAGGCCCTCACACAGCCTAGCAGCCAGATGCCCCCGGGATAGGCCCAATCTCTGGCCTAGCAGCCCGGGGCAAACGACACATGTCCACCCTGACAGCCGTCCAGGTGGCATACAACATAGATCACTTGACTCCACCCAAATATATAGCCTCTCCCAGCAGGCTAAGGGATTCAAGAAAACCCCTGCCTATTGGCTGAGATATCCCATATACCCATAACTCGACCTTGAAATGTCCTTCTCACATCTAATGCCACCGAGTGCCCGGCCACCTAGTGGCAGAAGAGAAAAGTACAGCAAGGCCAAACTTAGGGAGAAATCAATGAATCTCTAACAATAAACTAAGATAACTACTCTTGGCAAGTAAATTTGTGAGAAGTTCCCTGACTAAACTACAGGGTGCTACATAAAGGTCAGAACAATTTCCTCTTTTTATTGTTTTCACACGTGTGTTAAATAAAGCTTTGATCACCATAAAAAGGAATCTTTTGTTCTTGGAGATGGGTGTGGTCCTCACTGTCAGGACATTAAATGGTGCCCCATGTGAGGATATACTGACTACTTGGATGACCATTAATTCAGATGTGGAGAACGAGGTCAAACCAGACTACAGGTACCAATGATGAGCACTACTTGTCTATTTGTGTTTGCTTTTACCTCTGTCCTTCTTATCTGACCGCCTGGATCACTAAGTCCATTCTGTATAACTAATGACATGATGAAGATGAAGAGGAAGATGAACGGGAGTGAGAGAAGGACGAAGAGGAGTTATCGGGTAAATATAGAAATTGCACCAACTTACGGTTATGTTGGAGCAACTCATGATAACACCATACTGAAATTGACAGCCTAGAAATTGTGTGCTGTCAGACAGACAAGGCTATAACAAAACTCAGAATTTCTAAACGATATCCCTGGAGGGATGTCTCCTCTCCTAGATCCAAACTGAAATGACAGAGAGTTTCTTTCCCCCTCACTTCTATTCTGGTCCTTCCTTCTCCCTGTCTGAACTTCCTCTTCTACATCCCTCCACTCTTCCCCTCCATACCTTCCTTCTCCCCTCTATTCTCCCGCCCCGCCCTTCCTCTTCCACCTCCTTTACATTACTCTTGCTCTTCCCCCTCTATTCTTTCTCCTCCCCCTCTTGTCTTCCTTATTCTTCTCTGCTTATTCTCCTTCCCTTCTATTCTCCCCCACTGCCCTTCCTCTTCCACCCTCACCCTTATTCTTTCTCTTACCCCCTCTGACCTTCCTTCTCCCTCTCTACTAATCCTCCTTCCCTTCTGCCCTTTTTCTCTCTCCTCTATTTGTTTCTCCTCTTACTCTGCTCTTTTTCTTCCACCCCCCCCTCTGCTCTTCCTTTTCCCCTCTACCCTTTCTTATCCCCCCTGCCCTTCCTCCTCCTCACCCTCTACTTTCTCCTCCTTCTCTGCCCTTTATCTTCGACCTTCTTACTCTTCCCCTTCATCTATTCTTCCTTTGCCTCTTATCCTGTTCCTTCACCTCTGTCTTTCTTCTTCCTCCTCCACATTTACTCCTTCCCCTTGCTCGTCCTTTTCCTCTTATTTCTTACTCCTTCCTCTCCTCCCTTCCTTTTCCCTTTCTACTTTTCCTCTTTCCCCTCTATTCTTTTGCCTCCCCCTCTTGTCTTCCTTATTCTTCTCTGCTCTTTCTCCTTCCCTTCTATTCTTTTTCTCCCATTGCCCTTCTTCTTCCACCCTCATCTTTATTCTTCCTCTTATCCCTTCTGCCTTTCTCTTCATTGCTCTTCCTCCTTCCCCTCTGTCCTTCTTTCTTCCTCTCTACTATTTCTCCTTCCCTTTTACCCTTCTTCTGTCTCCTCTCCTCTCTTCTTTCTTACTCTGCTCTTTTTCTTCCAATTCCCCCTCTGCTCTTCCTCCTCATTCTCTACTCTTTATCTGCCCTTCCTCTTCCACCTTTCCCTTTACTCTTCACCTTCACCCCTTCCTTTCTTACCTTCCTCTTTCACCCTTGCCTTTCCTCTTCCCCCTCTACATTTGCTCCTTCTCCGCTATTCCTCTTCCTTTTATTTCTTACTCCTCCCTTAATTTTACCCCTCTACTCGTTCTCCTCACTTTCTACCCTTTACTCTTCACCTTCACCTTTTCCTCCTTCCCCTCTTACCTCTTATCTTCATCTCTGTGTTTCCTCTTCCCCCTCTAAATTTACTCCTTCTCCCCTTTCTTCCTTTTCCTCCTTCTCCCTATACGTTTCCTCCCCCCTCTCTGCCCTTCCTCCTACCTCATTGCCCTTCCACTTTCCCCTCTGCTCTTCCTCTTCCCCTATCTACTATCCCCCTCCCCCTCACCTTTCCCCCTCTAATGCGCTAAGCCAGAACTTAGGTCTCACTCAAATGCCAGATTAGTGCCATCATCTGTGCAGGTGCATTTGTACCACCTTGGAGCAGCTTGCAAATAGTCCACAGAAGTGGAAGAGCAGGGCCTCTATGCTCAGATCCAGGTACCCGCTCCTGCCCGCATGCCAAACTTTGACATGCGATTGTGTCTGTGCCGGCACCGCATGTGCATGGACTACTTGTACACAGCTCGGAGGTGGATGCACACGCATCTGCCAGCAGCTCTGCAGGGAAGACGGCACTAATCTGCCATCTGAATGAGCCCACACTATATCCCTGTCTCTTTGAAGGACACTACTAGGTTGAAAAAACTCTGAATTTCCCTGTCTGTTGTGACAGCTTGTATTACAGACATTTACAAAAAGTCATAATTGTTATTGTGAATGGTTGATCTTTCTGATAAAAGATCTGGTGGCAGATGATTTGGTGTGTAACAAGTTAACTGTAGTTAGCAAAACCCAGTGGGGTTTAGTTAACTACAGACAGTATCTCCTACACAAAGCATTTCCTACAGACTGTATCTCATATAGAATGTATCTCTTACAGAAAGTATCTACTATAGAAAGTATCTCCTACAGACAGCATCTCCTACAGAATGTATCTCAATGGCGGCTGGTGCTCAAAATTTTTTGGGGAGGCACAAACAAACTAAAAAATTCTGAAAAAACACATCAATTGCAGCCTCACTGTGCGTATCAATTGCAGCCACTGTGCCCATCAATTGCAGCCACTGTGCCCATCAATTGGCGCCACTCTGCCCATCAATTGGCGCTACTGTGCCATGAAACGCAGCCACTGTGCCCATCAATTGCAGCCACTGTGCCATCAAACGCAGCCACTGTGCCATCAAACGCAGCCACTGTGCCCATCAAACGTAGCCACTGTGCCATCAAACGCAGCCACTGTGCCCATCAAACGCAGCCACTGTGCCCTTTAAATGCAGCCACTGTGCCCATCAAATGCAGCCACTGTGCCCATCAAACACAGCCACTGTGCCATCAAACGCAGCCACTGTGCCATCAAACCCAGCCAATGTGCCCATTAATTGCAGCCACTGTGCCCATCAATTGCAGCCACTGTGCTCATCAATTGCAGCCACTGTGCCCATCAACTGCAGCCACTGTGCCATCAAACGCAGCCACTGTGCCCATCAAACGCAGCCACTGTGCCCATCAAACGCAGCCACTGTGCCCATCAAATGCAGCCACTGTGACCATCAAAAGCAGCCACTGTGCCCATCAAATGCTGCCACTGTGCCCCATTAAATGCTGCCACTGTGACCCCCCTGCCTGCTCGCCATCTGCCTGGCACTTACCCTGTCTCGGTGGCGGGTCAGGCATGCGGGTGATGGTGGCGGGCGGTGGGACCTTGCAGCCGGTCAGACAGCGGCTCCTGTGTCCTCCATGCATCTCCTCCCCTCTTCCTGATTGGCATCCAGTCTCAGTGCCTGTTCTTTCAGCCAATCAGGTGACGGGTATCAGACCCGTGCACCTGATTGGCGGAAAGGTGGTTCAGTGTTATGAAAGTGAATATGCATTCGCAGTTCAAACACATCTGGGTGAACTGTGAGCGCAATGCTGTACCCTCGCAGTTCACCTTTATAAAAATTCTTTATTTCTACGCTAACATCTGGCCTGACCTAGTTCAGGCTAGACCTTAACATTGACACACTAAAGTTAATTTGAAAAGATCATTTGCCCAAAAAAAGGGGGACCAATGGGCATATTATTAATGTCATTCGTGACCTTTCCCTCATTCCCCTAAAAAACTTTAATTTAATTCAATATATGAGTAAATAGACTTTTCTAGGATAGATGCTATTCAAAAAAAAAAATATGCCTAGGTACTCACTAGTGTGCCAATTTGTATATATGTCACTAAACCTGCATGCCGCACTGCCAGTCCCTTATTCCACCATGTATTACTATCTTTTCCTGGTGAGTCTGTACATTCCACTCACGTCTATCTTTTTCACTCACATTTGCCATGTTTTACCCTAAGTTCCTATATTCATGGTATAGATGCCTATACTATGTGCTAGGATATACTCTAACCACAAATGATCTAAACGTTTTACGAATCAACACAATAACAATGGCTATATTTGCTGACCGGTCGTATGGACAAACTAGCCACATCTGATTGGACCATGTCCCTTCGAATCCTACTAAAGGTTTCTCATTGGCGGCTACCACCAGCAAAATACACCATAAGAAGGGTATGTGGTAAACCGACCAATGAACGTCCAAGATGAAGCTACGTCATTGAACCACGGCGAAACGCGTTGACGTCACAACGCTGCTCAGTCTGCGGACGCTACGGGCACGGAGGAGAGTGTCAGGCGGCTAATGATAGCAGGGATTTCACAATCAGGACGGGCACCAAAGGCAATAGATGTCACACAGCCATAGGATTCCCGGATTCAGAGGATCGCTGCAGCTAAGCCAACCCTAAGCAATCCTCACAGCACAGACGGCTTCTCCCTGTCGTCTACTGACGTGCACTCCAGGTGGGACACGGGAACCATCGGCTTACAAGTTCTGAGGAATACAGTGCTCTGAATCGGTGCAACTACTGGTGTAGATGGTAATGTACAGATATATCTAATGTACATGAGTTACTAAGCTTTCTGCATGCAATAATACCAAATCCTGTAGCGTTACCACTACCATCATAATCCAACAACATGGTTTGATTGATTATCCATGAACCTGCCGTCCGTCCTTAATCAGCCTGAATTGGGAACTTTTACACTATTATTAAGGACTGATCCATTGATTTGCCAACTATCCCCTTGCAATCCAACATAATTACTGGACCAATAGTACCATTTTTTCTTTGATAACACTGTTATAGTTAATTCAATCTAATGGAGCCTAAATCTAATCTTGGTCCAGCACATGTGCCTTTTTTCCCCCTTGCACTCTCCACCCCCTCATTGCATTGTGCCACAGGTGACCGAATACTAATTCAAATTAAAACTGAAATAATCATTACTAGTGGATCATAATATTGATTACCACTATTTGGCTAATTGACGGCCCTCCATGGCCACTGAGGTATAATGCAATACGTCACGACTGCGTCAGCCACTTGTCTTTTATGTACTGTCTGTCCTGTCTGTCTAGTGTTTGTCCGCGGTCTTGTTGAACCATTGTTGTATTATACACAGTACTGTGTCTCAACATGCAAATTTTAATATTTATGATTATTGAATAAAACCAATTTATTTTAATTCCAATCCTATGACTACGCTGTTGCTCATGGTAACCCCTTTCTTAAACCCTTTCCTATTGGGTTTACCCCCCTCCCCCAACTTCCCTTTTATTCTGCACCTTTATAAAAAGCCTATTAGAGCCTATGGCGCTAATCAGGTGGTTCAAAAACACCCCCTGCCACTGGAATTCAGGCACCTGGCATCCGAAAAGGGGCTGGATGCCTGATTAGGGGATGGCAGCGGAGGCCATGGATAGATTCATGCAATGCATGAATCAATCCATTAGTCATAGAGGGGGTGGCTGGAGAGAGGGGGTGGTGCCCTTAATGGATTCACCGCCACTGGTGTATCTCCTATAGAAAGTATCACCTATAGAATGCATCTCCTATAGAAAGTATCACTCACATAATGGGGTTGATTTACTAAAACTGGTGCAGTCAGAACCTGTGCAGCTGTGTAGCCAATCAGCTTCTAACTTCAGCTTGTTTAATTAGGCTTTGGCAATAAAACCTGGAAGCTGATTGGTTTCTATGCAGAAGTGCACCATATTTTGCACTCTCCAGCTTTAGTAAATAAACCTCAATGTATCTCTATAGATTGTGTCTCCTATAGAATTTATCTGCTATAGAATGTATCTCCTATAGAAAGTATCTCCTATAGAAAGTATCTCCTATAGAATGTGTCACCTATAGAATGTATATCCTATGGAAAGTATCACCTACATAATGTATCGCCTATAGAAAGTATCTCCTATAGAAAGTATCTCCTATGAAATGTATCTCCTATAGAAAGTATCACCTACATAATGTATCTCCTATAGAAAGTATCTCCTATAAAAAGTATCTCCTATAGAATGTATCTTCTATAGAATGTGTCTACTATAGAATGTATCTCCTACAGAAAGTATCTTCCATAGAATGTATCTCCTATAGGAAGTATCTCCTATAGAATGTATCTCTTACAGAAAGTATCACCTATAGAAAGTATCTCCTATAGAATGTATCTCCTATAGAAAGTGTGACAGACCTAGGCGGGAGAGGGACTTTTGGAGGGGACTGAGTGCTGGCCTCTTGCCTATCGATCGTGGGCCCTGGCATTTGGGGGAACGGTGCTCTTTGTGAGCTGTGTGCCTGGAGACCCTTGAGGTGGTATTACTGTGGATTCGGGTGCTGGTCCCCCAGGACACACAGACTCTTGGGACCCTGGATTTGCCATATTAGAAATAGTGGCTGATTCATAATGCTGGGACAAATACTGTTAGAAGACGCTGATGTCAATTCCAGCCACCTGTCTGTCTGTTGCCTGCTAGAATGTGTATTGTAAATAAGTCTCTAGTATGGGATCTAAGAGTCATTAGATCCCCATTGTTGTTTGTGTTAATTAACTCTGCTATTGTGATAATGTTGATTGGGTTTTCTGAGCTACAAGATGGCCAGTCTGGCCTAAAGGTCATGTCTGAGTCATCTAGGCTGTCTAAAGGGATTAGTTAATTAGCTCATGTTAATTAGGTTAATGAGGTCACAGGTGTATGTTCAGAGTAATATGAGCAGGAGGTATAAAAGACCCTGTATTCCTCAATAAAAGAGATTCCTGGTTGCACTCACATACAGCCTGCCTGGTGTTTGTTCTGAGCTACACAACTGGATTAGAACGGCACATAGCTGTAGTTCTAGTCCCGGAGCATCGGATGACCGAACCATCAGATGTGGCGATCTGCAGTCTGATTCTATAGCTGCAGAGGAGTGTCGAGAGAGTGGAACCGAGCGAGCAGGGGCTTGTTACAGAAAGTATCTCCTATAGAATGTATCTCTCAGAAATGATAAGAGGAGTCATGCAAAAAAAAACCTTTGGTGGTCCGATCGACAGAAGCGCCCAAAGTGGTTATTCTAAGGATAGGCATCAGTCGTCTGCTTTATTGAAACACCCAATTACTTTATTTCACCCAATAAAATGTGTTTTATGGCTTTAAAATGAGACTTTCTCAGTTCAAGGTGATAAAATTAGTGTCCAGTAGTGTATTCCACTTGGGGAATATTCTTTATCGGCCACTAGGGGGGAGTGCAGAGTTTGTGGCTCTGATGTCATCTGGGGGGGGGGGGTCACATGTCATCCCCCAGAAATACTCTGCAAATGGAAGATTCTAAATATTACAGTAGGTGACCGTGAGATTGTTCAAAAAATCTGCTCTGTATCACTCAGATTGCCCCCCTTTGAGCCCCATTGCACGAGCCAGCGCTGAGCTTTGTCGCTCATTCATTGTTTTTTTTTCCTCTAGATTCCTGCCTAAATCACTTTCACCACTAGGGGTCGTGCGCGCTTTGTTTTCTATTTGTCTTTACGCGCCCTTGGGCTCATGGCGATGCATCTCGTGGGTCATCACACTACTACTGTGGCTAAAGAAGGGCGTGTGGATCAGTAAAACTACTGTACAGTAGGTGGAGTATATTTGAGTACAGTACTGTATGTATTTGATACGTGTTACTGTATGTTTTAAATGTCTAATAATATATGCATATTACATTTTAAATGCAATTGTATGCAAATCATGTCTGCACAGTTTAGCGCCTGTACTGTACACTTTCATGGCATACTATAGACACCTCTCAGGTACAAAATTTAAAGGGATATTACACTTTTATTGTTTCACTTTAAGCATTATTAAAATCACTGCTCCCGAAAAAACAGCAGTTTTTACAACTTTTTTTGCATTGATCCATGTCCCCTGGGGCAGGACCCGGGTCCCCAAACACTTTTTATGAAAATAACTTGCATATAAGCCTTTAAAATTAGCACTTTTGATTATTCATGTTCGTGTCCCATAGACTTTAACGGTGTTCGCCTGTTCCAACAAATTTTTTGCCTGTTCGCATGTTCTGGTGCGAACCGAACAGGGGGGTGTTCGGCTCATCCCTACTCTCCACAGGGAGCGGTTGAGATGTTTCCATTTACAAATGATATAAAAACGTATTGAAGGCCTGAGATGAGGCTGTTTCTGGGATATGTGTGGAAAGGTTTATCTGTACAGTAAGTGCAGTTAACAGGCTTAATGTTATTTACTATTAAAATAAAATCCTTCAAACCCTTCTCCATTTCCCTACGATGTACAGATTGCTTTATTTACTGACTGGAGAAGGTCTAACAGAACGGATAATGGAAATCGCTGCGACCTTTGTCCATGTCCTCCGCTGCCTGTAGTGTTGCCAAACAGCCCTTTCCATGCTGTTTGCATTAACTACTTGAGGTCTGGGCCATAGCCGAATGACGGCCACAGCGCGGACCTCAATTTCCGCGAGGCCGTCATAGGACGTCCTCCCCTGTGCACGCGCCCCGCGCGCACCCTGCAGGGCGCACAGTGCACGCTGTGATCACCGGGTCACGGAGACTTGGGTGATCACAGATCCGAGTAAGGGGCCGATCGTGGCCCCTTACCATGTGATCAGCTGTCAGCCAATGACAGCTGATCACATGATGTAAACAAAAGCTCGGTAATCGGGTTTTTTTTCTCCTCACGCTGACAGCGTGAGGAGTAAAAAAAGCCGATCACCGGCTTATGTTAAAGGGACATCGGACCCGAAGAGGAAGGAGGCACATCTGCCTCATCTGTGCCTGCCATTGCCACCTGCCAGTGACCACAGTGCCCACACGTGCCACCTATCAATGCCCACAAGTGCCACCTATCAATGCCCACCAGTGGTGCCAATCAGTGCCACCTAGCAGTGCTGCCATCAGTGTAAGCAATCAGTGCCCATTATTGACACCCATCAGTGCCCATCACTGCCACCTATCAGTGCCCACCATGCTGCCTCATCAGCGTACATCAATGAAGGAGAAAAATTACCTGTTTGCAACATTTTATAACAAAATATAATTTTTTTTTTTTAAATTCGGGCTTTTTCAATTTTTTTAACAAAAAATAAAAACCGCAGAGGAGATCAAATACCACCAAAAGAAAGCTCTATTTGTGGGAAAAAATGATAAAAATTTCATTTGGGTACAGTGTTGTATGACCGCGTAATTGTCATTCAAAGTGTGACAGCGCTAAAAGATGAAAATTGGTCTGGACAGGAGGGGGGGTTTAAGTGCCCAGTAAACAAGTGGTTAAGGGTAAAAAGGTTTTAGATTATCATGCTTATTCTTTGCTCTATGACTACTGTACTTGGGGGCAAAGCCGTGATGCAGCTACTCTTGCAGGTGTCTATTAGAATACTGCACTGTATTTGCTTTTATTTTATTTGTTTGCGCACTTTTTTGGGAGGGGAGAGGGTGGTCTATGGCCAAGGATGCGGCAAGGCAGACTGTAAGCGATAGACTGGAAGATACTGTACTGTACTCCAGATACAGTAGATTGATTTTATTGTACGATGCCGTACTGTTCAGGGTTTTGTTAAACTTTACCCATTTACTGTATTCTTTTTTTTTTTCAAGAAGTTTTTATTGTTTTCATACAAGTAAGTTTACAACAGGCTTTGAACATTGATATTGAACATAAGCAGTATGAACATGAACAGAGAGAACAAGCAGTCAAGTATACACTTGTACATTGTTTTTGTATATAGTTGTATTTGTCTTGTGTAATTTTAACCGACATTTTGTTTAATGTAGTCATAGGTTTACAGGGACTGTATGTCTGTAAGGTTTCGCGTGTTATGCTCGGTTTATAGGAAGATCCTTAATTGGGGTGTAGTAGGTGTGGGTCAGGGTATGTGACCATGTATGACCCCTTAGGAGTCATCAGTTTTCCCAAATCTTAAGAGGGAGGTGCTGTGATGTTCAGTCTAAGTTTGCATAGTAATAGGGACTTAGGACATGGTGTATGTGAGTTGCGTTGTTGGTGGCAATCTGTTCAGGTCATTAAATATAGGTTATGTATTTATCGAGGGGGGGACAGTGGGTTGGGAGAAAGTGGGGCAGGTCATAGGAAGTGAGTATGGTATGGAGGTATCCGGGGATTGGGGGGGCTGGAGTCATGAGTTTATGCAAGTGGAGAGTATGGTAGAGGGGGGTGAAAGGTGGGGGGGGAGTGAAATAGGGAAGAATAAGATTTGGGGAGTATTCAGTGATGTGGGAGTAACGGTGTGTCTCTCTTGCTCCCCTCCCCAGGTGAGGGCCTCCATCAGATCCGTGCTTGCTGATCAATGTCATGGGTATCTGGCAAGCTTATTTACATTTGTCTTTTCAAAATATGAATCGAAAGTTAGTGAAGTTGCGTGTTTAACTTCACTGGTGAGTGTTAGGATATTTGACGTAAATTCTTTACTAATTTGATGAGAAAAGGAGGGAGTATTCTGGCGTTGATCGAAATGTATCCAAGGTGCCCATTTGATAATAAATTTGTGCGGGGAGTCTCTTGCTATATGTATCAATTCTTCCATTTCAGCAATTCTGTTGATTTTGGTAAACCAGTCTTTGATGGAGGGGGGTGTTTGGGATTTCCAGTGCGTAGGAATGAACTGTTTTGCTGTGTTGATCATGTGCATCGCAAGTGATTTGCGGTATATACGGTGTGGTAAGCTCAAGTGATGTAGTAGAACATTTACTGTATTCTTACACATTTTTTTTTCTTCCAGAAACCATTCAGCCTGTTGACCAGAACGCCCCGAAGTCAAAGAGTGTTTATTTTGATTTTTTTTTTGGGGTGGTGTGTGAATTTGGCACTTTTGTGTTCTAATTTTATTTATTTTTGTATTAGACACATTTCATTATAGACTGATTATTTTGTATAGTAATTTTATTATTTTGTATTCAGATTTTATAGACATGTTTCTTTATTTTTCTTGTCAAATTTGTTTATTGATTTTGAAAATATAAACATTGGTACAATTAACAAAATATTGATTACATTAAATGGTAGCATTAGTTGAATTTACATCTCGGATCTTAGTATTTCTTGTAGTTACAAGCAATGAAAGACTTAAATAGGCTATATGTTTTAGAAAGACTAAATCAATTTTAACAATTATTTAATCAAGAGCAACAAAAAATGAAAAAGTTGTTAAACTTTTAACTTTGAGTAATATGTAATAAAGAAATAATATTAATTACTATGAGATTCAGTTTTTTATAATAGGACATTAGAGCTTTCTATCTATTATTGTATTAATTGAACATTATAAAAGTGAATGTTTCGCTACCATTTCGTTATGTAAAAATAAATAGGAGAAGACGGGATAGAATAAGGAGAAAAGAATTAAAGGAAAGTAAAGATAAGAAGAAGAAAAAAAAACAAAAAGTCTGGATTAGTAGAGGTTTCCGGGGATTTCTTAGTAACAATATGTACATAATATCTTTTTATCAGTTACTCAAAACAAAGTTATATAGTTACCAAGGTCTTAGTAAAGAAGTGTCAAAATTAGGAGAAAGAAAGTGGGTCTTATTTCTTTTTCTAAAAAAAGCAAGTAAAAGCTACATTTTAAAGATACCTGTACTTTAGAGTATTTGTGTTTTTTTATTTATGTTTAATGTGTACAGTATTTGGTGTAAGGTTTTCCACCTGACAACAGGTTCAGTACAGTTCTCTGCCAATCGATGGTCTGGCTCATGACATAAGCTGAATGTTGGCCAATTTCAAATAGTAAAGTTGGCAAAGTGAATAAATACATTACATGTTCTCTCATACTGTTCATAAACTATTTTTATTTAACGGAGTCCAGCAAAAATAAACTGTACATATTGGGATGTTTAATAACAGGAGTACGACACTTGTACAGTATACTGTAGGTACAGTCATGTAGCTTACAGTAGTACCACACCATCTCAATGGGGATCATATCCGGTGATCTGTAAATTCAGTGATCGTGTCCTGTACAGGAATCACATATCGGTTGCTGCACCATTCCTCTCAATCACCACCGGGAAGACCTTCTTTACTGTATGTGGTCAATTGTGTCACAGCAGATTTGAATGGTCAGAATGTCTCTCCAAAACTTTAGAATCCCATCAATCAGCTCCGCCTTGTTTATTGGTTTGTGTAACCTTTTGAGGAACCCCTTCAGATGTGCCCACGCCATCTCAATGGGGTTCATATCCGGCGATCTGTAAACACGGTGAGCAGACAGTACTGTAAGTACACAAGCAAAAAGGTTCAAATTGCAATCTTTGTACAGCGTCAAAAAAAGTGGAAAATGACTGAGCATGTTTGTTAATAATTAAGTGTTGCACGTGTCTTTGGACTCTTAAAGTACAGTACTGTGTTTTGGGGATGGTTCACTACTGTATATACTGTACAGTAAGCACATGACATGTACAGGACAGTATGTTTAGCACTGTTAATGCACTTTGCAACCAAACCGTTGGACGTCTATCCCTTGCTACACAGTACTGTACTGTATGTTTTGTATGTAATTCTCATCTAAAAATATTTGTAATAAATATTGGTTAAAAAAATAAAAGTTGCAAATGAAACACGGAGACCAAAATGTTCAAAAGGTCAAAACAAATGGACAAAAATTAATTTTAAAAAAATTGTAAAAAAAAATTACATAGGAAAAAAAAAAACGTAAAAAAAAATAAAATAAAAATTCTTACTCTGGGGGTGTCCGCGACCAGTTAACCCCATGATGGTGCAGCACAGGAATGTTTCGGATCATTGTCCATTATCACACGGCATCCGTCTGGGTATACTTGCTTTAGGTATGGAACCAGCGCGTTGGTGACTTTATGCTCTTTGAAAAATGCGGTGTCCATAATACCTGTGAGGACAGAATGATGGATGACATTAAAGCAATCGAATAAAAAGATTAAGGGAGTTGTAATCAGGTTGTGGTAGCTGTACAGTACTGTACCTTCAAATAGCACCAATGGTCCAGGTCCAAACTTTTTAGATGCCACCCCGCACATGGATTTTACCGGGATGTTTTGGCTGCGGCTTATTAGACAGGTGCCTTTTTTGCAGAATGCCATTGTATTGAATCTCACAAGCAAAATCGTGGATTCATCGGTGAAAAGCATATGATGGAAATTTTAGCCTGTTTCCAACCAGAGCTTGGCGTGCGCCACCCGTTTCTGCTTGTTGATTTCTCTCGTCATTGGTGAAAACTTACGGTAACAATAAACAGTACAGTACATACAGAGGATTGTCATATTTGTTAAAAGCGCTTTTAAAAATCTACTGTACAGTAAGTGGGGTAACGGATTATACATTAGTTATAATAAATATTAAAATATTCATACTTAGCTCATCGCCACTGCCAACCTAAAGCCCGATGGACTTTGAGAACAAGTCCTTTACACACGCTGATCCCACGTTCAGACAGCAGCAACCTCTGTACTTGTGCAGCAGTCCGATCATCATCTTCACGCATCAATGGGTCAACATGCACAGACAGAACTCTGCAGAAAAACGAGGGGTGGTCAGGCTGGTTTTCTTGAATTCATGTTTTTGTTAAAAAAGAAAAAAGGAACGCTCAGCCACATCGCCCCCAACTTCCTGCATGGACAGAGGGAACAGAAACATTCAGCTGTGCCGGTCAGTGCGCTATGGACTCTGGTACTTGTGGTTCGAAAAAAATGTAACGGTACCCCCATAGGGGCTGATGGTTTGTTCATCATCATTTTGCCAATCACACTGCTTCCGATCTCCCATACACGCACATGACACCAAACAGTCAATGTTTAAGTTTTATACCTCTTTATTCGTGGAGTTAATCTGGGGGTTGTTCATAGGTAGATATGAGATGCTCCACCAGACCCCATTTTACAAGGGTGTCATCCATAGCCGTAGCTTTTGTTAATGGAATTCCCTTATACAGAACTCCCAAGACGAACAGATAGTCATTACTCTGAATAATTCCCTCTGCTTTACTAATAGAATTCCTTTGGAGTATTAATGCTAAGTTACAGGCCTTCACCGCCTATTTCCATGACCCGCATGCTAACGCTCATCAGTCCCTGGAAGTTACAGTTCTTATGGTTCCTGCACTTTTTTTTCTGGGTTTTTACTGACCTGTTTCCTGCCGATCAACAGTCGATGTTTCACTCACAGAAAGTTGATCACCCAGTTAATTTTCTCCTCTTTACTCCTACTTCCTCCTCGCTCGCCCAGCACATTCCCGTGTAGGAATGCCCGGCTCTTCCTCAGCGTTACATGCTGGCTCCGCTGTACTCCAGCTGGACCTCTTGGGACACTAATCGACCTCCTTTCTCTCTCTCGGGCCCTCAACCCTCTCCTGTCTCCAGGGCACTGAGCCCTCCTCCGTCTCCTGGGCCTTCGGCCCTCCTCTGTCTCCCGGGCCCTCGGTCCTCCTCCGTCTCCGGGGTCCTCGGCCCTCCTCCCCCTGGAAGCATGTGAGCCCCCCTTATATGAGAGACCTCTTCTCGACCAAACAAATTAATGATTGGTCCGGACTCTCACATGAGCTTCCTGACACTCAGATCTCAGCCCACCCTCTCCTTCCCAGAACAATTCACCGTCAGGTAGAGGAGGTATCTCTAAATCTAAGTGTAGGTGGCCACCCCCCCCTCTACTCTGACACTCCCAACCCTGAATCAAAACAACCAGGCCTAGCTAAATTTACCTACAACTAAATCCTATTCTATCAAACCACACTATAGCACCTACCCTAGGATAGAGGGCGCTACATCCAGGTTGGTACTTACTTATCCAGATGTTTGATGGCACGTTTTGTTGGATGTGCCTTGCCACTGGTGTGGTATTGCACGACTCTTAGAGATGCTTGTATATCCCACGTCAGCAGCCACCACGACTGGATCTGTTTCATGCTATGCCCGGGAAGACGCCTCTCCTGCATTCATTTGCTTATGTCCTGGGAAATCATTTTGGATTCACAACTAAAAACGTACAGTACAGTACGTACAAATCTGGGCAGCTAGATGAGATACTGTAGAGCAATGGGAACCATTACAGTAGGATGCTGAGCCTGCACAGTGCAGGTACTGTATTTGAATGGACACGTTGTCATGGTGTCAGACATGCCAGACATGATGTCGCCAGGACTTTGTTCTGAAGATTGATAAACAATGGTTGTTGGGACTCTGCTAGAGAACAAGATTCACGTCTTTACCGAATTGATGATTGCAACTGTAGGGTAGGGGCACCTCCCAGACACCTGTCTCCCAACACGCCGTGATTCTTTTAAAAGCCAGAAGGTTTCCCAATTTAGATTCAAACCCTTGCTTATCTGCCAGTTGTACATCACGTGTACTGTACAGTGTATTGGGATGCAAGTTGCGAATTTCTACGGCAAAATAGATACAGTTATGGGGTGGAGATGTATCGTGCCTTCAGCTGTTGATCGGCCTGTCCTGGGTAGACAATTTCCAGTCAAACACAACAGGAAGGTCGCAGAGAAAAACAAGGAAAATGTAAATCCGGTTCCTCAACCCAAGAAACCAGGACGAGAGAAAAAGAAGAATTCGGTTATTGCTACAGTTGTGGGTGAGTTACTAAACGGTCCATACAGTATTTCTGTTGCTGAGTGAAAAAGCATGTACTGTACAGGTACTGTACTGTAATCTACTGTACCTGTAATTGGACTTACTATAGAGATACAGTACTGTACATTTGTATTATGGTATATTTTGTATTCTGGTAACATGTACAGTACTTTGTTCCTCCCTTCATACTATAATTGATGTGATTTTTTGCATGTTTCATTTTTTGAGAAAAAAGGATAAAGGCAAATCCACTTTGCACTACAAGTACACTTGGAAGTGCAGTCCCTGTAGATCCGAGGGGGACATGCAAGGAAAATAAAAAACAGCTATTTAGCTTGCACATGATTGGATGCTAAATCAGCAGAGCTTCCCCTCATTTCAGATCTACCCCTCAGATTTACAGCGACTGCACTTCTAAGTGCACTTTCAGTGTAATTTCATGTGCACTTTGTACTTGTAGTCTGCACTTGCATTGCAAAGTGGATTTGCATTTCGTAAATAACCCCCACTGTGTCCTCTAAAATCTACTGTTTTTAGAATGTTGTACAGTAATTGTGGTTTGTGGGAAACAGAAACATACAGTTTTAGAAATGAAGAAAGCATTATTACCACAAAAGACGAATGAACTGACCGCAATGCTGTATTTATAATCAACAGTTTCCGAAGAGGAAGGAAGAGGAGCTTACATTCTGCCCAACACCTAAATTCCATGGACTCCACGCTGAACCTGAAATCCATGCACTGTTGGTTCCATCGGAAGTGCCTGCACATAATGTAACCCCTACACAGCCAGCAACACTTGAAGTAGACGACCTGCCTGCACTTTCTGCAGCACCTGCATCCGAAGTGCCTGTGCGCACTGTAACCCCTCCACAGCCAGCAACACTTGCCCCTGGGTATTCCTGCACCATGTAAAACAGACGCTGGCGATGGTTGCTGGAACCGATCATACCTTGGGGATGCGGACTAAAAAATTGTCTGAACGCATTGGTCAGACGGCCACCTTCTCCACCGCTCCTTTGCTCCTTCTGCTGATGCTGAATGCCAGGCTCCACCTCCATACTGACACAATCTTCCTCCTCCTCGTCCTCTTCCTGTGTGATCGGCGGGCACGCAGGAACACTGTCTGGATAAAAGGGGCCTTGAGAGCTAAGGAAGTCCTCCTCTTCCTGCCTCTGTTCTGCCTCAAGTGCCCTCTCCATTATTCCGCGCAGCGTGTGCTTCAACAGGTGGACAAGGGGGACAGTGTCACTGATGCATGCACTGTCACTGCTCACCATCCTCGTGACCTCCTCAAATGGTGACAGGGAAGTGCATGCATCCCTGATCATGGCCCACTGGTGTGGGGAAAAAAAAACAAGCTCCCCTGACCCTGTCCTGGTGCCATAGTCACACAGGTACTCATTGATGGCCCTCTGCTGCGTGTGCAGCCGCTTCAGCATGGCCGATTTTGAGTTCCACCCGGTGGACATGTCACAGATTAGGCGGTTCTTGGGCAGGTTAAACTCCTTTTGGAGGTCTGCCAGCCGAGCACTGGCATTATATGACCGGCGGAAATGCACACAGACTTTCCTGGCCTGCCTCAGGACATCCTGTAAGCCCGGGTACCTGCCCAAGAACTGCTGCACCACCAAGTTAAGGACGTGAGCCAAACAGGGCACATGGGTCAGTTGTCCCTGTCGGAGGGCGGAGAGGAGGTTGGTGCCATTGTCACAAACCACCATTCCTGCCTTAAAGCGGAGTTCCACCCTAAAGTGGAACTTCCGCTCATCGGATTCCTCCCCCCCTCCGGTGTCACAATTGGCACCTTTCAGGGGGGAGGGGGGTGCAGATACCTGTATAATACAGGTATCTGCACCCACTTCCGGGTATAGCTAGCCGCAGCTAGCCGCAGACTTCCCGCCCACCCCTGTTGTGTTGTGGGAAATACACAGTTCCCACAACACAACGGGGACCAATGTAGACGCACAGCGCAACTCGCGCAGTAGGGAACCGGGCAGTGAAGCCGCAACGCTTCACTTCCTGATTCCCTCAGTGAGAATGGCGGCGGCAGCACCCGAGGCTCAAGGGACGGTTTGGTCTCGGGTGCCGACATCGCTGGACCCCGGGACAGGTAAGTGTACTTATTTTAAACGTCAGCTGCTGCAGTATTTGCAGCTGCTGACATCTAAAAAAAATTTTTTCGCAAAACTCTGCTTTAAGTTGGTGTGGCGTCAACCACCTTTGAACCTGCCCCTGCAGAGCTGACAGAACCTCTGCCCCAGTGTGGCTCCTGTCCCCCCAAGCACACCAGCTCAAGCACCGCATGGCATCTTTTGGCCTGCGTACTTGCGTAGCCCCTTGAACGCCTACGGAGCACCGCTGGTTCTGGCGACAAAGCACAGGAAGAGGCCATGGAGGAATAAGAAGAGGAGGGGGTGGAGGAGAGAGGTGTGTCAGAATCATTAGTAGTGGCATTTTAGAGGCGTGGTGGCGGAACAACCTCCAACACTACTGCACCTTGTCCTGCATCCTTCCCAGCTGCCAGCAGAGTCACCCAATGCGCCGTGAAATTTAGGTAACGTCCCTGTCCATGCCTGCTGGACCATGAGTCAGCGGTAATATGCACCTTACCGCTGACCGCCCTGTCCAGCGAGGCATGGACATTGCCTTCCACATGCCGGTAGAGAGCTGGAATCGCCTTCCGTGAGAAAAAGTGGCGTTTGGGTACCAGCCACTGAGGAACCGCACATTCCACAAACTCACTGAAGGGGGCAGAGTGTACCAACTGAAAAGATAGCAGTTGAAGTACTAGCAATTTTGCCAAGCTAGCATTCAACCGCTGGGCATGTGGATGGCTGGGAGCGAACTTCTTTCGGTGGTGCAGCAGCTGGGGCAGGGAAATTTGCCTGGTACAATCTGACGTCAGTGTACCGAAAGCAGATTGCTCACAAGTACTTGGCTGTGACACACCTAATTCTACACCTTCATTTCTCTCAGTGCAGGTCTCAGAGAGGACTGAAGGTATGGTGGGGTTGGAGATCTCAGCTGATGAGGAGCAAGGAGAGGTCCCCTTTGTTCTTTGGTGTGCGTCTTTTAGGTACGCTTGCCAACGAACTGCATGGCAGGTCAACATATGTCTGGTCAAGCATGTGGTGCCCAAGTGGAAGATGTTTTGGCCACGTGAGATACACTTGAGACATATGTTGCAAATAGCAGAGGTGCGATCTGATGCACTCGTCTCAAAAAAGGCCCACACCAAAGAGACCACAGAGACAGCAGCGCCCTGCACATGTGAAGCTTTGTGGTGTGATGCAGTCAGTGTGCTGCTCTTAGGCTGGCCCCTGGAGGGCATCCTGCCTCGTTGGTGATGTGCCTCCTCCTCCTCCTTCTCCTCCTCTCTCCTATCAGGCACCCACGTAGAGTCAGTGACCTCATCATCCCCTCCCTCCTCATCACTGGAGCAAACCTGGCAGTATGCTGCAGCAGGGGGAGCATGACTGCCAGATTGCTGTCCTTCTTGGGCACCCCCTCTGTCCGTGCTCACGTTACTGCCTTCATCTAGCTCAGTATCATCATCAGAGCCTTCTAAACGCTGGGCATCCTCCTGGAGCATGTACCCAACACTGTGGTCAAACAGTTCGAGGGACTCCTCGGGAGGACATGGTGGGGCTAGGGAAGGAGTCACTGATGCCATTGAGAGGAGGAAAGAGGCAGCGTTGGCAGCTGCTTTGCCAGACAAAGTACCCTGAGCATGGGTGAGAGAGGATGAGGAGGATGAGGACGGCTTGGTCATCCACTCGACCAAGTCTTCCGCATGTTGCGGCTCAACACAGCCAGCTGCCGAAAAAAAGGCCAAGCGTGTCCCACGGCCACGTGCTGATGAGGATGCACTGTCTCCATGACCAGCACTGTTGCCTCTAGACACAGAGCCTGCTTGCCCTCTTTTATTGGCTTGTGACTGTCTGCCTCTCCTTGTTGGCCTTCCAGACATACTAATGGCCTGTAGCTGCAATAAGCTGGGATATATATATTTACTAATACTGCAGCTAGCAAAATCAACTGCCTGCCTGTAGTATGAGAACACCACCAACCTTCTACAGGTAGCTTTAGCTGAAAACTGTGCAGTGGTCGCACTACACTAACGTGTAAATAATTTAGCTGCCTGCGGTAGTGATAGGATCAGGAAACCACCACCAACCTTCTACAGGTAGCTTTAGCTGAACACTGTGCAGAGATCGCATTACACTAACTTGTAGCTTATTTAGCTGCCTGCGGTAGTGATAGGATCAGGAAAACACCACCAACCTTCTACAGGTAGCTTTAGCTGAACACTGTGCAGAGGTCGCACTACACTAACTTGTTGCTTTAGCTGAACACTGTTCAGAGGTCGCACTACACTAACTTTAGCTGAACACTGTTCAGAGGTCGCACTACACTAACTTGTAGCTTTAGCTGAACACTGTGAGGAGGACGCACTACACTAACTTGTAGCTTTAGCTGAACACTGTGAGGAGGACACACTACACTAACTTGTAGCTTTAGCTGAACACTGTGCACTACACTAACTTGTAGCTTTAGCTGAACACTGTGAGGAGGACGCACTACACTAACTTGTAGCTTTAGCTGAACACTGTGAGGAGGATGCACTACACTAACTTGTAGCTTTAGCTGAACACTGTGCAGAGTCGCACTACACTAACTTGTTGTTTTAGCTGAACACTGTGAGGAGGACGCACTACACTAACTTGTAGCTTTAGCTGAACACTGTGAGGAGGACGCACTGCACTAACTTGTAGCTTTAGCTGAACACTGTGCGGAGGTCGCACTACATTAACTTGTAGCTTTAGCTGAACACTGTGCAGAAGTCTCACTACACTAACTTGTAGCTTTAACTGAACACTGTGAGGAGGATGCACTACACTAACTTGTAGCTTTAGCTGAACACTGTGCAGAGTCGCACTACACTAACTTGTTGTTTTAGCTGAACACTGTGAGGAGGACGCACTACACTAACTTGTAGCTTTAGCTGAACACTGTGAGGAGGACGCACTGCACTAACTTGTAGCTTTAGCTGAACATTGTGCAGAGGTCGCACTACATTAACTTGTAGCTTTAGCTGAACACTGTGCAGAAGTCTCACTACACTAATTTGTAGCTTTAGCTGAACACTGTGAGGAGGATGCACTACACTAACTTGTAGCTTTAGCTGAACACTGTGAGGAGGACGCACTACACTAACTTGTAGCTTTAGCTGAACACTGTGAGGAGGATGCACTACACTAACTTGTAGCTTTAGCTGAACACTGTGAGGAGGACGCACTACACTAATTTGTAGGTTTAGCTGAACACTGTGAGGAGGACGCACTGCACTAACTGTAAATAGTCTAGCTGCCTGACTGTGGTACTAATAGGATCAAAAGAACACCAGCAATTTTCTTCAGGTAGCTGTAAATACTGTAACAACACAAGCCTGCCTGTCAGTAGCAAGATAACAGGAACGGATCTAGCTAAACTGAATACAGTGTATATATATATATGCAACACCTGGGATGCATATATATACACAATACACTGTAAGTGCAGCTAACTGACTGACTGTCCTGCCTCATCTATCTAACTTAAATCAAATGACACTGTCTGTCTCTTTCTCTCTCTATCTATGAACGCTGGAACACACTACACAGGGCCACCGTGCAGGCGGCCTTATATATTGTGGGGCGTGTACTAAATCCCCATAGCCAAAATTGGCCAAAGCCTCCTTGGCTCTCTGTTCAGACGGCGCTGTGATTGGCCAAGCATGCGGGTCATAGTGCATGCTTGGCCAATCATCAGCCAGCAATGCACTGCGCTGCCGCAGTGAATTATGGGCCGTGACATGCCACACGATTTTGGCGCGAACGGTCCATATCATTCGCAATTTGGCGAACGGGCGAACAGACGATGTTCGAGTTGAACATGGGTTTGACTCGAACACGAAGCTCATCCCTACTGAGGACCCCCTAACTTCATCAGGGCATAAGGAAGTTACTTGCTGGACCAGGAGAGTTACAGTACCAGCCACCAACTTGGTGAACAGAGGTAAAGACCTTTTTGGGAACTTTTATTTTTTATTTTAGCATATATATATTTATTTCATTTTCATTTCATTTTCAAACAATAGAAAATCACTACAATAGAGTTTCATTAATGATCTAGTCTAACAGGAATTCCATCTAAATATATATAAAAATCTCCTTAACAAAATATATACATTGTAATATAACATTTTGGTCATTTTATTGTTTGGTGAAGAATTGTTTTGTGGTCTGTTTAGTAAATTTCCGTAAACCTCCTGTCCTTGATACATAAACAGAAAGTGATACATAAACAGAATTCTCTCCAAAGTGAAGGGAAATCCATCATAAATAGTTAACACTGGAATACAGTAGGTATCCCCATTGAAAGAATGGTCACTATGACCTACTGTACAGTATAAGGAGAGAATGAATCTTCCCAATAGGGACATACAGTACTGTACTGTCGGCAGCAAAAATACTTGACAAAAGTGTTTCCTAGTATGACCCAAAAAAAAATTTATTTTGGCTAGATTGGAGGACTGCTGAGTGTCAACATGAATGGCCCAATTCCAACCCCGATGGAGGCTTGAACAAGGATTAGGTTGCCTAGGACTATCTTAAAGGGGGGGGGGATTAGTTCTTCTTAATGATCACAAAGATTTTCTGACTTGCTGATAATTTTCTGTGAACACTGAGATTTAAAATCAAGCAACATGTGCACCTTAGTCCTTTGGGCTAGTTGCATGGAGGACAGTGTCAGGTCCTGGCACTATAATTAAAGCAGAATTCCACCCATGATAATCCTTTGGACCTGCCTTCTGATTCTGCTACAGGAGAGCACAGAAGCAATGTTTAGTATACTATAGCAAGTACTGTACAGCCCCTCCACCACAAAGACCATGAACAGGTCACTGCATGGAAGAACTACAAAGACCATAATTCATAGCGTTGCCGAATGGCGTCCTGCGACGGCTGAAGGGTGCATGAGCGCAGAGCGGCACACATGTACAGTACTGCACAGTGAACGGGCTTGGCAGCTGTTGTGTAAGAGCTCGGAGCAGACACACTTTAATTGGTCCGTGCAGAGCCGTCCCCCCCGGCCAGGGTGCAATGTGTGCTGTACCATGCCCACTGACTTCAGCTGGTGAGGAAGGGCTGCAGGAGTACAGTACAGTACATACAGTACAGTAGTGAAACAATCACACGCAGGACCACATACAGTAACGTACTGTAGCAGAGCCTCACCCACCTCCCACGCGCCCCGCGCCCAGGCACCTTCAGGAGTAGCTGCGTCGCTGCTTTGCCTCCAAGTACAGTAGTCATAGAGCAAAGAATATGCATGATAATCTGTACTGGAGAGAATGCTGACATGCACACAAGGAAACGCAATAGACTAATAATACTGCATATTACACTGCAGTAAGTAATAACAATTAACAATTAAACAAAACAGCAATTATAACAATTAGACAATGAATCTACTTTGTGAACAATTTAAGTTTTGGATTTGAAAAAAGATTGGCCATGGCTGGGATCGAGCCAGGGTCTCAGAGGAGGACTGAACAATAGTTGACATGCGCACAAAGGTTTTCACCCAACGCCACCCCGCGGTTACATGTAGCAACAACAGTTTGAGAATATATTTAATTAACAGCGGGAGCCCCAGTGGGAGCACATCGCGGATGGTCTCGAGGGCAGTGAGCGCGAGAAGTACAAGTTGCAGTGCCGAGCACCAGCACGATGGGATCGTGCTAGAAATACAATATCGGGATCACCTACTATATGTCTTCTCGAGGAGGCCAAGCCTCTCATTCAGTACCGGGCGAATCTGATTTGTCACTATCGGATGCCACCTTTGCAACAAACCACCCATTAAGGGCTTTGGAACGTACAACATCTCAGAAAACTTTAAACCCCATACGGGGAGTAAGCTCCCCACAATCCATCAAATTTGGGAAAGGGATGGAACCTCATGTGATTTGCCTTCAACGCAACCCTTAAATGTGATTAACATGTCCTCCCATGCGATCACACAAGCAGAGATTTGCCTTTTGTCCAAGGGCTTGAGTTTCTGCCCAGAACAAAACCGATATGTTCGAACTGGTTACTGACCTTTATCTTTTCGCTAGAAATTTGCTTTTGAAGTGCCAATATGAACCAATATACAAAGAAATAGATACTACTGATTGGTCGAAATACACAATGCGAGAATTCAAAGCCCTGAGGGATTTGACCTTACTATTTAATGAAAGCAATTCAGATGATCTAATTGATCAACTGGATTTAGAGCAATTGTTTGAGGAAGTGAACAAGTCTACTCCGAACCGCGCATCACTTTTTAAAAAACCTTCAACCAAATTCCCGCCACTACATATGAATTCAAGTGTAGCCACATTTGTGAGACAGACTCTTAAAGATATCGCCAAAATATCACATAGTCACCATATTCCACATAATCTATCAGCTGATAGATTACGTCAACTGTTAAAGAATGCAACAAATGTACCACGAATCTGTGAATTTTTTTAAAACAGCAAACAAACTTTATTGTACAACAAACAACAAGAAAAAACTCTGAATCAGAGTAAAGGTGACTGAATACAAATGCACGCCACATTCACATTAGCGCCAGTAGAACTATTTGAAAATAAATTTTGCTCTCCTTTCTTTCTGGCTTGTAAATTTCTCAGTGTCCTTCTGGTTGAAGTCAGTCATCTCTGTCACCACTCTCTTTTCCATTGACAGCATGGCCAATGCATTCAGCCTTTCCTGGGTCATGCTATTTCTCAGAAAAGTCTTCATCCTTTTTAAGGTTGAGAAGCACCTCTCAGCTTCTGCTGTGGTCATGGGTGAGGTGATGAGGATCTTTAGCAGAGTGACAGTCTCTTGAAATACATGAGCAGGATTGTTCTCCACAAACAGCTGGAATAGGTCCACAGCACCATGACACTTTCTGAACTCTTCTGTGCGGTAGATGAGACCAAGCTCTGTCTTTAACTTACTCTTATTGAGCAGTAGATAGGCCTTCAAGTGTCACTCAGTGCATCCTCCAGAAAATCCATTGCGTACTGTTCAAACCTGTCTGCTTGAAGCAAGGTGGCACTAACAAGGTGGTTTGTGAAGGAGAAACATGGCATGGTGTGTAATAGTATGGTATCACAGACCTATAGAGTGAAGGATAAAAACAAAAATTAGGTAGTGATGAAAAAATGTCAATGTCATCTCTGTTAGCTCCCTGACCATCATAAATGCAGTAAACTTGACATATTTACTAAGAATGTCTTGTCCATGTGTATGGAGTTCTGAGAAATTATGGATTCAAAACCACTGAAACTGATCCCCCTCCATAACTTAAAACTGATCATTTTAAAATGTTCAGACCTTTTTCATCAAAAGGGCAAACTTCAGATGCAAAAGGCTGGACTGATATTTTCAACCCACAAATCTATATATATATGATGTACAGAGCCCTGTGTATAATGTACAGCCTGGTATATGATGTACAGAGCCCTGTGTATAATGTACAGCCTGGTATATGATGTACAGAGTCCTGTGTATAATGTACAGCCTGGTATATGATGTACAGAGCCCTGTGTATAATGTACAGCCTGGTATATGATGTACAGAGCCCTGTGTATAATGTACAGCCTGGTATATGATGTACAGAGTCCTGTGTATAATGTACAGCCTGGTATATGATGTACAGAGTCCTGTGTATAATGTACAGCCTGGTATATGATGTACAGAGCCCTGTGTGTAATGTACAGCCTGGTATATGATGTACAGAGCCCTGTGTATAATGTACAGCCTGGTATATGATGTACAGAGTCCTGTGTATAATGTAGATCCTGGTATATGATGTACAGAGTCCTGTGTATAATGTACAGCCTGGTATATGATGTACAGAGCCCTGTGTATAATGTACAGCCTGGTATATGATGTACAGAGCCCTGTGCATAATGTACAGCCTGGTATATGATGTACAGAGCCCTGTGCATAATGTACAGCCTGGTATATGATGTACAGAGCCCTGTGTATAATGTACAGCCTGGTATATGATGTACAGAGCCCTGTGTATAATGTACAGCCTGGTATATGATGTACAGAGTCCTGTGTATAATGTACAGCCTGGTATATGATGTACAGAGCCCTGTGTATAATGTAGAGCCTGGTATATGATGTACAGAGCCCTGTGTATAATGTACAGCCTGGTATATGATGTACAGAGCCCTGTGTATAATGTACAGCCTGGTATATGATGTACAGAGTCCTGTGTATAATGTACAGCCTGGTATATGATGTACAGAGCCCTGTGTATAATGTACAGCCTGGTATAGGATGTACAGAGTCCTGTGTATAATGTACAGCCTGGTATATGATGTACAGAGCCCTGTGTATAATGTACAGCCTGGTATAGGATGTACAGAGTCCTGTGTATAATGTACAGCCTGGTATATGATGTGCAGAGTCCTGTGTATAATGTAAAGCCTGGTATATGATGTACAGAGCTCTGTGTATAATGTACAGCCTGGTATATGATGTACAGAGCCCTGTGAATAATGTAGTCTGGTATATGATGTGCAGAGTCCTGTGTATAATATACAGCCTGGTATATGATGTGCAGAGTCCTGTGTATAATGTAGAGCCTGGTATATGATGTACAGAGCCCTGTGAATAATGTAGTCTGGTATATTATGTGCAGAGTCCTGTGTATAATGTACAGCCTGGTATATGATGTACAGAGCCCTGTGTATAATGTACAGCCTGGGATATGATGTACAGAGCCCTGTGTATAATGTACAGCCTGGGATATGATGTACAGAGCCCTGTGTATAATGTACAGCCTGGTATATGATGTGCAGAGCCCTGTGTATAATGTACAGCCTGGTATATGATGTACAGAGCCCTGTGTATAATGTACAGCCTGGGATATGATGTACAGAGCCCTGTGTATAATGTACAGCCTGGTATATGATGTGCAGAGCCCTGTGTATAATATACAGCCTGGTATATGATGAACTAAAGAAAAAGAAAAGGGGCCAGAGTGGTCGCAAGAATGCCAACAGAGGGAGAAGTTACCACGTAATGAGATCAAGATTATACCAAAAAACTTTATTGAAACATTAGCATAAAAGCATAAAGTAAAGGATCCCACGTCTGCGGATCTAGTCCACACAGGTGCGGTTCGTTCCTCCACAATATCAAGAGACCATGAAAAATAAAAAACAATAAACAACGTTGTTTCAAAAATAGACAGTGGTGGGTCGACCCACCTCTCCCTCAGCTCCCCCCCAAGACCACACGCCCCCCGGGGTCTCCGAGTAAAGATATGCATGTAAATAAATTGGATCTTAATATCGGCTGCACGGGATGTCGTCCACTGAGGGAAGCACAGACAGATTCAAGGATGTTGGCAAATATTGGCCGATAATTAAAATACTCGTGCCTGGGCTTGTGTGCATAAGTATCCTCCCTGTCTGTCGGAGAATCGTACAGGCAAACTATATGCAGCTGCTGAGATAGCAATGTATAATCCAAGTCCTGTCAGTACAGTGGTGTAATTTGAATATAGGTGCCTGATATATCCACCATGAGGATGAAGCTGTATGTCAGTGTATAGCAGGGTACACACAATGGAGTCTCCTGACCCAATCGTTTACCGGGACCATTGATCCCGGCCGGAACTAGAATGAATGTGAATGTGCAGTGGTCGACTCCGATGGGATGTATGGACTAAATCAAAGGTAGTCTCACAGACGTCATTGCTTCAACATACACATATAGTCCCTGCACTTAGTTTGGGTAGGTATGATATCTTGGGCCCCCGGAGTAGTAAGCATAGGGTGTGTGCAATCCCGTTCTCAAAGCTGGCTCCCATGGTGGGTGTTTGATCACTGCCTCGGTGCTTCCACGCTATACAGCGCTATTCAGCTGGAGGATCTAAGCATGATAGTAATCACTGAAGCACATTGTCCAGATGAAGTGCTCGTTGTGTAGCACGAAACGCGTTGACAATTCGATGCCATAGATGCTGGGGGTCCCCCTCTCTCCCCCTCCCCTTCATTGTCCCGAGGCAAGTCTTCAAATTCTACAGTTTGGCTCTTCCGTGTATGGATATCCCTGACAGCGGTACTGCTATGGATGCATGAACCAGTGCCCTCCAGTGGCCATCCACTTATACAGCCAATAGCACATCAACAGCACACCTACTCGGAAGTCCCAGCACGCTCAGCTGATCTTCCCTGAAGGAAGTTAGATGTGTGTCCAGATGCAAGTGGGTCCCAAATCTACACACGCTGGTCGCATGGAGGGATTCGGTCGGCTATTACACTGAACGGCAGGAGGGGTAAGCACCCTTTTTTGGACTGACATAGAGTTTCCGCTGCACTGCAATATACCTTACCCCCCATGCTTAGATCCTCCAGCTGAATAGCGCTTTAATTGTTGACTGGGGCCATTGATCCCGGCCAGAACTAGGATGAATGTAAATGCAGTGGTTAACTCCGATGGGATGTATGGACTAAATCAAAGGTAGTCTCACAGACATCATTGCTTCAACATACACATATAGTCCCTGCACTTAGTTTAAGTAGGTATGATATATTGGGCATAGTAAGCATAGGGTGTGTGCAATCCCGTTCTAAAAGCTGGCTCCTGTGGTGGGTGTTTGATCACTGCCTCAGTGCTTCCATGCTATACAGCGCTATTCAGCTGGAGGATCTAAGCATGGGGGGTAAGGTATATTGCAGTGCAGTGGAAACTCTATGTCAGTCCAAAAAAGGATGCTTACCCCTCCTGTCATTCAGCATAATAGCCGACCGAATCCCTCTATGCGACCAGCGTGTGTAGATTCGGGACCCACTTGCATCTGGACACACATCTAACTTCCTTCAGGGAAGATCAGCTGAGCGTGCTGGGACTTCCGAGTAGGTGTGCTGTTGATGTGCTATTGGCTGTATGAGTGGATGGCCACTGGAGGGCACTGGTTCATGCATCCATAGCACTACCGCTGTCAGGGATATTCATACACGGAAGAGCCAAACTGTAGAATTTGAAGACTTGCCTCGGGACAATGAAGGGGAGGGGAAGAGAGGGGGACCCCCAGCATCTATGGCATCGAATTGTCAACGCGTTTCGTGCTACACAACGAGCACTTCATCTGGACAATGTGCTTCAGTGATTACTATCATGCTTAGATCCTCCAGCTGAATAGCGCTGTATAGCGTGGAAGCACCGAGGCAGAGATCAAACACCCACCATGGGAGCCAGCTTTGACAACGGGATTGCACACACCCTATGCTTACTACTCCGGGGGCCCAAGATATCATACCTACTCAAACTAAGTGCAGGGACTATATGTGTATGTTGAAGCAATGACGTCTGTGAGACTACCTTTGATTTAGTCCATACATCCCATCGGAGTCGACCACTGCACATTCACATGCATTCTAGTTCCGGCCGGGATTAATGGCCCCGGGCAACAATTGGGTCAGGAGACTCCATTGTGTGTACCCTGCTATACACTGACATACAGCTTCATCCTCATGGTGGATATATCAGGCACCTATATTCAAATTACACCACTGTACTGACAGGACTTGGATTATACATTGCTATCTCAGCAGCTGCATATAGTTTGCCTGTACGATTCTCCGACAGACAGGGAGGATACTTATGCACACAAGCCCAGGCACAGGCATTTTAATTATTGGCCAATATTTGCCAACATCCTTGAATCTGTCTGTGCTTCCCTCAGTGGACGACATCCTGTGCAGCCGATATTAAGATCCAATTTATTTACATGCATATCTTTACTCGGAGACCCCTGGGGGCGTGTGGTCTTGGGGGGAGCTGAAGGAGAGGTGGGTCGACCCACCACTGTCTATTTTTGAAACAACGTTGTTTATTGTTTTTTATTTTTCATGGTCTCTTGATATTGTGGAGGAACGAACCGCACCTGTGTGGACTAGATCCGTAGACGTGGGATCCTTTACTTTATGCTTTTATGCAAATTTTTCAATAAAGTTTTTTGGTATAATATTGATCCCATTACGTGGTAACTTCTCCCTCTGTTGGCATTCTTGGGACCACTCTGGCCCCTTTTCTTTTTCTTTAGGTTCACTGTTTATTGCTACCTGGGAGGGAGCCCGTCATCTTGACGAACCGTATAGATCTAATCTTATTTACAATCTTTTTTTATTACATGAGTTGATTCATATTAGAGGGGTGTTTTTTTAGCACTATTTTGTTTACCTTTATATGATGTACTACACCGGGCTCTGAACATCATATACCAGGCTGTACATTGTACACCGGGCCCTAATGACACATCAATCTGTCTCACAGCCCAGCCACACTCCTCTTTCACCAGAGAAAAAAAAACAGGAAACACAAAAAATGTGCTCAGGAAACAGCAATAGGAAGAGGTCACTGCAGACAATGAAGTACATATACACCACACATAGTCTTGCCATTGCCTGTACTTATTGCAAACTTTGCATACATACAGTTGTGTTTTAAAATGTGAATACGCAAAAAAAGTAAAAATCCTGCAAATGAAGCGCCACGTCTGCAATCTCGTGATTTCATTGACGTGACGCTTCCCATAGTGCACTGCGTCCGGCGCCCGAACACAGTGTACTTAGTTAAAAGGACTTTTTTTTATTTGATTTTTTTTTGTGACTACAGGAGGGGGGGGTGCCCGGGCACCCCTATGGATTGGCTGCCACTGATCCTAGGGGTAGAAAGGCATCCCTGTGTCCATATGTCCTCTCTTCTTGTGTGGCTGGGATTGATT
Organism: Lithobates septentrionalis; assembly: GCA_037952835.1. NCBI lineage: Eukaryota > Metazoa > Chordata > Amphibia > Anura > Ranidae > Lithobates > Lithobates septentrionalis. Next base: position 94,358 of record JBBDGP010003214.1, on the reverse strand, counting down.
TGACCTGATGCGCCTCCTGTTGGTTTTAAATTGCAATCATGGATATTTTAGTTAGGATGCCTGCAAAGCCTCACACTGTCACCATGAAGAGCTTCGGCACTTAGCCCATTCCCACCAGCAGGTTCTCCTCCTCCTGCAGATAACCAGAGGGGTATAGTGCCCTGTTCTGCTACCATGTCACCTCCCCTTGTCTCTGCTTAATGACACTTTCACGGCCCCTCCCCCACTCCCATTAGTCTCAGCCCCAGAGCTGTCACTGGGATGACCATATATGGGGGTGTGCTCTGTGCTGCACACCTGTGACCCCAGCAAAGGCTGGGCAATGTATAGGGCACGGGTAGAGAATCTATCACAAAGTATAAAATTATATATATATATGTATATTTTTTTTTGGGTAATATATTTATGTTTTTTATTTATTTATTTTTTTTTTTCATTACAAAAATCTTTTTTGAGATCCTGTTGCTTGGGTGGAGGAAGCCATATTTAATACACATTTTAGTATATATTATAATTGTATGTGAATGTGATTCTTTGTCCCATACAGCGCTTGCAGTGCACTGTCACATAGAGATCACATAGGACTGGTATTCTATCATTCTAATGTTTTATAATCGGGCATTGATGGTTTCCAGTTTCTAAAGGCACAAAGGGAGGATATACTTTAGTGAGCCAGGCGCCTTCATGAAGTTGAACCCTCATCGTGCAGCGTGGCACGCTCTCTTACCTTCCTTCCTGCAGCTCCACTCGGGCCGAAGAACGGAGCTGCCGACGTTACTTCCGGCTTTCGTCGGTTTCACGAAACCCGGAAGTGACCTCTAGATTTGAACAACAATGCTCCCACCCATAGAATCTCAGTGATTTTACGGGCGGAAGCTACTCAGCGCTTTGTATTGCACCGCAAGGCGGGTTAACAGCCCGCAAATGAAGCGCCAAGTCTGCAATCTCGTGATTGCATTGACGTGGTGCTTCCCATAGTGCACTGCGTCTGGCGCCCAAACACAGTGCACTTTGTTAAAGGACTTTTTTTTTTCTTAAGGGGGCCAATTTAAATTTTTTTTTGTGACTACAGGGGGGGGTGCCCGGGTAGGATGCTTGGGCCATGGGAGTAGTGATATGGAGTGCGGGATGTTGTCATTATGGCATGTATAATACATTACATTTAACTTATCGTTCTCAACTTCCTGGTTATGAGGAGTCCCTTCTCACTTTTCTGTGAGAGAATTTCCTCTCCATTAACCAATTCATTAATATTCTACTGAAATGGCCTTTTCAAGCCCTCCCTTTCCTTCTATTCCTGTTCTGGGATAGAAGATCCCCTCCCATGCCCAACCATCCATGACTCCTCTATAATTCATAAAATTGAAGTTACACGTTATAAAATATATATATGGTCTGTCATGCATTTCCCAATGTATCCCTTATTTTCCTTGCTCATTATAAACTACCTTTTTGAATGTATACAACCAAAGATAGGGATATGGTTGGGTATCAAAGCTTAAGTAAATTGACTAATTCATGTGTAAGGCGCCTGTTTGATTAGTAAATATTAAACTATTTTTTCTTTCTTTTTCTTTCAGCTTTTTTCCTCCTGGATTCCTTGGTTCCCGCTGTTAAGTCCACCCCTCACCCATGGGAGGCGTTGCCGCGGGCCGTGTAGGCTTCCCGACACGGGGAGGGAGACTTGCTTGGCACATGTCTCCCTTACATAGTCCCTGCAGTTTCAACATCACACTCAGTGGGGAGCCCTTCTCGTGCCCGCGGTGTTCTGTGATCGCCGCCGGACGAGTGGGTTATGTGGCGCATGCGCGGTACGATTGCCTCACTCGTGGTGGGTCTGTCATTGCTGCACATGCACGTCACCTCTTACCCTCTATGTCACGCAATTGCGTTGGAGGGGACGGAGGTTTCTGGGTTACACAGTGACTGCCGGAACACCGAGGTGGTCCATGAAGGGCCGCGCTTAGCGACTCAATGGCCCCCCTCCCTTGGAACACCGTAAGGCGGAGGTTTTCGACACCTGTTGGTAATCTTCAAATAAACAAGTAAGGTATATAAGTTCATCCTCATGCCGGGATCTTTCAGTTGATCCCTGGCGTGAGCTCATTGAACTATATACTAGGATGGATGGGTAAGGATGGATTTGGGCACCCTAATAAGGGCTCTATGAATGTTGAAATAACTATTTCACTAGAATTGATTACCTTTATTGCATACTCTTGTTATTTAGTAGTTTTCATTTCCGTTTGATATAACCACATAGACATTGCACATCCTGTCTGGTTCTTATAGAGAACGAACAACAACATACTATCGGGTATTTATTGATGGTCATCCTTCCTACTGACCATCCTTTTATTTCATTTTTGCACCTTTTAAATTTTTCAATCTTAGTAGTAAAGGTTACAGCCACACACTACGATTCTTGATCACTTTTTACATTAACACTTTCTATTCACTTTTATGTTATTTTTGAGGTCTCACTATTTATTTTTCTTTGGATTTTTGTTGTTTTTCTTTTTCTATTACTCACCGTTTGTATTTAATCCGCACACATTCACACTATTGTCACTGTTCACGTTTAGTATTCTCTGGCCGCTAACAGGTTAGTGACAGACTTATGACATTTTTTCACTTATTTTCACCTTTAAGGAAAGATGTTGACCAATTGGTGGGTATTATACGCCCAGATGATCACTTCAATTAAAAATTCAATCGTTTTAATTTTTATCTTGTGAATTAATTATTTATGACCTATTTATGACCTATTAAATAGTTTACAAGTATAATAAGAACCTGATTAAGGGGCTCCTAGCATAGGGATATCCGATATACTCATACCCCAACCCCTAGTGCGGCGTCTTAAAATATAAATAAAATAATATTGACTATGCTAAATAAAAATACCTAATCTTTGATATTCATTGTTCCTGATAGGAACAAGAGGGGGAATGTCTTAATTTAGGGTTTCCCCTCTTTCCTTTTTTCCTGTTTCCCTCCTAGGCGTTCCCATAAAAGTCTGCTTCCCTCTCCCTCCTTCATCGGTTTCTCTGACACATTAACAGCTCATAACCATTATTTCCAGGTGCATCCACCCACGTGTTGCCTTTTCTATGGGGGCCTCATGACTCTGATGACCTGTAAGCCTCGCGTTCCTGTGGTCGCCCCTAGGGGGGTAGGTGTGGACAACTCTGCAGCGGAGTCTGGGATCATCTTTGAGGAAATCTTCTGGTTTTTAAAGAAAGTCTCTGGTCTAAGTGAACTTGTTTGGCAGATAGGGTAAATATTTGCTATCCTTAATGATGCATATTATAATATACCTGTATTGAATATTAACCACAATTGTTTTTGAATATTAAAAATTATCCGTTTGATGTATCAACAGAAATGTAAGAACCCCCTGAAGAAGACCATGACCCCTAAGGTCGAAATGCATTGGGACATTTCCATACATTAAATGGTGTTATAGTTTATTATAGGGAATCACTGTATGATACTTCTATCACAGCACGGCAAATTGTGTTATGATGAATGTTATTTCTTAGCCTACTTTGTTTCGCTTTATGTACACCAGAGCTCATATTTTAATTCCTGTATTGTAATTATGTCTAATCACCTTTTTTTGATAATAAAACCCATAATTTTTATGTAAGATTTTGTCCCTCGTTGCTGCTAAAAAACCCCATGGGGAATTTTAGGAACCTTTTTCAATTCAATTCAATTACATGTAGCTGGGAGCCGGGAATATACTATTAGTTTCACCAGGCCAGAGGGTCTTGACCTGTTCTGGGAGCGATATGAGGCTCTGTGCAGGTCAGGACACGAATGGGAAGGTCTGGCCCCAGTTGCAGTTTCACAAAGGTCAACAGTGAAAAAGATCACAATTATTCTCACTAATGAGAGTGTTCCTGCTCGGGATCTGGAGGTCTGGTTAAAGAATTATGGTGAGGTTTTGACTAAGCCTGATAAAATACTTGATGAACATAACGTCTGGATTGGGTATTGGTCGGTTACAGTCAGGTTGGCGAGGGATGGGAATGTTGCCCATCACCTGCCCTACTCAGCTTTTATAGGGAGGGATAGGATGACCATTTTCTACTCTGGTCAGCCAAAGCTGTGTCACCGCTGTGGAGAAAAGGGGCATTTGAGCTCCTCTTGTTCAGCCTTGATTTGTTCAGTGTGTCGGGTCAGGGTCATATGGCCAAGGACTGCACCCAGATGATCAGGTGCAACCTGTGCCTGCGCCTTGGCCATCCCTATAGCAGATGTCCTGAAGCCTGGCATAATATGAAGGAGGTAATAGATGACTTGTCAAGGCTGGACAGGTTGGAGGCCCTGGTGTACCATCCTCCTCTGCGGTGACTGACTCCCCTGGTCCTGTTTAGGATCCCTCTCCTGTTCCTGTGGCCACCCCTCCTGTGTCTGTAAGTATTCCTTCTGTATTGGTCCCTGTGTCCCCCCAGCCTACTGTACCCTCTCCTCTTGTGTCAGAACCTTCCAAGTCTGTGCCCCCCAAGTCAGTTACCCCCTAGGTGTCTACCCCTCCTAAGTCTTATTTAAAGAAAGCCCCCCCACCAGGAGTGGTAGAGAATATCAAAAGGGGTGCTGCTTCTTCCTTTGTAAAGAAGTCTTCTCTGAAGACTTCAAAGAAAAAAGCAAAGAATGAGGGCATCTCTGAAGCAGACCTGCAGTACCTGAAGGAGAGAAGGAAGGTTGGGCGGCAAAAGAGGCAGGCGTCAGGAAGCTCCAGTGCCTGTCTCCAACCATCATAGGTCCTCTAAGTGGGATATTTCCTCATCTGGGGCTTCTTCGGAGCAAAGTTCCGATTCTGAAATAGAGTTTGAGGTGGCGTCAAGAAAGAGAGAGTCTTCTGGTGATGAGCAGCAGAGGGGAGTTAAGAAGCAATCCACCCAGTAACTGAAACGGCTGTTCCCCCTTCGTTAAAAGTGGTGACAATAAATGTCGCCAGCATTAAGTCAGTAAGAGCTCGTTCTATGGCCTTCTTTTTGTTCAGCCAATTAGACGCTGAAATTTTATTTTTGCAAGAGACTAGGCTCACCTCCTTGGCAGATTTTCATATGGCCAAGAGAGAGTGGAGGTATGGTCCATCTTACTGGTCTCTTGCGGCCGAGCCTTACGGCGGTGTGGCGGTGTTGTTTAAAACCGGCATTGGTAACTGTCCGGCGGGTTATTGAGGTGGAGATTGGGAGATGTATGGTCTTAGACGTCCTTGTGGGAGGGCAGGACCTGTGCCTAATTAATGTCTATGGGCCGCACACAAAGTGGGACAGGAAATGCCTTTTTACAAGGATCTAACCATTTCTTTTTACATCATGTAAATAGTGATACATGTATCACTGAAGGGGATACATCCTAAACACTAGTGGCCACTAATAAGAGGTAATGAGGAGGGGGAGGGGTGCTCCAGCCCAAAAACCTGGTCAGGGCCTAATACCTCATTACCTCTTATTAGTGGCCACTAGTGTTTAGGATGTATCCCCTTCAGTGCTCCCACATAGAGGAGTTCAGCTCCCATGGTTGAGACAAAGGATCTTCCATTCTATTACTAGTGTAGGACCCACTAATTCGGGGTACTTTGTCGCAGTAAGTGGGCTTAGCACTATATGACCATATAGTGTGACCAAACCCCCGTATTTTTTGAATATGTTCAGGTGTTTTTAACTAGCCCTGCAGGAAATGTCATTTTTGTATGTGTGCGCTGTAAAATATTTTGTAATATGACCGGCATGCCTCTTTGGTCTTGGAGAGGGACTATGGGAAGTACCAATCACCTGACCCTTACCAGAACTGCAAACAAGGTTCAGCTGTTAAAATGATCATTGGCCTTAGGGATAGTACAGGTTCCGTGACAAAGTCCAGGTCAGGGATCCTGGAGGTCGTGAGGTCCTTTTATGTTGACCTTCTTGGGAGGAAAGAGCTTGACCATCGCAGGATGGAAAGCTTTTTGGACTCCAGGTCTAAATGATGAAGATGTCCCATTGATGAATTTGACAGAGGAGATGACAGTTGAAGACAATGAGGGCAATTGAAAAGCTTGCCATCAAAAAGTTACCTGGACCGGATGGCTTGACTGCTGAGTTTTACAAAGCTTTTAAGTCTCATCTGGCCCCACATTTGGTAGAGGTTTTTAACAGTTGCCTTGCTGAGGGGGTGCTTTCCCCTTACATGAGGTACTCGGCTGTGATTCTTCTTTCAAAAGGTAAAGATCCTTCGATAATTGAGAATTGGCACCCCATCAGCTTTCTCAATGTCGATTGAAAGGTGCTGGCAAAAATATTTTTCTGGCGATTGTGATCCGTAGCAGATTCTTTGCTTTCTCGCCATTAGCACTGTTCGGTCCAGGGTAGGAGCACCTTCACCGTGGTTTTAGCTGTCCGGGAGGCCTTGGAGCGGTGCAGGGCTGCAGGCTGGGGAAAGTATTTACTGACATTGGATCAGGCAAAGGCTTTTGATCGTGCTAACCATGAGTACCTGTGGTTGCTCCTTAGTAAGTATGGTCAGCTGGGTGGTTATGTCAATTGGTTGAAAGTCTTGTATAAGGGGGCAGAGAGCTTTCCTCTTCTTAATGGTTGGGTTGGGCAGTCTTTTGAGGTTGGCTCTGGAGTGCGTCAGGGTTGTCCCCTGAGTCCCCTGCTCTATGTGTTTGCAATCAACCCCTTCATCAGGAGACTAGAGAGCGGCATGTTGTGTGGGGTACCAGTGGGGCTCCCGGGTGAGCCGCCTTTGAGGGCTGTTGCCTATGCGAACGATGTGTCAGTAATTGTCACTGGGACCGATGAAGAAGAGGAGGTGGTATCTCTGACATCACGTTACTCTGAAGCATCGGGCTCCAAGATCAATCAGGAAAAGAGTAACATTTTCTGGATGGGAAAGGAAGGTGAGGGGTTTGATCTCTCGGACACCTTTCCAGTGCCCCAGGAAAAAATTAAGATACTAGATATTGAATTTGGACCCAGCGATTATGGTCTCAAAAACTGGGAAGGCAGACTGGAAATTGCCAATACTAAGGTGGTCAGCTGGAAGAGATGGAAGTTATCTCTGAGGGAAAGGGTTGATCTGATTAAGACTTACCTGATTCCAATCTTCTTGTATGTCAGCTTTGTCTGCATCTTGCCAGTGTCTCTCTATGCTAGGGTCAGTAGTGTGTTCTTCCAGATGCTGTGGGGGAACAGACTGAACCCTATCAAGAGAAATGTCACCTATCTATCCAGGAAGGGGGGTGGCTTAGGTATGGTCAACCCAGTTCTTTTCTTTTCGCTGCTTTTTCTCAAGTTTAACATTGGTAATATGCTTGCAGTGGAACCTCCTGGATGGGTAGGCATATTTAGATCTTGGTTTAGGCCTTTTCTATGACTTTGGGAAGAAGGTGGCCAAGTGAAAAATCTCAGGGGTCATTGTGGTCAGCTACCAGCCTATGTCGCTCCGTGCCTGAAGGTACTACGGAAGTAGCGATTGTCGGCTGAAGATCTCAGATCGGTTCCGAGGAAAGTCCTTATGAGTCGAGTCTTGAGCGAAGTCTTTCATGACCCACTGGCCTTAAGAGATTGCCCAGGCCCAGTTTTGAGGGCAGGGTTAAGACTTATTAATTTGGACAGAGTCCCCCTTAAATTTAGGGATCTGGCCTGGTTATGCTTCCATGGGAAGCTCTATGTTTAGGGCAATTTGAAATTCCGCAGTGGGATGGATCGTAGCTGTCCTTGGGAGGAGTGTGCAGGTGAGGAGGAGACTATGGACCATTTTCTGCTTCATTGCCCTTTTAACATAGAGGTGTACAAACAGGTGGGGCGGGCCCTCGGTGTTCCTTTCCTCTCCAGGCTGGGTTATGCTGAGTGGGTGTACGGAGCATTCAATACTGGTGGGGTTTTTTGTTTGGATACACTTTTTCTAGTTAGCCTAGTAGTCCGTTATTTCACCTGGAATGCACGGTGTCAGGTCTGCACTCGGCATAAAATCCTTCCTGTTGAGGTGGTGGTGTATGACATTTTGCATGAGGTGGGGAAGATTTGAGAGCTTGAGAAAGACAAGCGGAGACAGGGGGCTTGGATGAAGGTGTGGAGGGGTTTCATGCCTCCCTGACTGCAAGGAGTCTCTTTCCCGGGTGTGGCTGTCTGTCTCTTATCACCCTAGATTATTATTTTTTTGATTAAAATTTGATAAATGGCTGCGTACATAGGTGATGGGTTGTGCCCCTTAGGCCCTCTCTGCTGCTTTATGTAAATAGTTTACTAAAAATGTTTTGGTAGTGGATTATGTATATATTGTATATATTCTGAACATTGATGTGTATTCCTTGGATTTCTGTTGAAGTTTTGTACTATGGTTTTGTTTTTTTACTTTTGTATAAAATTGGTTGCTTGATTCTTTTCAATAAAAGATCAATAGTGCTCCATCATTGGTATGATTGGGAGAAATAGTGTCTCATCATTGGTGTCAGTGGGAGGAATAATGCCCCATCATTGGTATGAGTGGGAGGAATAGAGCCCCATCTTTGGTGTCAGTGGGAGGAATAGTCAAATTTCTATTGAATCAAGTGTTAGAATTCATCTCAGGGAGAGAAGTGAAATCTTTTTGTAGCTGTTGTATGATGGTGTAAATGTCTCGTCTCTCTATAATGTGCATAGAAAGAGGTTGTGTGATATTCTGCCACCTCTGTGCATGTCTTGTGGTTTTCCTGTGGACTCGTCCCCCGGAAATTACCTAACCACATGATAGTGACCTCTCTAGACATTGTCTATCTGTGTCATTTGCTGCATGAGAGCCCCATTCACCATGAGATCCCAGACTCATCTCCTCCTCCTTTATGTCCTCCTCCAAACCTCTTCTGGTGAGTATAGACATTCTGGGCTTTTCTAGTTGTCCAGTCTTATATACGTTGTATACTTTTATTGATCTGGGCTGTATATCATGGCTGTAACCATGGAGAATATTCTATATAACTTAACCAGCCTAGGGAAGTATTTTATAGCAAATAAAAAGTTTGAAGTTTAAATGAAACTATCATCATTGGCCAGCGCGTGATGACATCACTCCAAAGGAAACCATCATCATTGGCCAGCGTGTGATGACATCACTCCAAAGGAAACCATCATCATTGGCCAGCGGGTGATGACATCACTCCAAAGGCATTTTATTGCCGAGCAGACATTGCACATTGCTAGCTGTTTGTTACAATGGAACTTCTGGTCCACTTTAGAACCAGAGTAGCAAACAAAATCTCTGTCCCTGTTCAGACCACGGTCTGGAGTTTGGGATTTGTTTATAGATTGTCATTCCACCAGCCTCTTTTTCTGTGATTTGAAGTTCCTCATCAGTGATATGATCCTGAGATCATTGTGTCCTCTGCTGCAGAAATGGGCCGCTACAGAAACATCATTTTTATTGTTGGTAGTTGTGAATCTATGAAGGTTCCTTCCCTGGCGAAGGGTTTGTCCGGTCTCCCCAATCTATGATGGACCTCTGACAACAAAACTCCTCTTATCCCAACCCTACAAAATGTGTGAAGGGCATTTGGGAGCCATTCATTCATAAAATCATCACCGGAATCATTAATAATTGATTACATTAACACTGAAAGAAAGCACAGAGCTTTAGGAGGACAGAAGGAGTAGACATATTTATTGAGGCAAAAAGTCTTGCGAGCCACAATAATCCAGTGCCCAAATAAAAACGCAAATACGAATACCCAGCAGCAAACACAGATCACGTATTCAGAGCCGTGCAAATTAATATAAAACAAGGATGCGCTGCGCTCAAGTATATATCATGTGAACTCCTCAACCTGACTGTGATACCACAAAATAAATATATATTTAAAGAAAAAATATGAAAAAAACACATAAATATGCAATATGCAAAAAAAAAAATATTCTAACATGTAATCATGAAAACATAAATAAATATACTGTGCATGTAATAATTATATAAATAGGTGCAAAATGTGCAATAATTTTTATAAAGTGAAGCATGCATATACTATGCTGAAAACAAAAAATAAATACATTGAAGTGCCAAGTGAACCTTAAATAAATTAATTAAATCCGTAAAAGCAAACATCGCCCAAAAAAATGCATATAACAGTGTCCAAAGATGTCCAAAAAGATAGTGTTTTATTAGTGTCCAAAAAACATTATTTGTCCAAATTTATCCAGTGTGCTTAATCCAAGTGTCAGAAAACATGCCACGGTGTGCCTCAGTGACCCCCCAAAGTGATTGCGCTCACTTTAGAGCGTGTGACACAGTGTTTAGCTGCGTCAAAACACGCTGTGGAGCCACCCCCGGGGTCTGTATAGCAAGCTAGATACGGTCTCCAACCTGGATCAATGTGGCTCCATATGCATCATACCGAAAATATATAAAGAGAGACTATATAGTGTAATTCCGTAAAATTGTCTTTATTAAAACATGAACCCAATCCCCACAAAGGGGTACTCACTTTTCCCTGGTGCATGAGTGCACCATTCTATACAAGCTTCTTAAAAACCGCCGATCGGCGTGCAGTGTAGTATACGCTTCTCCCAGTTATGCTCAGTGCTGCTCACTCCATCCTGGCCCCTCCCCTACGCGTGTTTGACACAGGGGTCACGTGTCTTCATCAGGGGGATATGATTGGACGGGTGCTCTATAGCTTAAATACACTAGCGGCCGCCATTTTGCCTGAGATTACAGACTATTCAACAATGGGCTACACTCCTCTATAACTTATACGCAGCCACTCTAACCATAACGGTAAGCGCCGCATTACTGAGTCACTTTAAACCTATCCATCCACCGAAAGGCATATGCAAAGAAAACTAGCAATCCAGGAGTTCGGGAGAATCAGGATACCACACCGCACCCCAGTATCGGACCTAGCATGTTCAAACCAATATACATAATAAGTACAGGGCAGCAGCGCTAGTAAAATTCCATAACAAAAACCTCATTAAAAAACGAAGAAATAACATAAAACCTAATTAAAAATAACTGGGTTGTACTAACACCCATCATGAACTATAAAGGTATGCTTAATTCCCATCCCTATGGGTACTGCCCCACTCAATAGTATACGGTGGGAATTGTATATGGAATGTATAATCATTACTATATCATAAATTTAAACTAATGAGCCATACATTATCTGTTATGTAAACATCCACCATCAATCAAAACCTCTCTCCTAATGAATGTGGTAAATATCGTGCAGAAAAGTGTGCACATATATGCACACATACCTGCATCCATAGAATACAAAGGGATAGTAGATAAATAAAAAATATGCCATAATAAAAATAAAAAATCATATTGAGAATGATAAATAAAAAATATATATGTATGTGCCTTATGTACACCCCCCCAAAAAGGATCTCCTAACCAAAAAATGAATGGCCAAACCATCCTTCCTGGTTTGAAGGGAGGTCGTAAACCCCCAATGGATCCACCACATCAAAATATAATGAACTCAATATAGACCATTATATAAACAGGACAAGTAACTCTATGTAGCGTATATAATATCACCAAGAATATCTATACAGGGATATCCGGAGTGGATCTAGAACACAGTGTGACAGATCAACTGTCACTTGGCATAAAAAATGATCGAAAATTTAAAAGTTACTAAGGAAACATGTGAGATCGAACTCCTTATTCAATCCACCAGGTGACAAAGAGCCGAGCTGGTATATCCACCAGGATTCGCGTTTACTGATATCCCTAACATAATTAGAGCCTCTCCAGTTACGCTTAGGTGCCTCTATTCCCCAAAACCTCATACCCTGCGTGCTTTGGTTATGCACATTTTTGAAATGTACAGAGAGGAAATGTTTGTCAGATCCTTTATGTATGTTCCTCACGTGTTCCTCCATACGATCTTTCAAAGCCCTAATAGTACAACCAACATAGATAAGATTGCAGTCACATGTGATCGCGTATACCACCCCAACCGTTTCACAGGATATAAAATCTTTTATACTATGCGACTGATCTCTATGGGGATTATAGAACTCTTTGACTTTCTTAAGGTTAGATGGAACCCTAACACAACTATAGCACCTCCCACAACCGAAAAAGCCTTTTAGGTCCCAAAACATTATTATATATTGTGTACTAGCCTATCCCGTAAACAAGGTTCTCTCTTGTAAATAATTCTGGGTTTATCAGATAATAGATCTCTAAGATGACTATCTTGCTTGAGTACATTCCAATATTTTCTTAAAATTCTCTTTTCTCTCCTTGCTCTGTAGACAGTAATCCAAAACAATACAAGTATCGTCACTTTTTTCGTCTCCCACGGTTACAGTTTTATCCCTCAGTAAAAATCATCCCTCTTTAAATTCCTCACCATATTTTTCTCTTTTTCCAAGAATTACTTTTGGTATCCTTTATCTAAAAACATCTTACCCAGCTTATCAGATTGAATCTCAAAATCGCCCTTATGCGAACAGTTTCTCCGCATTCTCATAAATTGGCCTCTGGGAATATTATCAAGCCATGGCTTATGATGACAACTCGCAGTGGGAATGTAGGAGTTACGATCTGTGGCTTTAAAAAAGGACCTAGTGATAACACCCTCTACCGTATTGAGTATTTCCAAATCAAGGAAATATATCCGGTCCTTATTAACATCCCAAGTCAGGGAAATATTCCGATCATTATCATTCATGGATTCCAACAACCCCATTAATATTTCCATACTCCCCTTCCACATGATTAGAAGATCATCTATAAACCTCTTGTACAGCAATATATCTCCATATTGGTCAACCTGAACACTCTCTTCCTCCCATTTGGCCATATAGAGGTTCGCTACGCTAGGGGCGAACTTACCGCCCATAGCGACACCTCTTATCTGCAGGAAAAACTTATTGTTTTTTTGGATAAAGAGGAGGGGATGGATAGAGGCCTAAGTGGATTTATTCTAAAATGCTTGGATTTTTGTTTGCATCATAATTTTTTTTTGGTACAACAATAAGTTTTTCCTGCAGATAAAAGGTGTCGCTATGGGCGCTAAGAAGATAAAAATCATGTTTCATAGTTTGTTATAAAATTTTGCAAACAGGTAATTTTTCTCCTTCATTGATATGCACTGATGAGGCGGCACTGGTGGGCACTGATAGGCTGCTCTGGTGGGTACTGATAGGCTGATCTGATGGGCACTGATAGGCACAGTTAAGGTGGCACTGATGGGGACAGATAAGGCAGTACTGATGGGCATAGATAAGGTGGCACTGATGGCCACTGAGAAGATGGCACGGATGTGTGGCACGGATGGGTGGCACTGATGGACACTGATAGGTGGCACTGATGGGCACTGATAGGTATCACTGATAGATGGCACTGATGGGCACTGATAGGTGGCACTGATGGGCAGCACTGATGGGCACTGGTAGATGACACTGATGGGCACTGATAGGTGGCACTGATGTGCAGCACTGTTGTTGAGGCACTGATTGTGGGCACTGATAGGTGGCACTGTGGGAACTGATGGGTTGCACTGGTGGGCACTGGTAGGCGGAACTGTTGCCTACTGCTAGGTGGCACTGGCAGGGGGCACAGATGGGCACTCAGGATCTGGTGGCAGCTCGCTGTGATCGGGACTGATGTCTCTCACAGCCGCCGGTGATCGCCTTTTTTTTTCTCTTCACGCTGTCAGCGCGAGGAGAAAAAATAGACGATTACCGGCTCTGTTGACATCACATGATCAGCTGTCATTGGCTGACCCCTTACTTTGATCTGTGATCCAGCGAGTCTCATAGACTCGCTGATCACAGAGTGCGCCATGCGCACCCTGCAGGGGGCACACAGGCCGCTCGGGCACGGGAGGACGTCAATAGATATCCTCCCGGCAAAGCAGGTCTGCGCTGTAGCCATTATTCGGCTATAGCTCGGATCTGAAGTAGTTAAATATAGTGTCAGGGGATCCCCTTAGTCTGCCTGTAAAGTGGTGCATCTGTACCATGTATAGAGCCTGCTGCAGCAAAACTGACATTTATAAAGAAAAAAAAACAAGCCAAATCACATTCAACATGACTTGCAGTTACAATTGCTGGCACCCGGCTATTGAAAAAAAAATGGCTTGGGGTCCCTCCAAAATCCATAACAGAACCTTATCCATGTTGATGGGGACAAAGGTCTCTTCCCCACAACCCTGGGCTGTGATTGTGGGGGTCTGCCAAGTAGCCCCACCCTTACCTTCCCCAAAACACCCACCCCCCATGTTGTGGCCCCCATGTGGCCTGGTATGGATCAGGGGGAGGCGCTAACTCATACCCCCCATTTCCTGACCTGCCAGGCTGCATTCTTGGATAAGGGCCTGGTATGGACTGGGGGGACCCCATGCCATTTTTATTTTTTACCGGCAAATGTTTTTTAAAAATTTAGCTGTCAGTGGGGAAGCCCATTGACATCTGACAACTCATTGGTGCAGTTGTGCATGTGTCCACGATAGGTGACGTCGCCACGCACAAACATGACAGAAGGTGGGCACATACGTCGCCAAATGGATGAACAAGGTAGAGATTCACCCACCGTACCACCCTCCATGCATTAAAGGGGCACCCAGATTCCAAAGACCAGGTCCTAATAAGAATGGGGCATCCCCATGGGTGCTGGGCAGCCACCACAAGCACAGACCTCACTGTCCTGTTACAGTGAAACACACTGATTACATAATTTACAGAATAAAACAATACAATGCCTTAACAAATTCAATACCGGGCATTCCCCCCCCCCTTCCTGCCCAAGCCAATTTTCAGCTTTCAGTGCCTGAAGTTACTACAGCAGTGGCGACTGTCAGCCGAAGATCTCAGATCGGTTCCGAGGAAAGTCCTTATGAGTCGAGTCTTGAGCGAAGTCTTTCATGACCCACCTGCCTTAAAGGATTGCCCAGGCCCAGTTTTGAGGGCAGGGTTAAGACTGATCAATTTGGATAGAGTCTCCCTTAAATTTAGGGATCTGGCCTGGTTGTGCTTCCATGGGAGGCTCTATGTTCGGGGCAATTTGAAGTGAGATGGATTGTAGCCTTACTCGGGATTTGTGTGCAGGTGAGGAGGAGACTATGGACCATTTTCTGCTTCATTGCCCTTTTAACATAGAGGTGTACAAACAGGTGGGGCGGGCCCTCGGTGTTCCTTTCCTCTCCAGGCTGGGTTATGCTGAGTGGGTGTATGGAGCATTCAATACTGGGGGGGGGGGGGGTTTGTTTGGATACACTATTTCTAGTTAAAGCGGAGTTCCACCCTAAAGTGGAACTTCCGCTCATCGGATTCCTCCCCCCCTCCGGTGTCACAATTGGCACCTTTCAGGGGGGAGGGGGGTGCAGATACCTGTATAATACAGGTATCTGCACCCACTTCCGGGTATAGCTAGCCGCAGCTAGCCGCAGACTCCCCGCCCACCCCCGTTGTGTTGTGGGAAATACACAGTTCCCACAACACAACGGTGACCAGTGTAGACGCGCAGCGCGACTCGCGCATGCGCAGTAGGGAACTGGGCAGTGAAGCGGCAACGCTTCACTTCCTGATTCCCTCAGTGTGAATGGCGGCGGCAGCACCCGAGGATCGAGAGACGGCTCGGTCTCGGGTGCCGACATGGCTGGACCCTGGGACAGGTAAGTGTCCTTATTTTAAAAGTCAGCAGCTGCAGTATTTGCAGCTGCTGACATCTAAATTTTTTTTTTTTTTAGTGAAACTCCACTTTAACCTAGTAGTCCGTTATTTCACTTGGAACGCACAGTGTCAGGTCTGCACTTGGCATAAAATCCTTCCTGTTCAGGTGGTGGTGTATGACATTTTGCATGAGGTGGAGAAGATTCGGGTACTTGAGAGAGACAAGCGGAGTCAGGGAGCTTGGTTGAAGGCGTGGAGGGGTTTCAAGCCTCCCTGACTGCCAGGAGTCTCTTTCCCGGGTGTGGCTGTCTGTCGCTTATCACCCTAGATTATTAATTTTTTGATTAATTTTTGATAAATGGCTGCGTACATAGGTGATGGGTTGTGCCTCTTAGGCCCTCTCTGCTGCTTTATGTAAAAAGTTTACTAAAAATGTTTTGGTAATGGATTATGTATACAGGGGGTCCCCTAGTTACAAACATCCGACTTACAAACGAAGGGAGACAACAGAAAGTGAGAGGAAATCTACCCCTAGGAAGGGAAATTCACTCCTGTAAGAGTTATTATGGGAAAAAGGTGACTCCACTGATGCTTTATCACCAAGGCTTGTTTCCACAACAACCCAAAATTTTCCAAATCCAATTGTCATTGGGACAGAAAGTGAGGTGAAATCTTCTGAACAGGGGCACAGATAGCAAAACAAATATTACAGGGGTGATAACCCTTCCCTATGCTATCCAAAAAGCTTAAAAATTGTTTTTTTGGCTGGAGCTACACTTAAAAAATGTACCTGTTCCGACTTACAAACAGATTCAACTTAAGAACAAACCTACAGTCCCTTTCTTGTTTGTAACCCGGGGACCCCCTGTATATTGTATATATTCTGAACATGGATGTGTATTCCTTGGATTTCTGTTGACATTTTGTACTATGGTTTTGTTTTTTACTTTTGTATAAAATTGGTTGCTTGATTCTTTTCAATAAAAGATCAATAGTGCCCCATCATTGGTGTCAGTGGGAGGAATAGTGCCCCATTATTGGTATCAGTGGCAGGAATAGTGCCCCATTGATGGTGTCAGTGGGAGGAATAGAGCCCCATCATTGTTGTCAGTAGAAGGAATAGTGTCCCATCATTGGTGTCAGTTAGAGGAATAGTGTCCCATCATTGGTATCAGTGGGAGGAATAGTGCCCCATCATTGGTATCAGTGGGAGAAATAGAGCCCCATCATTGGTGTCAGTTGAAGGAATAGTCAAACTTCTATTGAATCAAGTGTTGTTAGAATTCATCTCAGGGAGAGAAGTGAAATCTTTTTGTAGCTGTTGTGTGATGTTGTAAATGTCTCATCTCTCTATAATGTGCAAAGAATGGGGTGAGTGATATTCTGTCATCTCTAGGTTTGACGTGTGGTTTTCCTGTAGACTCGTCCTCTGGAAATGACCTAACCACAGAGTTTCCTCTCTAGACATCCTCTATGTCTAGAGAGGATAGAGAGGGTAAAAAAGGGGGAGGGGTATGCCTATATATCAATAATAATGTACAAGTGAATGTGAGAGATGACATCACTGAGGGAGCTAGAGAGGAGGTGGAATCCTTATAGGTAGAGCTCCAAAGGGATGAAGCTAAGGGGAAAATAATACTGGGAGTATGCTATAGGCCCCGTAACCTGAGGGAGGAAGTGGAGACGGATCTCCTATCACATATTGGATTAGCAGCAAGGATGGGAAGCATTACGATAATGGGGGATTTTAATTATCCAGACATAAACTGGGCGGAGGGAACCGCGCATTCATTTAAGGCTCGCCAGTTCCTTAATGTCTTGCAGGACAATTTTATGGGTCAGATGGTAGACGCACCAACTAGAAATAAAACATTACTGGATCTACTGATTACCAATAATACAGACCTGATAACAGATGTGGAAATACGGGGCAATTTAGGAAACAGCGATCACAGGTCAATTAGTTTCAGTATAAATCACACAAATAGGAAACATAAAGGGAATACAAAGACACTGAATTTCAAAAGAGCTAACTTCCCAAAACTACAAACCTTGCTAAAAGGCATTAATTGGGATAAAATATTAGGAACAAAGAACACGGAGGAGAGATGGGTTTTCTTTAAGAGCATATTAAATAAGGGCATTAGCCAATGTATCCCATTGGGTAATAAATTTAAAAGGGCGAACAAAAGTCCTGGATGTCTTAACTCCAATGTAAAAATGCATATAAAAGCAAAGGAGAAGGCCTTCAAAAAATACAAGGTTCATCATCAGCATTCAGACTTTATAAAGAATGCAACAAGAAATGTAAGGATGCAATTAGGATGGCTAAGATAGAACATGAAAGACACATAGCGGAGGAGAGCAAAAAAAAATCCCAAGAAATTCTTTAAGTATGTAAACCGTAAAAAAGTGAGGACAGACCATATTGGCCCCATAAAGAATAAGGAAGGACATCTGGTTACAAAGGATGGGGAGATGGCAAAGGTATTGAATTTGTTCTTCTCCTCAGTCTTCACGAGGGAATCGGGGGGCTTCAGTAACCAAAACTGCAGTGTTTATCCTCATGACACAACACAGGAAGCACCTCCATGGTTAACAGAGGACAGAATTAAAATTAGACTTGAGAAACTTAACATTAATAAATCACCGGGACCAGATGGCTTGCATCCGAGGGTACTTAGGGAACTCAGTCAAGTGATTGCCAGACCATTGTTCCTAAATTTTACAGACAGTCTACTGACTGGAACGGTACCAGCTGATTGGAAAAAAGTCAATGTAGCACCAATATTTAAAAAGGGCCCAAAATACATCCCTGGGAATTACAGACCAGTTAGCCTAACATCAATAGTATGTAAACTCTTGGAGGGGATGATAAGGGACTATATACAAGATTTTAGTAATAAGAACGGTATCATTAGCAGTAATCAGCATGGATTCATGAAGAATCGTTCTTGCCAAACCAATCTACTAACCTTCTATGAGGAGGTGAGTTGCCATCTAGATAAAGGAAGGCTCGTAGACGTGGTGTATCTGGATTTTGCAAAAGCATTTGACAAAGTTCCCCATAAACGTTTACTGTACAAAATAAGGTGCGTTGGCATGGACCATAGGGTGAGTACATGGATTGAAAACTGGCTACAAGGGCGAGTTCAGAGGGTGGTGATAAATGGGGAGTACTCAGAATGGTCAGGGATGGGTAGTGGGGTTCCCCAGGGTTCTGTGCTGGGACCAATCCTATTTAATTTGTTCATAAATGACCTGGAGGATGGGATAAACAGTTCAATCTCTGTATTTGCAGACGATACTAAGCTAAGCAGGGCAATAACTTCTCCGCAGGATGTGGAAACCTTGCAAAAAGATCTGAACAAATTAATGGGGAGGGGCAACTACATGGCAGATGAGGTTCAATGTAGAAAAATGTAAAATAATGCATTTGGGTGGCAAAAATATGAATGCAATCTATACACAGGGGGGAGAACCTCTGGGGGGATCTAGGATGGAAACGGACTAGTAGATGATAGGCTCAGCAATGGAATGCAATGCCAAGCTGCTGCTAACAAAGCAAACAGAATATTGGCATTAAAAAAGGGCTCTACAAGACTCTGGTCCGGCCGCACCTGAAGTATGGTATCCAGTTCTGGGCACCAGTCCTCAGGAAGGATGTACTGGAAATGGAGCGAGTACAAAGAAGGGCAACAAAGCTAATAAAGGGTCTGGAGGATCTTAGTTATGAGGAAAGGTTGCGAGCACTGAACTTATTCTCTCTTGAGAAGAGACGCTTGAGAGGGGATATGATTTCAATTTACAAATACCGTACTGGTGACCCTACAATAGAAATAAAACTTTTTCGCAGAGGAAAGTTTAACAAGACTCGTGGTCTTGATGGGTTGGGTGTAGGATAGGTTGGGGGTCTGTTCAGTGATGGGTTGGGTGTAGGATGGGTTGGGGGTCTGTTCAGTGATGGGTTGGGTGCAGGATGGGTTGGGGGTCTGATCAGTGATGGGTTGGGTGTAGGATGGGTTGGGGGTCTGTTCAGTGATGGGTTGGGTGCAGGATGGGTTGGGGGTCTGATCAGTGATGGGTTGGGGGTCTGTTCAGTGATGGGTTGGGTGCAGGATGGGTTGGGGGTCTGATCAATGATGGGTTGGGTGTAGGATAGGTTGGGGGTCTGATCAGTGATGGATTGGGTGTAGGATGGGTTGGGGGTCTGATCAGTGATGGGTTGGGTGTAGGTCGCTTTGATCTGTTCAAAAAAATGACTAATATTGTTACAATGTATTAATCAATAAAACCCACAAACACCAACAATGCCTGTAAATAGAGATAGGCCAAACACCCCCCTGTTCAGTTCTCAGCAGAACTGCTGAACAGGTGAATAGTTCTGCCCCAAACAGCAAACTCCATTGAAGTCTATGAGAGCCGAACGTGAGAAATCAAAAGTCCCCATTTTGAAGGCTTATATGCAAGTATTTGGCATAAAAAGGGTATTGGGGGTCCAGGTCCTGCCCTGGGGAACATGTATCAATGCATTTTTTTTAAAAAGTGATTGTCTTTTCAGCAGCAATGATTTTAATGATGCTCAAAGTGCAACAATAAAAATTAAAAATTCCTTTAAATATAGTGCTAGGGGGTCCCCTTAGTCTGCCTGTAAAGTGGTGCATCTGTACCATGTATAGAGCCTGCTTCAGCAAAACTGACATTTATAAAGAAAATAACAAGTCAAATCCCATTCAACTTGACTCACAGTTACAATTGCCGGCACCCGGCTATTAAAAAAAATGGCTTGGGGCTCCCCAAACTCCATACCAGACCTTATCCATGTTGATGGGGAAATCAACGTCCTGTTACAGTGAAACACAATGATTACATAATTTACAGAATAAAACAATACAATGCCTTAACAACTTCAACACCGGGCACTTTCGCCCCCTCCTGCCCAGGCCAATTTTCAGCTTTTAGTGCTGGCACACTTTGAATGACAATTACGCGGTCATGTAACACATAGTTGCCAAAATTAATAAAAAATTTATAGGGACACTTTTTTGTCTGCAGGCGGAGTCTTGCTTTAATTAGGGGCGGGGCATTCCTTTTAAGGCGGGACGTATCGAAAAAAGGAAAAATGAAAAATGGGCGTGATTTAAGCGAGAATGGGCATGGCTCAAAGGGGGTGTGGTTAGAGTCTGAGATGAACAAGGGATGGAGAAAGAAAGAAAGAAAATAGAAGAAAGAAATAAAAGCAGGCCCAGATTCTACACCACAATAGAAATATGTGTATTCCAGAAAGATTAACAATCAGCAAATAAAGATACTCCAACCACCTGGTGTTAGCACTTCAATCATACCGACACCATGGTTGTTATGGTGTCAGGATGATTGAAACGCATTATTTCTATTACTACATGGTAATTTAAAATTAAATAGTTCAACTCAGCATAATGCAGACTCATTGGGAGCCCTAAGGGGGTGTCACTTGTCACATCGCCTGCCACCAGAGGCCATCAGGTGTCCCCAGCAGAGTCCCTCCTTACATCTGGTGTCCCCAGCAGAGTCCCTCCTCACACCAGGTGACCCAGCAGAGTCCCTCCTTACATCTGGTGTCCCCAGCAGAGTCCCTCCTCACACCAGGTGAACCTGCAGAGTCCTTCCTTATATCAGGTGACCCAGCAGAGTCCTTTCTTATATCAGGTGTCCCCAGAAGAGTCCCCCCTTACATCAGGTGTCCCCAGCGGAGTCCGCCCTTACATCAGGTGTCACCCATCAGAGTCCCTCCTTACACCAGGTGTCCCCATCAGAGTCCCTCCTTACATCAGGTGTCCCCAGCAGAGTCCCCCTTACACCAAGTATCCCCAGAAACCCCCCACCCACTATAGTCCTCCCTAAGTACAGATCCCCCTCCTGCAGTATAGATCCCCCTCACTAGGTGCAGACCCCCTCCCTCAGTACAGATCCCCCTCAAGATAAACCACCCCATCCTCCATCAGTACAGACCCCCCTGGACAAACCACCCCCCATCAGTACAGACCCCCCAGGACAACCCACCCCCATATGTACAGACCCCTCAGGACAACCCCCCATATGTACAGATCCCCCCAAGACAACCCCCCCAAGAACAGACCCCCCAGGACAAACCACCCCCCATATGTACAGACCCTCCCAGGACAGCCCATACCCCCTATATGTACAGACCCTCCCAGGACAACCCACCCCCCTATATATACAGATGCCCCCAGGACAACCTACCCCCCATATGTACAGACCCCCTAGGACAACCCACCCCCTATATGTAAAGACAACCCACCCCCCATATGTTCAGACGCCCCAGGACAATCCACTCTCACAGGACAGCCCACCCCCTATATGTACAGACCCTCCCAGTACAACCCACCTCCAATATGTACAGACCCCCCAGGACAACCCACCCCCTATATGTACAGATGCCCCCAGGACAACCACTCCCCTATATGTACAGACCCCCCAGGACAACCCACTCTCCTAGGGCAGACCACCCCCCTATATGTACAGACCCTTCCAGGAAAACCCACCCCCATATATGTACAGACCCCCCAGGACAACCCACCCCCCTATATGTACAGATGCCCCCAGGACAACCCACCCTCCCATATGTACAGACCCCCCAGGACAAACCACCCCTCATATGTACAGACCACCCCAGGACAACCCACCCCCCATATGTACAGACCCTCTCAGGACAACCCACCCCCCTATATGTACAGACCCCCCAGGACAAACCACCCCCCCATATGTACAGACCTCCCAGGACAACCCACCCCCTCTATATGTACAGAACCCCCAGGACAACCCACCCCCATATGTACAAACCCCCTGGACAACTCACCCCCCTGTATGTACAGACCCCAGGACAAACCCCCGCATATGTACAGACCCCCCCTAGGACAACCCACCCCCCGTATGTACAGACCCCCCAGGACAACCCACCCCCCTTTATGTACAGATCCACCCAGGACAAACCACCCCTTTATGTACAGACCCCACCAGGACAACCCACCCCCCTGTATGTACAGACCCCCAGGACAACCCACCCCCCATCAGTACAGACCCCCCTGCACAGCCCTCCCCCCTCCCCTCATGCACTGGGCAGGGAGCGGAGGATTCAACGTGCAGCCGCCCAGAGAGTTGTTTGCTCAGACTGTCACCCTCCGGGTGGCACACTTGTGACAGGAGGCAGCCGCAGTGAGAGTGAGACAGAGCAGAGTCTATGATATTTGTCAGTGGATCCGCGCTTCAGGATATATTTGCAACTGCTGCCCACCTATATAAGCAGGGAACACTAATGTGTACCCCCAAAGAGATAAATTCAAAAAGTAGGGAGTGGCGCTGTGCATAAAAAAGGGAGTGTTGGTATATATTAGTTTTCTTAGTTAAAGTGGCTGGCGTGTCTTATACAATGTTCTTTAGAAATATCAATTAACGATATAACGTTTGATGCAATAGTGTATACCCCACATAAAAAGTGATAAGTGCTAATTGGTATGAAAAATGAATAAATAATATAAATGATATCAATTAGTACAACCATAAGGAAAAAAATATAAACTAATTATTTATGTGTAACCTTAATTCCATATACAAAAAATGAGCACTAATAGCCTCTATGGTGATCCATAATGTGTATATCGGTCTGTAGCTTGAATAGACAAACCCAAATGTGATAAGTGCAAAAGTGTCAGTTGCAGACCAATTAATAGTATTCCAACCCCTATTTGGTAATGTAAAAATAAACTACAAATGGTGTGTAAAAAAAAGGGGGGGGGGCCTCTACCCCTCAATGGTGATGTGCAGGTGAAGCTCAAAAAAAAATAAAATATATAAAGAATATATAAAAAATATAAAAAACATATATATTAAATATAAAAAATAAAAATATACAATAAATATATATGAAATAAATCCTCTGTACTCTCAAGTAATAAATATTAATATATGATATGTGCAACCAAAGAAAAAAGTCTTATGTAAAATGTCAAATGTTCATATTATATCTTCCAACCGAATTCTTCCCAATTTTAACAGACTCCCCCTGATGTGATTCCACTCACCGCAGCGCTATACCCCTGCAGGGGTATAAACATGAGATGTTTATTCTCCAGGTGCCGATCGGATCCTTAGGTGTTGGAGTCTTTTCCAATCCTTATTATTTTGAAATTACAGAGCAGAGTCTCACTCAGCCGAACCAGGGCTGTACATCACAGGAGACCAGCTTGTGGATACCGAGGGGAAGAACCAAGAGGGGAAGCCTGGGTGGCAATGTAAGCGGTTGTCATTTTTTGACACAGTTTTTTGGAAAATTATGAAATTTAAAAAACATTTTTTTTTGCATACTGTCATCAGTACAGTACAGCATCATCATATAACATGTGTGGTGGTGATCAGGAACACTGACTGGTGACAGTATGTAAAAAAAATAAAATAATCATCATCATTTTTTTTCAATTTTTTTTTAAGGATTTTTTTTAACACACTGTGACCAGAGCAATACAGTGTTACCATAGTAACGCTGTACTACTCTGGGGAAGGGATCAGGATTTTTTTACACATTATGATTGCTTATAACAATGAATTTCATTGCTATAACAACCATTTTTACTGAATGAAACTGAATAATTCAGTGAGAATTGTTGTGATTATCTGTGATTGGCCCTGTCTGTACTATGTGATCACTGTGACCAATCACAGCTAGCAACACAATAGTACACAATGGATGGTATGAAAGGAAGCCATCCATTGTTTACAATTGTCATGTGATCTGCTGTGATTGGTCACAGCGATCACATGGTTCCAGCAGTGGGCCAGTACAGTGATCTGTCATTGGCTGAGTCCGGTGAACACAGAGGATAACAGAACGCGCCCACGGTGCAGGCTGCAAGGCCACATGGGGGCACATTCTGGGAGGACATCATTTGACATCCATGATGGTTAGTGGTGGTTAAGCACTAATATGTAACAAATAATAAAGTAAGTTGCACCACAGTACCAACAACATATTACTCATTATTGTTCTGCATGTTTTAATTTTTTTTGGTGACATTAACTAAAAAGCTTTAAATTCCTATCAAATATGGAACACATATCATTATGTAAAATCTACAGGCTTAGAAATATCAGTTTGTAAATGGATAGAAAACTGGCTAAAAAACAGAATTGAGAGAGTTGTGATTAATGATTCTCACTCTGAATGGTCTAAGGTTATCAGTGGTGTACCCCAAGGTTCAGTGTTGTCAGTGGGGTACCCCAAGATTCAGTTTTGTCAGTGGGGTACACCAAGGTTCAGTGTTGTCAGTGGTGTACCCTAAGATTCAGTGTTATCAGTGGGGTACACCAAGGTTCATTGTTGTCAGTGGTGTACCCCAAAGTTCAGTGTTATCAGTGGGGTACACCAAGGTTCAGTGTTATCAGTGGTGTACCCCAAGGTTCAGTGTTATCAGTGGTGTACCTCAAGGTTCAGTGTTATCAGTGGTGTACCCCAAGGTTCAGTGTTATCAGTGGGGTACACCAAGGTTCAGTGTTATCAGTGGGGTACACCAAGGTTCAGTGTTATCAGTGGTGTACCCCAAGGTTCAGTGTTGTCAGTGGTGTACCCCAAGGTTCAGTGTTGTCAGTGGTGTACCCCAAGGTTCAGTGTTGTCAGTGGGGTACACCAAGGTTCAGTGTTGCTTGCAGATAACACCAAGCTATGCAGTGGAGTCAAGAGGAGGGGAGCAAGGAAAGTGGGACTTTGTATGAAGCATATGGTAGCAAAAGGTTAGCTTAGTTGAACAAGAGGAATTTTATTGATATAATAATGTAAACATACATAGATTGTTAATATCAAGTAAATAATAACACAATGGCAACAATAACCATAATAATAACAAAGATGTCTCAAAATATAGCCGCTGGAGTAGATGGTAGAAAAATAGACATAATAAAAAACAGTAAACAATTTAATGACAATGATATCTCAATAGAGACCAAAATAAAATTCCATAGTTCAACCCAGACAGAGATGAGTAAAAAACTGTTGCTTCCCTCCTCTTGACTCAATAGGGATGTAAACACATGACCCTACCGGGTCATGTTTTCACTTAAAGTCCCATAAGGATGGAAATACATGACCTTACCAGGTCATGGCTTCCTAAAAGTCCCTAAAAACCCCACCGCTCTCTTTTTGCTCAACATAACCAGGGATGGAAGCACATGGTTATGCTCCATCAATTTATTTTTACTATACCTCTTGCATCTAATGACCTTATGTTTAGCCTCCCCTGTTCTCTATTTTTTGTTTTCCTTATTATTAGTATATAATTTTTTTTTACATCGTTATAACAATCCACATTGTATATAACAATTCAAGAATGCTGGCACTGGTGTTGCGGTGTGGTTGCCATGGTATCTGGCATTCTTTCCTCCTCCGGGGGCCTGCACTTGCGATGGGTTTCCACACTCGTGGGCTACAGAGGAGCTATTAGGTGCCGTTTGGCCGGAGGGCAATCTTCCGACTAGCGGCGCCCCTCCCCTGAATCTACGCCACGCAGTGTGACGATGGTGGGCGGTGCCGCAACGACACATATACGGGCGTCTCTCCGGGTGGCTTTGGCACTCAAGGTTTCCTGTACACCTCACTAAACATAGCTTGCAACTCCTTGTTCTTCAGTCGGTCTTTTTCTCACACAGGTATTTTTGTTATTTTGCACTTTCCTTTCCATGGCTACTCTGCACTTCACTTTCTCCATCTGCCTAACTCTGGTTTTTCATCACTCAAATACCTGGCAGCCTTTGACTGTCAGCCTTCAATTCACCAATATCCTCCTCACCAACACGAGTCTCTTTGTCCCCCCCTCCCACACCCTCACCTCCAACCACCCATGGCACTCCTTAATTTTGTTCTATTCCCACTCTATCAGCAGTGATCCCCGTGGTCCCATGTCTGCCCTGTTGGCTGCCTGTCTGTGTCGTCCCCGTTGGGCTGCCCGCCACGACCCCCGGTTGGAGGCAGTCCCGGGTGCTTTTGACGTCTCACCGCAGCATCATTAGCCAGTGAACCTTAACCAGTAAGTTTGCACCTTGGTGCCATTAGGGGCGTCACCCTACCCCTGCCTATGTTTACAACTATTACTGATCATCTTATATATTTTTATCTTAGATTACCACGTGCATGCTCCTGATGAGTGGCGTATCCACCACGAAACGCGTAGCGCTATTTGATGCCTTGTCTCTACCTATCTATACCCATTTTTAAGCTACCATACATTATCTATTCTACAGGTCCAGTGAGGCCATAGGTCCTGCAGGCATTACCTCGCAATGATGTTTTTACTCATCTCTGTCTGGGTTGAACTATGGAATTTTATTTTGGTCTCTATTGAGATATCATTGTCATTAAATTGTTTACTGTTTTTTTTATTATGTCTATTTTTCTGCTACTCCAGCGGCTATATTTTGAGACATCTTTGTTATCATTATGGTTATTGTTGCCATTGTGTTATTATTTACTTGATATTAACAAGCTATGTATGTTTACATTATTATATCAATAAAATTCCTCTTGTTCAACTAAGCTATCCTTTTGCTACCATATGCTTCATACAAAGTCCCACTTTCCTTGCTCCCCTCCTCTTGACTTAATAGGGATGGAAACACATGACCCTACCGGGTCATGTTTTCACTTAAAGTCCCATAAGGATGGAAATACGTGACCTTACCAGGTCTTGGCTTCCTAAAAGTCCCTAAAAACCCCACCCCTCTCTTTTTACTCAAGCTATGCAGTGGGATAACGTCCTTACAGGATGTTTCCAACTTACAAGCCGACCTCAATGCACTGGGTAATTGGGCAACTATGTGGCAAATGAGGTTTAATGTTGAAAAATGTAACGTTTTGCACTTGGGGGCTAAGAAAATGCATCATACATACTAGGGGGCGGAGTACAACGGGGGGGATCTGTAGTGGAGAATAGGCATGAGATTTCTGTTTGGGTCAAACATAAGTTCGACTCGAACATTGGCTGTTTGCCCGTTTGTCGAAAACCGAACATTATGGGCCGTTCGCGCCAAATTTGAGCAGCGCGTAACAGCCCATAAGCGCAGTGCATTGCTGTATGATGATTGGCTAGAGCATGCACCATGACCTACATGCTTTGGCCAATCACAGCGCCCTCAGCTAAGAGAGCCATAATTGGCCAAAGGCAGGGTGCTTTTTGCCAATCATGGATCAGGGGGACTAAGTCCACACCCCACACTATATAAGGCCACCTGCACGTCGGCCCCGTTTAGTGTGTCGTTGGCGTGGACAGCGGAGAGAGAGTGTCATTTAGATTGAGCAGGCAGGCAGATTATTTAGTTAGCTGCAGTGTATCTAATATATATATATATATATATATATATATATATATATATATATATATATATATATATACAGTCAGTCTCGTATGTGTATATATATATATATATATATATATATATATATCCACTGTATCCACTTTAGCTAGATCTGACTGCAGTCCATTCCTGGTGTACTGTTTCTAATATACTTCAGGCAGACAGGTTATTCAGTTATCTGCAGTGTATATATATATATATATATATATACAGATAGTCTTGTGTATATATTCATATCCACTGTATTCAGTTTAGCTAGATCTCACTGCAGGCCGTTCCTGGTGTACTGTTTCTAATATACTTCAGGCGGTGTACACAGTATACAGTGCTGTGCACCCAGAGTGCAGTTGCTCATACTTTCCTGGTGGTGTACACAATACATACAGTGCACCCATAGTTGTTATTATACTTCTGTTGGTGTACACAGTACCGTGCACCCCTAGTGCAGTTGCTACTACTTTCCTGGTGGTGTACACAGTACACAATACAGTGTAGTGTTTTTTTGCTAAACAAAATTTACAGCATGTCTGGAAGGCCACCAAGGAGAGGCAGATGCTCACAGGCCACTAAAAGAGGGCAAGCAGGCGCTATGTCTACAGTCAACAGTGCTGGTCATGGACAGGAGTGAAAAGGTTGGAAATTAGGGCGCTCAAAACTTCATTAAATCTAAAAAGTCTCTATACAAAAAGTCCAATCATATTGGTGATGACGATGGTATGAAGGAATCTTCAACACTAAGGGCTGCAGCTTAACAGAATGAAGCAAAATCTATGAAAACATAAACAAACAAAAGGCGCCTCTAAGTGTAGAAGAAAAACTGTTTTAATATCCCAACTGGGTTAAAAACACTTACAGGATGGAGGAATAAAACATTGGAAATAAAAACATAAAACATGGAAGTTGTAAACAACAGTATTGGAAGGGGTCACGGGAGAGGAAAGTCTTCAGAATGATGGATGTGTGACTCACTGGATCTATCACAGTGCACAGCAGGATGAGACGCTGGAACGCTGTGGGAGCCGGCATAATCAGTGAGGAGAGGAGAAGGACCCGGAAGTGATGACAAATACCGAGAGACTCTGTGACCAGCTTGGACCGCAGTGCAGAGCAGAAGATGTGAGGTCATAAAGGACACGTTTCGGAACTCTGAGTGGTTCCTTTATCAACATATCCTGGTCATGGACAGGGTGCATCATCAGCACGTGGCCGTGGGGCACGTTTGTCCATTTTTCCTGCAGCTGGCCTTGTTATTGAGCCACAACATACAGAAGAGTTGGTGGAATGGATAACAAAGCTGTCCTCATTCTCCTCATCCTCTGTCACCCAGGCTCAGAGTAGTTTTCCTGCCAATGCAGCCTATTCCATCGGCTCCATGTCAACAGTCACTCCTTCCCTAGCCCCACCATCATGCACGGAGGAGTCCCCCGAACTATTCGACCACAGTGTCAGGTACATGCTGCAGGAGGATGCGCAGCGATTTGAAGGCTCTGATGATGGTACCCAGGTTGAGGAAGGGAGTAACGTCAGCCTAGAGAGAGGGGGTGCCCAAGAAGGTCAAGAAACTGGCAGTCATGTTCCCCCAGCTGCAGCATACTCCCAAGTTTGCTCCAGTGATGAGGAGGGAGCGGATGATGAGATCACTGACTGAACTTGGGTGCCCGATAGAAGAGAGGAGGAGGAGGCACATCTTCAATGAGGTAGGATGCTCTCCAAGTGGCAGCTTAAGGGCAACAGAGAGATCCAAGTGTTGAAGTACCTAGTATACAGGGTGACTCTGTAGGTACTTTAAATATTATTTGTGCCAACGTCCCCGACAATATGTAAAAGGCATCAAGGAGCTAAATAGTGGGACTTTGAGGGCACAACCATAATAGACTACAAAAAGTATAAAAAACTTAATTTTTATTAATAGCGTACAAAAACACAGAGAATAGACATGAAAGTTTAAAAACGCGTCTGATATAGGCATACAACTCAGTTACATACACCATAATGAATCCTATCCTGCAGTCTCCTAGATAATTCTCTATAACTATGTATAGACAATATAACCAGTAATTACGGGTAGAAGAAAGGGTACACTTCCCCTGTAAAGTTGAGTTTAAAAGAGTACTGCAGGTCTGGTGTTCCAAGGTGGTGTAGTCTCTAATTGCTCTACATGTTTCACGTTGACAAGGAACGCTTCTTCAGGAGCTAGAGGTTCTATTAAAAATACATACAAACAAAGAGGACAAACATCATAATCACAATACTAGAAAGCTATTCGCAATATATAAACTATAACAAAGTATGGGTAACAGCTTGGTTAGAAATTCCGCCCTACCCAGGATGAGGCACGGCAGGGGCCCTATAAAAGATTAAGGTCTCGAATGGAAGGACAGCACAAACTGGTAGTCTAGGGGGGCCCCTATAGAGGAGGCCTGTGAGAACGTATGATAATATAATTTAAGGTAAACAAATAAATGGGTAAATTCTAAGTAAAGCCAGCAAATTACGACCATAGGTGATCAAAGGTGTTTCAGATTACACCCAAAACCGTAGGGGGAAAACAGAAAGAGCAGAAAGCGAAAAGCAGAAACCAAGAGGGGCCCGAAGGGAAGGGAACACACAGACAAACGATATGGAACAGGGACAGGAGAAGGGGAAAGGGAAAGGAAAAAGGGGGAAAAAAGATTGGGAAAAGGGAAAGGAGGGGGGGGTAAAAGAGGGGAGGGAGGGAAAGAGGGGGGAGAAAAAGGGAAAGAAAGGGAGGGGATGGGGTGTGTATTAAACAAGTTTGTACCAAAAACCGCTTACCAAATGGATATGAAGAAAAGGAAAATGCTCACAATAGTGAATTTAATCAATGCATCGCTGACAGCGATCAAAGGTAAATATATGTATCTGAAAGGAGGTCGGATGGACAGCAAACAAGGAGCAGAGGCCTCCCAAATGTATATCACATCAGATGATTATAGGTAAGCGATCAAGGGGTTAATATGGCGCACAATGGAGGTAGCCGAGTACATATAACTAAAAATGGTGGGGGGAAGGGGGTGGGTTGGGGGTTCCTGAGAGGGGGAACTTGATGGTGGTAGTTAATGTTTCACAACAAGTTCGGGTATTAGTCCATGTAAGGATAAAATGATGCTGAATAAATGGAAGGCAGCCAGTCTATAAAAGCTAGAAGAAGCTCTGGAACAAATAAAAAAGAAAGAAGGACGGCGCCCTCTAAGTGCAGCATGTATGTTAAAAATATTTATTACAATAGATAAAAACACTCACATTTGAGTTGCTAAAAACCAGCATGTAAAGTAGTTTCATCCGCGTGCTCTCGGGGGATGTAGGTGTCACGGGCCAGTGGAGGGGTTCCTGGGATGTGAGTCCTGTAACCTGGGTCCTGGTAGCTGTTCCGGTGGTGCCGAGGGTCCTCAGAGCCTCCGGGCGGCCAGGATATCGGTCATGGATCCTCCGTGGAGTGCCGTGCTGACCTGCGTCTTCACTTCCGGGAGCGGCGTGAGGCGGGCGGTGCTTCGCGTTCGGAGCATGCATGCTCCTTCATCAGGCTATGCTTGGCAAACATGGTGTAAACATGATCGTTGATTCTTTGTCTGAGTTGTCTGGCCGTCTTTCCCACATAAAAAGCCCCAGAGGTGCAGGTCATCAAGTACACCACCCCCTGTGTATGACATGTCGCTGAAAATTTTGGATGGTAAGTTTCGCCGCTTGGAAGCAAGATTGGGTATGCAGAAAAGGCAAAAAGGAACAATTGCCGCAAGGCACTGTGCCCCTTGGTGCTCGGGAAGAGGTTAGGTTGAAAGTTTTGTATTGGCTGGATACAAGTCGGTCTTTAAGGGACACCGTGCGTCTATAAACTATCCCTGGATATGAATTAACATATTTCCTCAGTATAGGATCCTCTGTTAGGAAATGCCAATGCTTTCTAAGAATGTAACTGATATCTTGGTGATGGGCAGAGAATCGGGTGATTAGTTTAACGGTGGGGTCCTGTAATCGGGCTTTTTTCATATAGAGTAACTCATTCCGTGATCTATTTTTGGCTTTGTTAAAGGCCTTCCGTAAAAGTGATCGGCTGTATCCTCTGGCTAACAGACGGGATCTAAGCAGATTCACCTGGTGTTGAAAATCTGTCATATGGGTGCAGTTTCGACGGAGGCGGATGTATTGCGCATATGGTATGCTTTTTCTTTTCCAATATTTTTATTCAAAAAAAATTTTCTTCACAAGACATAATATTCAATTTTTTACATACATTGTTTAAGGTGTAAAAACCTAATAACAAGTTATTTATACTTAACAACCAAAAGGCAAAAAGAATGAGATAGGAAGGTTACACGATACCTAATCTCTTGTTGTTAGTGATTCCTTAATGTGTTTCATGGAAAATATGGGGAGTCGCCTTAGGAGAATTCTCTCTCCCTGACTCCTCTACCTGGTGTAACCTTTTAATTTAACTCTCATAGCAGCCCTAAGGTCTCCATTAACTTCCTAATCTGCAAGGATTATTTTGTATAATTAGGAAAAGGGAAAGAAAGAAATAGGAAAGTGAAAAGTAGAAGATAGAAGGAAGTGAGAGAGGTGCACTCCTGTCGCAGAGCAAGGGATTCCTAAGAATCCATCGCATTATTTATTCGAAATGTATTTTATCCAAGGGTCCCATATTCTTTCAAATAATGCCATTTTGTCATTTAGAATAGCAGAGAGACGTTCATTTACCATAATCCAAGACAGTTTGGATTTTATAAGATGAAAGGGAATCGTTGGAGACTTCCAAGATTTAGCTATCGCTATCCTAGCAGCTACAAATATAAAAGTTATAAGTTTCCGCGTGTGTTTCGATGCTCCTTCCACTGGACGTCCCAACAGTGCCTGTAAAGGTGACTTGATAAGGTTCACTTGGGTTAATGAGTATATAAAGTTATACGTGCGGATCCAAAATCGACGCACCTTTGGGCAGGTCCACCAGATGTGCATCATGGTGCCTTCAATATTGCATCCCCTAAAGCACTGCGGGGAGGCCCCCGGAACAAAAGCTGCCACTCTCGCTGGGACCATATACCATCTCATCAGAACTTTATAGTTTGCTTCTATTAGAGAAGTATTAATGTATGTTTTGGATGCTTGGAGAGACAGTTTGTTCCAGTCTTCATCTGTTAAGCCGATACCTATATCGTTTTCCCATTTTTGCATATGAAACAATTTCTGGGATGGTGATGATAAGATGCTATATATCAAGGAAATATGACCCGAGTGTTTGTCTATAGTTCTGCAAAAATTTTCCATTTGGGTGTATTCAGTTAAATCTGAGCTACGATTCAACGTAGTTAGGAAATGCGCTATCTGAGAATAGCGGAATATTTCTGAATTTGGTAATTGGTACTTTTCTTGCAAAACCTGTTTCGACATAATCCCTCTATGGTCACATAGGTCAGCTATCCGTAGTAACCCCTTATTGGTCCACCATTTAAATTCATGGGGACGAAGGCCCGGGGTGAATATAGGGTTGTTTAATATTGGGGCTAATGGGGCTTGTGGAGATTTGAAATTGTAGGTAGTAGCTAGTCTATCCCACAAGTTTAATGAAAAGGACAGAGTCGGACACATTATTGTCGGTCTATCCTTCGTTTTCAGCCACATTAAGTGGCTAATCTCCTTGTTTGGGAATAGCGCTGTTTCCATAGTCATCCAAAGTGGATTTGATTGTCGGGTATGGAACCGAACCAACTGTGATAATTGCGCTGCATGATAATATTTTATCAGGTCTGGAACTCCTATACCGCCTTTTAATTTGGGAGTGTATAATGTTCGTCTATTCACCCTGGGCCTTTTATTCCCCCAGATAAACTCCAGAAGCTTATTCTGGAACTTCGCCAGGTCTGATCTATCAATTGCTATGGGAAGAGTCCTAAACAAGTATAATACCTTCGGTAGTATAGTCATTTTTACTGATATGGTATGCTTTTTATGAGGGTAGGTGGGTGTGCACTTGTGGCATGTAGCAGTGTATTTCCCGCTGTTGTTTTTCGGTATAAGTTTGTTGACAAGGTGTTGTTCGCGTCTCTGTATATCTCGAGATCCAAGAAACTGATACTTTGCACGTCACAGTGGTAGGTAAATTTTAAATTGAAGTGATTAACACCCAATAGCCGCATAAATTGTTGTAGGGTTTTTTTAGTACCTGTCCAAATCATAAAAATATCATCTATGTAACGTTTCCAGATCAGAATGTGATCTAGATATTCCGATAAATGATCTCGAGAAAACAGATGACGTTCCCACCCCCCCAGGTACAGATTGGCATAGCCAGGGGCACAACAAGTGCCCATGGCTATGCCCTGCACTTGGAGGTAGTGGGAACCCATGAATTCAAAGGTGTTGTGGGTCAAAATGAAGTAGAGTAACTTTAAAATAAACTCATTGTACCTCCACTGATGGTGATCCTCCTCATACAAAAAAGTGCAAACCATCCCGACCCCCTGCTCGTGAGGGATGCTGGAGTAAAGAGCCTCCACATCCAAAGTCACGAGCAGGGAGCCAGGAGGGACTGGTAACCCCTCAATCTGTTTCAAAAGGTCTAGGGTATCCTTGGTATATGATGGAAGGGCCGTAACATGGGGCATGAGTGTGGCATCTATAAGTTTACTGGCATTGTCTGTTAAGCTACCAATACCTGAAATTATCGGCCTCCCAGGGGGCGATACTGGGTCCTTATGCGCTTTAGGAAGTGCATAGAACGTTGCCACCCTGGGAGACCAAACATTCAGGTACTCGTAAATGTCCTTAGTGATTAGCCCTTTCAAAAAAGCGTCACCGATAATTTCCAAGAATTGGTTCCTAAAAGATATGGTGGAAGATGAAGATATTTTTTTGTACCAATCTTTGTTGGATAGAATCTTCATGCACATAGTTTCATAAGAGGATCTCGTTAGAAGGACTATGTTGCCACCTTTATCGGCGGGCTTTACAATAACATCAGGGTGATTGTGTATTCTGGAAATGGCTTGACGCTGTTTTACAGTTAAGTTGTTTTTTCTAGATGGTATGTCCATATGTTTGATGTCGCTCACCACATTCTGTAAGAATGTCCAGATCTGAGGATTTTGAGAGAGGTCAGGAAATTGTCGGGATTTGGGCTTGAATCTATTAACTATGGGTGTGGGCGGGGTTGCAGATACTGGTGTAAGGGTATCGTTATGCGCTCTATTGTCATTTTCCTCTAAGAGGAGTATTAAATCACGAAGTGCCCTAAACTCATCCATTTTAAAGTGTTTTATGCTCTCCGAAAATTCCCGTTCCTCTTTAGTTCTTAATCGATCAGGGTCGAAAAGGAATTTGTAAGTGAGATTCCGGGCAAACATGTAGACGTCTTTAATTGTCTCATATTTATCGGTTTTTTGTGTTGGGCAGAAACTCAATCCCAATTTTAGTACACTGAGGTCTTGGTCAGAGAAATAATAAGGGGTAAGGTTTATGACATTAAGTCCTAAGTGTGAGGCGGCACTATCCCGGGTGTCGGAAAATTTAGGGTAGGTGTTACATTGGAAATGACATGAGAGTCAAGTGTGCTTTGCTTTTTAGACATTTGTGATTGGGTGAGGGAAAATGAATTAGCTAGATTCAAAGAATTAGGAAAGTTTGGTGGAACTGTCATGTTCGTGAGTGTACTGTTGAGAGAGCTAGTGCTTGGGGTGTCACCCCCCGCATTAGATTGGGGTGTCGTGGATACATGATTAGTAGGGATGAGCCGAACACCCCCCGGTTCGGTTCGCACCAGAACCCGCGAACGGACCGCAAGTTCGCACGAACGTTAGAACCCCATTGACGTCTATGGGACTCGAACGTTCGAAATCAAAAGTGCTCATTTTAAAGGCTAATTTGCATGGTATTGTCCTAAAAAGGGTTTGGGGACCCGGGTCCTACCCCAGGGGACATGTATCAATGCAAAAAAAACTTTTAAAAACGGCCGTTTTTTCGGGAGCAGTGATTTTAATGATGCTTAAAGTAAAAAAAAAAAGTGAAATATTCCTTTAAATATCGTACCTGGGGGGTGTCTATAGTATGCCTGTAAAGTGACGCGTGTTTCCCATGTTTAGAACAGTCCCTGCACCAAATGTCATTTTTAAAGGAAAAAATCTCATTTAAAACTGCTTGCGGGTTTAATGTCATGTCGGGTCATGGCAATATGGATGAAAATCAGTGAGACAAACGGTGGATCAAGGAGGGTTGCCATTACCAGGCCCTTTGGGTCTTGTATGGATATTAAGGGGAACCCCACACCCAAATTAAAATAAGGAAAGGTGTGGGGCCACCAGGCCCTATATACTCTGAACAGCAGTATACAGGCGGTGCAAACAAGACAGGGACTGTAGGTTTGTTGTTAAGTAGAATCTGTTTGTAATTTTGAACATTTTTAACTTGTTTAGCTCCAGCCAAAAAATCTTTTCTAAGCTTTTTGGAAAACATAGGGAAGGGTTATCACCCCTGTGACATTTGTTTTGCGTCTTTCCTCCTCTTCAGAAGATTTCACCTCACTTTTTTGTCCCAATGAAAAATGTTTTTTGAAAATTTGGGTTTTTTTGTGGAACAAGGATTGGAAAGCATCAGTGGAAAGGAGAAATTGTTTTCCCATATTAACTCTTACAGGAGAGAATTTCCCTTCCTAGGGGTAGATTTCATCTCACTTCCTGTTGTCTCCTTCCGTTTGCAAGTAGGAGTCGTTTGTAAGTTAGATGTTTGAAAGTAGGGTCCTGCCCTATATACTCAGCAGAAATTTGGGCCTTAGGTGTTGCTGTGGCCACAACACTGTAAGCCCTCACAGGGCCCTGCTGTGAAATATTAGATCAAGAATTGTAATTACATGCCCCTGTTGAACAGGAGCTGAAAAATTAGGCCTTAGGCACTGGTGCTGGTGCCACAACACTGCAACCCCTCACAGACACTCTAGTTGGAACGCAGGAACGAGCCCTGCTGCAAAGTATTGCATCAAAAATTGTAATTACACGCCCCTGTTAGACAGGGGCAGAAAAATTGGGCCTTAGGCACTGGTGCTGGTGCCACAACACTGCAACCCCTCACAGACACTCTAGTTGGAACGCAGGAACGAGCCCTGCTGCAAAGTATTGCATCAAAAATTGTAATTACACGCCCCTGTTAGACAGGGGCAGAAAAATTGGGCCTTAGGCACTGGTGCTGGTGCCACAACACTGCAACCCCTCACAGACACTCTAGTTGGAATGCAGGAACGAGCCCTGCTGCAAAGTATTACATCAAAAATTGTAATTACACGCCCCTGTTAAACAGGGGCTGAAAAATTGTGCCTTAGGCACTGGTGGTGGCGCCCAGAACCAAAAATGTTCTTACAAGCTATCAGCGTGATGATTGAGGAGGAAGAGGATAATTACTCAGGGATAGTCACTCAGCATCAGCATAGGCAGTCTTTGAAGGGATCTGAGATTTCAAAAAAAATTATTCGGTTACATCTGCATCAGGTGCTTGGTAGCTGGTGGTGATCCAAGACTGATTCATTTTTATGAAGGTCAGCCGATCGACCGAGTCGGTGGACAGACGCACCCTGTGATCGGTTACCACGCCTCCAGCAGCACTGAATGTGCGTTCCGAAAGAACGCTGGATGCAGGACAGGCCAGTAGCTCAATTGCATACTGTGCAAGCTCTGGCCAGTGATCCATCCTCAAGACCCAGTAACCCAGAGGATTTTCGGTGGGAAAGGTGTCCAAGTCTGATCTTGCCCCTAGGTATTCCTGCACCATGTAAAACAGACGCTGGCGATGGTTGCTGGAACCGATCATACCTTGGGGCTGCGGACCAAAAAATTGTCTGAACGCATCGGTCAGACGGCCACCTTCTCCACTGCTCCTTCTTTGACTGACCGAAGCCTCAGCAACACGTTGTCCAGAAACAGGAGTTTGTAACCTCCCAGTCTCTGGGAACGCGTTGCACAGACCTTTCTGCAAGGCCTCCCGAAGATGTTTCATCCTCTGCTCCCTCTGCGATGGCAAGATAAGGTCCGCAACCTTACCCTTGTAACGTGGATCAAGGAGGGTTGCCAGCCAGTATTGGTCCTTCTCCTTGATACCACGAATACGAGGATCCTTACGCAGGCTTTGCAGGATCAGGGAGGCCATGCAGCGTAGGTTTGCTGAGGCATTCGGTCCGGAGTCCTCTGGGTCACTAAGGACAACAACGTCCGCAGCCACCTCCTCCCAGCCACGTACAAGTCCATGTGTTCCTTGGGACTGATCCCTTAAAGACTGCTGCTGATGCTGAGTGCCAGGCTCCACCTCCATACTGACACAATCTTCCTCCTCCTCCTCCTCCTCCTCCTCCTCGTCCTCTTCCTGTGTGATCGGCGGGCACGCAGGAACACTGTCTGGATAAAGGGGGCCTTGAGAGCTAAGGAAGTCCTCCTCTTCCTGCCTCTGTTCTGCCTCAAGTGCCCTGTCCATTATTCCACGCAGCGTGTGCTCCAACAGGTGGACAAGGGGGACAGTGTCACTGATGCATGCACTGTCAGTGCTCACCATCCTCGTGGCCTCCTCGAATGGTGACAGGACAGTGCATGCATCCCTGATCATGGCCCACTGGCGTGGGGAAAAAAAACCAAGGTCCCCTGACCCTGTCCTGGTGCCATAGTCGCACAGGTACTCATTGATGGCCCTCTGCTGCGTGTGCAGCCGCTGCAGCATGGCCAACGTCGAGTTCCACCTGGTGGGCATGTCACAGATTAGGCGGTTCTTGGGCAGGTTAAACTCCTTTTGGAGGTCCGTCAGCCGAGCACTGGCATTATATGACCGGCGGAAATGCACAGAGACTTTCCTGGCCTGCCTCAGGACATCCTGTAAGCCCGGGTACCTGCCCAAGAACCGCTGCACCACCAAGTTAAGGACGTGAGCCAAACAGGGCACATGGGTCAGTTGTCCCTGTCGGAGGGCAGAGAGGAGGTTGGTGCCATTGTCGCAAACCACCATTCCTGCCTTAAGTTGGCGTGGCGTCAACCACCTCTGAACCTGCCCCTGCAGAGCTGACAGAACCTCTGCCCCAGTGTGGCTCCTGTCCCCCAAGCACACCAGCTCAAGCACCGCATGGCATCTTTTGGCCTGCGTACTTGCGTAGCCCCTTGAACGCCTACGGAGCACCGCTGGTTCCGAGGAAGAGGCCATGGAGGAAGAAGAAGAGGAGGGGGTGGAGGAGAGAGGTGTGTCACAATCAGCATTTTGGAGGCGTGGTGGCGGAACAACCTCCAACACTACTGCACCTTGTCCTGCATCCTTCCCAGCTGCCAGCAGAGTCACCCAATGCGCCGTGAAACTTAAGTAACGTCCCTGTCCATGCCTGCTGGAC
This sequence comes from Lithobates septentrionalis, assembly GCA_037952835.1. Classification (NCBI taxonomy): domain Eukaryota; kingdom Metazoa; phylum Chordata; class Amphibia; order Anura; family Ranidae; genus Lithobates; species Lithobates septentrionalis. The sequence goes on along the minus strand of JBBDGP010003214.1, from coordinate 54,998 downwards.
CATGAGTCAGCGGTAATATGCACCTTACCGCTGACCGCCCTGTCCAGCGAGGCATGGACATTGCCTTCCACATGCCGGTAGAGAGCCGGAATCGCCTTCCGTGAGAAAAAGTGGCGTTTGGGTACCTGCCACTGAGGAACCGCACATTCCACAAACTCACGGAAGGGGGCAGAGTCTACCAACTGAAAAGGCAGCAGTTGAAGTGCTAGCAATTTTGCCAAGCTAGCATTCAACCGCTGGGCATGTGGATGGCTGGGAGCAAACTTCTTTCGGCGGTGCAGCAGCTGGGGCAGGGAAATTTGCCTGGTACAATCTGACGTCGGTGTACCAAAAGCAGATTGCCCACAAGTACTTGGCTGTGACACACCTAATTCTACACCTTCATTCCTCTCACTGCAGGTCTCAGAGAGGACTGAAGGTCTAGTGGGGTTGGAAATCTCAGCTGATGAGGAGCAAGGAGAGATCCTCTTTGTTCTTTGGTGTGGGTCTTTTAGATACGCTTGCCAACGAACTGCATGGCAGGTCAACATATGTCTGGTCAAGCATGTGGTACCCAAGCGGGAGATGTTTTGGCCACGCGAGATACGCTTGAGACATATGTTGCAAATAGCAGCGGTGCGATCTGATGCACTCGTCTCAAAAAAGGCCCACACCAAAGAACTTTTTGAATAACGCGCAGAGACTGCAGCGCCCTGCACATGTGGAGCTTTGGGGTGTGATGCAGTCAATGTGCTGCCCTTAGGCTGGCCCCTGGAGGGCATCCTGCCTAGTTGGTGATGTGCCACCTCCTCCTCCTCCTCCTCCTCCTCCTCTCTCCTATCAGGCACCCACGTTGAGTCAGTGACCTCATCATCCCCTCCCTCCTCATCACTGGAGCAAACCTGGCAGTATGCTGCAGCAGGGGGAGCATGACTGCCAGATTGCTGTCCTTCTTGGGCACCCCCTCTGTCCGTGCTCATGTTACTGCCTTCATCGAGCTCAGTATCATCATCAGAGCCTTCCAAACGCTGGGCATCCTCCTGGAGCATGTACCCAACACTGTGGTCAAACAGTTCGAGGGAATCCTCATGAGGACATGGTGGAGCCAGGGAAGGAGTCACTGATGACATTGAGCTGAGGGAAGAGGCCGCTGCTTTGCCAGACAAAGCACCCTGGGCATGGGTAAGAGAGGATGAGGAGGATGAGGACGGCTTGGTCATCCACTCGACCAAGTCTTCCGCATGTTGCGGCTCAACACGGCCAGCTGCCGAAAAAAAGGCCAAGCGTGTCCCATGGCCACGTGCTGATGAGGATGCACCGTCTCCACGACCAGCACTAGACACAGAGCCTGCTTGCCCTCTCTTATTGGCTTGTGACTGTCTGCCTCCCCTTCTTGGCCTTCCAGACATACTAATGGCCTGTAGCTGCACTAAGCTGGGATAGAACACCTGTAATTTTCTTCAGGTAGCTTTATATACTGTAACCAGACAAGCCTGCCTGTCAGTAGGAAGATAACAGGAACGGATCTAGCTGAACACTGTGAGCAGGACACACTGTACTAAATGTAAATAGTCTAGCTGCCTGACCGTGGTACTAATAGGATCAAATAGAACACCTGTAATTTTCTTAAGGTAGCTTTATATACTGTAACCAGACAAGCCTGCCTGTCAGTAGGAAGATAACAGGAACGGATCTAGCTGAACACTGTGAGCAGGACACACTGTACTAAATGTAAATAGTCTAGCTGCCTGACCGTGGTACTAATAGGATCAAAAAGAACACCTGTAATTTTCTTAAGGTAGCTTTATATACTGTAACCAGACAAGCCTGCCTGTCAGTAGGAAGATAACAGGAACGGATCTAGCTGAACACTGTGAGCAGGACACACTGTACTAAATGTAAATAGTCTAGCTGCCTGACCGTGGTACTAATAGGATCAAATAGAACACCTGTAATTTTCTTCAGGTAGTTTTATATACTGTAACCAGACAAGCCTGCCTGTCAGTAGGAAGATAACAGGAACGGATCTAGCTGAACACTGTGAGCAGGACACACTGTACTAAATGTAAATAGTCTAGCTGCCTGACCGTGGTACTAATAGGATCAAATAGAACACTGTAATTTTCTTAAGGTAGCTTTATATACTGTAACCAGACAAGCCTGCCTGTCAGTAGGAAGATAACAGGAACGGATCTAGCTGAACACTGTGAGCAGGACGCACTGCACTAAATGTAAATAGTCTAGCTGCCTGACCGTGGTACTAATAGGATCAAATAGAACACCTGTAATTTTCTTCAGGTAGCTTTATATACTGTAACCAGACAAGCCTGCCTGTCAGTAGGAAGATAACAGGAACGGATCTAGCTGAACACTGTGAGCAGGACGTACTGCACTAAATGTATATAGCAGGAACGGATCTAGCTGAACACTGTGAGCAGGACGCACTGCACTGAATGTAAATAGCAGGAACGGATCTAGCTGAACACTGTGAGCAGGACGCACTGCACTGAATGTAAATAGCAGGAACGGATCTAGCTGAACACTGTGAGCAGGACGCACTGCACTAAATGTAAATACCAGGAACGGATCTAGCTGAACACTGTGAGCAGGACGCACTGCACTGAATGTAAATAGCAGGAACGGATCTAGCTGAACACTGTGAGCAGGACGCACTGCACTAAATGTAAATAGCAGGAACGGATCTAGCTGAACACTGTGAGCAGGACGCACTGCACTAAATGTAAATAGTCTAGATAGAAGATAACAGGAACGGATCTAGCTAAACTGAATACAGTGTATATATATATATGCAACACCTGGGATGCATATATATACACAATACACTGTAAGTGCAGCTAACTGACTGACTGTTCTGCCTAATCTATCTAACTCAAATCAAATGACACTGTCTCTCTCTCTCTCTATCTCTCAGCACACCGGAACACACACTACACAGGGCCGCCGTGCAGGCGGCCTTATATAGTGTGGGGTGTGTACTAAATCCCCTGAGCCATAATTGGCCAAAGCCACCCTGGCTTTGGCCAATTACAGCTCTCTCTACTGACGGCGCTGTGATTGGCCAAGCATGCGGGTCATAGTGCATGCTTGGCCAATAATCAGCCAGCAATGCACTGCGATGCCGCAGTGAATTATGGGCCGTGACGCGCCACACGAATTTGGCGCGAACGGCCCATATCGTTCGCAATTCGGCGAACGACCGAACAGCCGATGTTCGAGTCGAACATGGGTTCGACTCGAACACGAAGCTCATCCCTAATGATTAGTACGATTTTGTGAGTTTAGCAATAGTAGTGCTTTTTGTGCATTAGGGCCTATATAGTTAGACTGTGAGTGAGTACCACCACCTTTTAAAGGGGGTGCCCCTTGACACAGTGAACCGTCCATACGTTTAATGTCCTGCTTGTCAATTTTCTTTTTAGGATAGGGTGTATAGTGCCCGCCACCATATTGTCTCTTACGTGCACCAGTGTCATTGGGTATAGTCTTCAAGTCTCTTCCCGTGGATGTCTGTGAGGAAAGAATGGGTAAAGAAGAATCAGAATCAATTTCAGTATCATCATCTGTATACATTGTGTCATTGTCTAGATGTCGTTTTCTTGGAGTCGTTTTTATAAATCTGCGATTGTGAGAGGGGGAATGCCAATGATAAGCATAACCTTCCACAAAAGCGGATTTATCTTTCATGAATTTGTTTTGTTTTTTAAAAATAATGTCTTTGTTGATTTTGGTGATATAATCCTTTACCTCTTGCCATTTTTGATTGAACTGTGCATGACTTTTAAGAGTGTCATTTTTAGTTTGAAACGTAATTATTTCTTCATCAAGTTGGCCAAGTTCATCTTGGTAATGAGAAATTAAAAGTCTGATAAGATTCACACTACATTGGGTAAGGATTTTTTCCCACGCAGTTTTAAACTCAGTGTCTATATTTTGAAAGGATGGAAATACCTGGATCCTCAAGCCCACAGGGCTTAGGTTTTCTCGTATATACTGTTGAAGGAAATCCACATGCCAGTGCAGGTTAGATTTCTTCTTCAACAGTTTTTTCATTTTAGTTATATAGTGATTGAGCCCGATTTCATGTCCTGTATCCGTTAAACAACTTGCTTGGACATCATTGATGTAGCCCAACCAAGCATTGCCCACAAAATCCATCCCAGATCAACCCGCTGCCCCCTAAATTCCACTAAATTAAATTGTTTCAAGTATGAAGACAAACTAAAGTAAGAAATTTTTTAATTAACAAGATAAAAGTGTCACCTTACTAGGAAAAGCGAATGGGATGCTTCCACCCCTATTTTGAAGTAGCAACAGAGAGATCCTAGTGTTGAAGTACCTAGTATACAGGGTGACTCTGTATGTACTTTAAATATTATTTGTGCCAATGTCCCCGACAATATGTAGAAGGCATCAAGGGGCTAAATAGTGGGACTTTGAGGGCACAACCATAATAGACTACAAAAAGTATAAAAAACTTAATTTTTATTAATAGCGTACAAAAACACAGAGAATAGACATGAAAGTTTAAAAACACATCTGATATAGGCATACAACTCAGTTACATACACCATAATGAATCCTATCCTGCAGTCTCCTAGATAATTCTCTATAACTATGTATAGACAATATAACCAGTAATTACGGGTAGAAGAAAGGGTACACTTCCCCTGTAAAGTTGAGTTTAAGAGAGTACTGCAGGTCTGGTGTTCCAAGGTGGTGTAGTCTCTAATTGCTCTACATGTTTCACGTTGACAAGGAATGCTTCTTCAGGAGCTAGAGGTTCTATTAAAAATACATACAAACAAAGAGGACAAACATCATAATCACAATACTAGAAAGCTATTCGCAATATATAAACTAAAACAAAGTATGGGTAACAGCTTGGTTAGAAATTCCGCCCTACCCAGGATGAGGCACGGCAGGGGCCCTATAAAAGATTAAGGTCTCGAATGGAAGGACAGCACAAACTGGTAGTCTAGGGGGGCCCCTATAGATGAGGTAAACAAATAAATGGGTAAATTCTAAGTAAAGCCAGCAAATTAAGACCGTAGGTGATCAAAGGTGTTTCAGGTTACACCCAAAACTGTAGGGGGAAAACAGAAAGAGCAGAAAGCGAAAAGCAAAAACCAAGAGGGGCCCGGAGGGAAGGGAACACACAGACAAACGATATGGAACAGGGACAGGAGAAGGGGAAAGGGAAAGGAAAAAGGGGGAAAAAAAGCGAGCTTGGACCGCAGCGCAGAGCAGAAGATGTGAGGTCATAAGGGACACGTTTCGGAATTCTGAGTGGTTCCTTCATCAACATATCCTGGTCATGGACAGGGTGCATCATCAGCACGTGGCCGTGGGGCACGTTTGTCCATTTTTCCTGCAGCTGGCCTTGTTATTGAGCCACAACATGCAGAAGAGTTGGTGGAATGGATAACAAAACTGTCCTCATTCTCCTCATCCTCTGTCACCCAGGCTCAGAGTAGTTTTCCTGCCAATGCAGCCTATTCCATCGGCTCCATGTCAACAGTCACTCCTTTCCTAGCCCCACCATCATGCACGGAGGAGTCCCCCGAACTATTCGACCACAGTGTCGGGTACATGCCGCAGGAGGATGCGCAGCGATTTGAAGGCTCTGATAATGGTACCCAGGTTGAGGAATGGAGTAACGTCAGCCTAGAGAGAGGGGGTGCCCAAGAAGGTCAAGAAACTGGCAGTCATGTTCCCCCAGCTGCAGCATACTCCCAAGTTTGCTCCAGTGATGAGGAGGGAGGGGATGATGAGATTACTGACTGAACTTGGGTGCCCGATAGAAGAGAGGAGGAGGAGGCACATCTTCAATGAGGTAGGATGCCCTCCAAGTGGCAGCTTAAGGGCAGCCACCCTATTGCACCACACCACAGAGCTAAGCAGGTACAGAGCACTTTGGTGTGGACCTTTTTTGACACGTGTGCAGCAGATTGCACCGTTGCTGTTTGCAACACATGTCTGAAACGTATCAAGCGTGGCCAAAACAGCAGCCACTTGGGCACCACATGCTTGACCAGACATATGACGACCTCCCATGCAGTCCATTGGCAACAGCACTTAAAAGACCCACATCAAAGAACAAGGCGGACCTCTCCTTGTTTCTCATCAGCTGGGATCTCCAACCCCAGTACACCAACATCGGATTTTAGCAGGCAAATTTCCCTACCCCAGTTGCTAAACCGTCTAAAGAAATTTGGTCCCAGCCATCCACATGCTCAGCGTCTGAATGCTAGCTTGGCCAAATTGCTAGCACTGCAACTGCTGCCTTTTCAGCTGGTAGAATCTGCCCCCTTTTGTGAATTTGTGGAATGTGTGGTACCTCAGTGGCAGGTTCCCAAATGCTATTTATTTTCACGGAAGGTCATTCTCTACCAGCATGTGGAAGGCAATGTCTTGGCCTCATTGGACATGGCAGTCAGCAATAAGGTGCATATTACTGCTGACTCATGGTCCAGCAGGCATGGATAGGGACATTACCTTTCTTTCATGGTGCACTGGGTAACTCTGCTGGCAGCTGGTAACGATGCAGGACAGGGTTCAGTATTGTTGGAGCTTGTTCTGCCACCACGCCTCCAAAATGCTAGTGGTGATTCTGCCACAGCTCTCTCCTCCACTCCCTCCTCTTCTTCCTCTATGGCTTCTTCCTCTGCAGATTTCTCCTCTGAACCAGCAGTGCTCCATAAGCGTTCAAGGGGCTGCGCAAGCACTCAGGCAAAAATATACCATGCGGTGCTTGAGTTGGTCTGCTTAGGGAACAGGAGCCACAATGGGGCAGAGATTCTGTCAGCTCTGCAGGGGCAGGCTCAGAGGTGGTTGACGCCACACCAGCTTCAGCCAGGAATGGTTGTATGCGACAATGGCACCAACCTTCTCCCTGCCCTCCAACAGGGACACTTGACCCATGTTCCGTTTGGCTCACGTCCTGAATTTGGTGGTGCAGCGGCTCTTGAGCAGGTACTCAGGCTTACAGGATCTCCTGAGGCAGGCTAGAAAAGTCTGTGGTCATTTCCAGCAGTCATATAATGCCAGTGCTCGGCTGGCTGACATTCAAAGAGAATGCAACCTGCCCAAGAACCGCCTCATTTGTGACATGACCACCAGGTGGAACTCAACGTTGGCAATACTGCAGCAGCTGCACACGCAGAGGAGGGCCATCAATGAGTACCTGTGTGAGTATGGCACCAGGACAGGGTCAGGGAAGCTTGGCTTTTTTTCGCCACACCAGTGGTTACTGATCAAGGATGCATGCACTGTCCTGTCACCAGTTGAGGAGGCCACGAGGATGGTGAGCAGTGACAGTACATGCATCAGTGATACTGTCCCTCTTGTTTTCCTGTTGGAGCACACACTTTGTGGAATCATGGACAGGGCACTTGAGACAGAACAGTGGGAGGAAGAGGAGGACTTCCTTACCTCTCAAGGCCCCCTTTATCCAGATACTAGTATTCCTGCAGGCCCGCCGATCACACAGGAAGAAGAAGAGGAGGAGGAGAATTGTTAGCATGGAGGTGGAGGATAACACTCAGCATCAGCAGCAGTCTTCAAGGGATTGTTTGCAGTCCCCAGAAACCCATGGAGTTGTACGTGGCTGGGAGGAGGTGGTTGAGGATCATGTGATCCTTAGTGACCCAGAGGACTCAGGATCGAATGCCTCTGCAAACCTATGCTGCGTGGCCTCCCTGATCCTGCAAAGCCTGCAACAGGACCCTAGGATTCGTGGTATCAATGAGAGGGATCATTACTGGCTGGCAACCCTTCTTGATCCACGTTACAAGGGTAAGGTTGCAGAACTTATCCAGCCTTTTCAGAGGGAGCAGAGGATGAAACATCTTCGGGAGACCTTGCAGAAAGGTTTGTGCAATGCGTTTCCAGAGCCTGGGAGGTTACAATTTCCTGGTGCTCGACAACGTGTTGCTGAGGCTTCTTTCAGTCACAGAAAGAGCAGTGGAGAAGGTGGCTGACTGACCAATGCCTTCAGGTAATTCTTCAGTCCTCAGCGCCCAGGTCTGATCGGTTCCAGTAACCATCGGCAGCATCTAAATTCCATGGTGCAGGAATATCTAGGGGCAAGATCATACTTGGAGACCTTTCCACCAGAACATCCACTGGGTTACTGGGTCTTGACGATGGACCACTGGCCAGAGCTTGCTCAATATGCAATTGAGCTACTGGCCTATCCTGCATCCAGCGTTCTTTCTGAACGCACATTTAGTGCTGCTGGAGGCTTTGTAACCGATCACAAAGTGCGCCTGTCCACAGACTGTTGATCGGCTCAGATTCATAAAAACGAATCAGTCTTGGATCACCAGCTACCAAGCACCTGATGCTGATGTAACCGATTGATTTTTCTATGGTTGTGGGATCCCTTGAAGACTGCATATGCTGAGTGACTATTCTATTATGCTGAGTGACTACCCTATTCTTTCTCAATTTTCATGTTGATAGCTTCTAAGAATATTTTCGGTTCAGGGCACCACCACCACTACCTAAGGCCCAATTTTTCTGCCCCTGTTTAAGTGGGGCATGTAATTACAATTTTTGATCAAATATTTAACAGCGGGGCTCTTTCCTGTGCTCAACAAGAGTATCTGAGAGGGGTTGCAGTGTTGTGGCACCACTGCCTAAGGCCTAGTTTTTCTGCCCCTGTGTAGTATGAGTATCTGAGTGTTGTCTGAGTAGTGTGTGATCATCGTTAGTACTTGTGTATTGTGTACTGTATACTTGAGTATTGCGAGTGCACGTAGGTCTGCGACTGTTCTGCGATTGCACGTAGGTCTGTGAGTACCTGTGTATTGTCTTGTTGTGTACCTGTGTATTGTCTTGAGTATTAGTGCCAGGAAGCTAGCTGTTAGGTAATTTGGGCAGGGTAAAATCCCCAAATCCTCACTAAATTTAATAGGTACGATGCCCGGCGGGTGTGGAGAGGCGACTCTTTGTACATCTTGCCGCATGTATGCGTTCCTTGATCATCCGATCGAGGGTGAATACTGCTGTGCAAAATGTAAGCACATTGTTTCCCTGGAAGCCCAGGTTCTGAATCTAGGGAAGCAACTGTCAGCACTGAGAAGTCCATCCATACTAAAGGTGAGCCAGGAATGTACACGGCAGGTGTCGGCAGGGGCCAGCACAGAGGCGGGTGGAGACAAAGAGGCGCAGGCACTAGCAAAGAGTAGATGGGTGACAGTCAGGAGGGGTAGAGGGGGAAGTGCCAGAGAGGCCGATCCAGGACTGGAGCATCCCAATAAGTACGCTCCATTGAGTGTCATTGGTGAAACCAGTCAGGGACCAGCACTGCTGGAGATGAGGGACTCTCCTAGCTGCCAGGGGAAGAACTCCTCCAGTGAGAGTGAGGGGGGCAGCAAAGGGAAAGGAAAGACAGATTCTGGTGGTAGGGGACTCAATTCTTAGAAGGACAGAGAGGGCAATCTGTAACCAAGACCTGAAGCGCCGAACAGTATGTTGTCTACCGGGCGCTCGGGTTCGGCACATCACGGATCCTGTGGACAGATTACTGGGAGGGGCTGGGGAAGACCCGGCTGTCATGGTGCACGTTGGCACCAATGACAAAGTCAGAGGCAGATGGAGTGTCCTAAAGCACGATTTTAGGGACTTAGGTGCTAAATTGAGGAAAAGGACCTCCAAGGTAGTATTCTCAGGAATACTACCGGTACATCGAGCCACACCAGAAAGGCAGAGGGAGATTAGGGAAGTAAGCAAGTGGCTGAAGAGCTCGTGTAGTAAGGAGGGGTTTGGGTTCCTGGAGGACTGGGCCGACTTCCCAGTCGGTAACCGGTACTATAGAAGGGACGGACTGCACCTAAATGAGGAGGGTGCAGATCTGCTGGGAATGAAGATGGCCAAAAAGTTAGAGGGGTTTTTAAACTAGGCGATGGGGGGGAGGGTCCAGAGACAGTGATAGCCAGCGCGGATGATATTCCAGAGGGTAGTGTTGGGGGCATTAGTGGTAGGTTAACCAAAGCACAAAAACACAAGGTGAGTATAGTAGCAAGTCCTAGTTGCAATTTTGAAACACCCAATACGAGGACAATATGCGACCGGTCTAAACTATGTGGCATGTTCACCAATGCCAGGAGCATGGCAGACAAGATGGGTGAACTAGAGATACTGTTGTACAAGGAGGATTTGGATTTTGTGGGAATTTCAGAGACCTGGTTCAACAGCTCTCATGATTGGCTGGCAAACATTCAAGGGTATACCCCATACCGCAAGGATAGAGGGGTAAAAAAGGGGTAGGGGTATGCCTATATATCAAGAATAATGTACAAGCGAATGTGAGAGATGACATCACTGAGGGGGCTAGGGAGGAGGTGGAATCTTTATGGGTAGAGCTCCAAAGGGATGAAGCTAAGGGGAAAATAATACTGGGAGTATGCTATAGGTCCCCTAACCTGAAGGAGGAAGTGGAGACGGATCTCCTATCACAAATTGGATTAGCAGCAAGGATGGGAAGTGTTGTCATAATAGGGGATTTTAATTATCCAGACATAGACTGGGCGGAGGGAACCGCGCATTCATTTAAGGCTCGCCAGTTCCTTAATGTCTTGCAGGACAATTTTATGGGTCAGATGGTAGACGCACCAACTAGAAATAAAACATTACTGGATCTACTGATTACCAACAATACAGACCTGATCACAGATGTGGAAATACGGGGCAATTTAGGTAACAACGATCACAGGTCAATTAGTTTCAGTATAAATCACACAAATAGGAAACATAAAGGGAATACAAAGACACTGAATTTCAAAAGAGCCAACTTCCCTAAACTACAAACCTTGCTAAAAGGCATAAATTGGGATAAAATATTAGGAACAAAGAATACGGAGGAGAGATGGGTTTGCTTTAAGAGCATATTAAATAAGGGCATTAGCCAATGTAATAAATTTAAAAGAGCGAACAAAAATCCTGGATGGCTTAACTCCAATGTAAAAATGCATATAAAAGCAAAGGAGAAGGCCTTCAAAAAATACAAGGTTGAGGGATCATCCTCAGCATTCAGACTTTATAAAGAATGCAATAAGAAATGTAAGGGTGCAATTAGGACGGCTAAGATAGAACATGAAAGACACATAGCGGAGGAGAGCAAAAAAAATCCCAAGAAATTCTTTAAGTATATAAACAGTAAAAAAGGGAGGGCATACCATATTGGCCCCATAAAGAATGAGGAAGGACATCTGGTTACAAAGGATGGGGAGATGGCAAAGGTATTGAATTTATTCTTCTCCTCAGTCTTCACGAGTGAATCGGGGGGCTTCAGTAACCAAAACTGCAGTGTTTATCCTCATGACACAACACAGGAAGCACCTCCATGGTTAACAGAGGACCGAATTAAAATTAGACTTGAGAAACTTAACATTAATAAATCACCGGGACCAGATGGCTTGCATCCGAGGGTACTTAGGGAACTCAGTCAGGTGATTGCCAGACCGTTGTTCCTAATTTTTACAGGCAGTCTATTGACTGGAATGGTACCAGCTGATTGGAGAAAAGCCAATGTAGCACCAATATTTAAAAAGGGCCCAAAAAACATCCCTGGGAATTACAGACCAGTTAGCCTAACATCAATAGTATGTAAAATCTTGGAGGGGATGATAAGGGACTATATACAAGATTTTAGTAATAAGAACGATATCATTAGCAGTAATCAGCATGGATTCATGAAGAATCGTTCTTGCCAAACCAATCTATTAACCTTCTATGAGGAGGTGAGTTGCCATCTAGATAAAGGAAGGCCCGTAGACGTGGTGTATCTGGATTTTGCAAAAGCATTTGACACAGTTCCCCATAAACGTTTACTGTACAAAATAGGGTCCGTTGGCATGGACCATAGGGTGAGTACCTGGATTGAAAACTGGCTACAAGGGCGAGTTCAGAGGGTGGTGATAAATGGGGAGTACTCAGAATGGTCAGGGGTGGGTAGTGGGGTTCCCCAGGGTTCTGTGCTGGGACCAATCCTATTTAATTTGTTCATAAACGATCTGGAGGATGGGATAAACAGTTCAATCTCTGTATTTGCAGACGATACTAAGCTAAGCAGGGCAATAACTTCCCCGCAGGATGTGGAAACCTTGCAAAAAGACCTGAACAAGTTAATGGAGTGGGCGACTACATGGCAAATGAGGTTCAATGTAGAAAAATGTAAAATAATGCATTTGGGTGGCAAAAATCTGAATGCAATCTTTACACTGGGGGAGAACCTCTGGGGGAATCTAGGATGGAAAAGGACCTGGGGGTCCTAGTAGATGATAGGCTCAGCAATGGCATGCAATGCCAAGCTGATGCTAACAAAGCAAACAGAATATTGGCATGTATTAAAAGGGGGATCAACTCCAGAGATAAAACGATAATTCTCCCGCTCTACAAGATTCTGGTCCGGCCGCACCTGGAGTATGCTGTCCAGTTCTGGGCACCAGTCCTTAGGAAGGATGTACTGGAAATGGAGCGAGTACAAAGAAGGGCAACAAAGCTAATAAAGGGTCTGGAGGATCTTAGTTATGAGGAAAGGTTGTGAGCTCTGAACTTATTCTCTCTGGAGAAGAGACGCTTGAGAGGGGATATGATTTCAATTTACAAATACTGTACTGGTGACCCCACAATAGGGATAAAACTTTTTTGCAGAAGAGAGTTTAATAAGACTCGGGGCCACTCATTACAATTAGAAGAAAAGAGGTTTAAAGTTAAACTACGTAGAGGGTTCTTTACTGTAAGAGCAGTAAGGATGTGAAATTCCCTTCCACAGGTGGTGGTCTCAGCGGGGAGCATTGATAGCTTCAAGAAACTATTAGATAATCACCTGAATGACCGCAACATACAGGGATATGTAATGTAATACTGACACATAATCACACACATAGGTTGGACTTGATGGACATGTGTCTTTTTTCAACCTCACCTACCATGTAACTATGTAACTATGTAACAGGGGTGCCTAGTTACAATTTTTGATCTAATATTTTACAGCAGGGCCTTTTCCTGCACTCAGCAAAAGTATCTGTGAGGCTTTACAGTATTGTGCCACCACCACCACTGCCTAGGGCCCAATTTTTCTGCCCCAGTTTAACAGGGGCATTTAATTACAATTCTTTATATAATATTTCACAGCAGGGCCCATTCCAGCGCCCACCAAGAGTAGCTGTGAGGGCTTACAGTGTTCTGGTACCACCAACACCTAAGGCCCAATCTTCTGCAGAGTGTATAGGGCAGGCCCTATAGTATATACAGGCGGTCCTCTATTTTCAAACATCCGACTTACAAACGACTCCTACTTAGAAACGGAGTGAGACAACAGGAAGTGAGAGGAAATCTACCCCTAGGAAGGGAAATTTTCTCCTGTAAGAGTTCATATGGGAAAAAGGTGTCTCCACTGATGTTTATCACCAATCCTTGTTTCCATAATAACCAAAAATTTTCCAAATCCAATTGTTATTGGGACAGAAAGTGAGGTGAAATCTTCTGAAGAGGAGCACAGACAGCAAAACAAATGTCACAGGGGTGATAACCCTTCCCTATGTTTTCCAAAAAGCTTAAAAATAGATTTTTGGACTGGAGCAATCTAAAAAATGTACCTGTTCCAAATTACAAACAGATTCAACTTAAGAACAAACCTACAGTCCCTGTCTTGTTTGTAACCCGGGGACCAACTGTATACTTCTGTTCAGAGTATATAGGGCCTGGGGGCCTCACGCTTTTTTTTTTAATTTGGGTGCGGGGTTCCCCTTAATATCCATACCAGACCCAATGGGTCTGGTAATGGGCTGGGGCGGGGGCAACATTACATTACAGCCGCAAGCAGCTTTAAATGACTTTTATCATGCTCGGACTTTCCGACGGAAAATGTGCGATCGGAACTTGTCAGAAATTCCGACCGTGTGTGATCTCCATCGGACTTTTTCCATCGGAATTTCCGACGCACAAAGTTTGAGAACTGGATCAAAAATTTTCCGACAACAAAATCCGTTTGTGTAAATTCCGATCGTGTGTAGACAATTCCGACGCACAAAGTGCCACGCATGCTCAGAATCAAGCAGAAGAGCAGCACTGGCTATTGAACCTCATTTTTCTCGGCTCATCGTATGTGTTGTACGTCACTGCGTTCTTGATGTTCGCAATTTCTGACCAACTTTGTGTGACCGTGTGTATGCAAGACAAGTTTGAGCCAACATCCGTCTGAAAAAGTTCGAAGTATTTTGTTGTCGGAATTTGCGATCGTGTGTAGAGGGCATTAGAAATGTAATTTTGTGCAGGGACTGTTCTAAATACGGGAAACATGCGCCACTTTACAGGCATACTATAGACACCCCCCAGGTACGATATTTAAAGGAATATTTCACTTTTTTTTTCCTTTTAAGCATCATTAAAATCACTGCTCCCAAAACAACGGCAGGTTTTAAAACTTTTTTTTGCATTGATCCATGTCCCCTGGGGCAGGACCCGGGTCCCCAAACACTTTTTATGACAATAACTTGCATATAAGCCTTTAAAATTCGCACTTTTGATTCTTCACGTTTGAGTCCCATAGACTTTAATGGAGTTTGCACAAATTTTTGGTCTGTTCGCATGTTGTGCCACAAACCAAACCGGGGAATGTTCGGCTCATCCCTAGTGCTAAGTAATAGAGCCAGATAACGTCTCCAAAGCGATCTATAAGAGAAATGAATGTATATGAGTGTGACCAATCAGATGCTGCTACCTCTGAGTGATAGATAGAGCTCATAACCATCAGGAATGGAGAAAAACCAGAAGATGTGAGTTGGAGAATGTCACCTCGTGTCACCAGAAGGTGAAGATAGAGCACTGAGAGTTTCATGGAGAATTACCTCTCTCCAAAAGAAGCAGAAAATAGAATGAGAGATGTGAATGAATGAAAAGGGAATCCAACGCCCAAGTGAATTCCCTTCTGGTACTACGTGATCCCATGATCCAAGTATGGAGTACAATACCATCAAATAGTGCAGCAGGGAAGCCGATCTGCTCCATGTGGGGATGTATATATGACACCAACATGTCCCCCGGGTAGACGTCTGACGTTTGTTTCATTCCGGATTGAAATTTAGATGAATTTTCATTTTTCGGAAATTCGGATCTATCCAAATCACAAAAGTACCGAATTTAACCACTTAAGGACCAGAAGGATTTAACCCCCCCCCCCATGACCAGGCCATTTTTTTGTGATTCGGCACTGCGTCGCTTTAACTGATAATTGCGCGGTCGTGTGACGTACCCAAACAGAATTGACGTCCTTTTTTCCCACAAATAGAACTTTCTTTTGGTGGTATTTGATCACCTCTGCTGTTTTTATTTTTTTACGCTATAAACAAAAAAAAGCAAACAATTTTTACTTTTTGCTCTAATAAATATCCCAAAAAAAGATAAAAAAAACAAATTTCTTCCTTAGGCCGATACGTATTCTTCTACATATTTTTGGTGAAAAAAAAATCACAATAAGCGTATATCGATTGGTTTGCACAAAAATTATCGCATCTACAACATAGGGGATAGATTTATGGCATTTTTATTATAATTTTTTTACTAGTAATGGCGACGATCTGCAATTTTTATCGGGACTGCGACATTGCGGCGGACAGATCGGACACTTTGACACTTTTTTGGGACCGACCGGCTAAAAATAGCCACTGTATTTACTGTATAAATGTCACTGGCAGGGAAGGGGTTAATACCAGGGGGCGATCAAGGGGTTAAGTGTGTCCTAGGGAGTGATTCTAACTGTGGGGGGAGGGGACTGACTGGGGGAGGAGACCGATCGTTGTTCATACTTAGTATAAACAGCAGATCACTCTCCTCTTTGCTGACAGAACAGAGATCTGTCTGTTTACACTGACCTCCCTTTCAGGAGAGATTGCGGGTGCCCGGCAGACATCGCGGCCCCCAGGCACTGTTGTTGTGCTGCACAACAACTGTGCTGAAAGAGCTGAACATTTTTTTCAAAAGATTTTCTTTTTCAAAAATGATTTCGTTTTT
The DNA here is from genome assembly GCA_037952835.1 of Lithobates septentrionalis. NCBI lineage: Eukaryota > Metazoa > Chordata > Amphibia > Anura > Ranidae > Lithobates > Lithobates septentrionalis. The sequence goes on along the minus strand of JBBDGP010003214.1, from coordinate 38,981 downwards.
TTTTTTTCAAAAATGATTTCATTTTTTTTTTTCAAAAATGATTTCATTTTTTTTTTTTCAAAAATGATTTCATTTTTTTTTTTTCAAAAATGATTTTTTTACAATGATTTTATTTTTTTAATGATTTTATTTTTCAAAAATGATTTTTTTTTCAAAAAGAAAAAGAAAATATCCCCCGTGGGGTTTTAAAGCAGCAAAAAATTATGAAAATAGTAGGTTGTTACTTGAAAAAGTTTTTTTATTAATGGAACTTAACCATAATGGTTAAAATAGGAGCTGTGCTACAGGAGATAACACAATTGAGGCTGGCACAAGTATTATACAATGGTCAAGCGCTAAAGTAGGGTGATAAAACCTGACGCGTTTCGACCCCGTTGGGTCATCTTCAGAGGATTAAGGCGCTGTGACAAAATATGCGTATTAGAGTTCATGGGTGTGACCATAAAAATATAATATAATATATATATGTTTAACAGTATAATTACCAATCACATTTTGTTTGAGCAGTTTCTCCTGAGCTTGTAGTTCACCGACGTCTCCCCCACCGGATCCCGACAAGAGTCCCCGGCCGTCCACCACGTCAACAGGGGAAAAAGGGGGGTTAATCGTCCATGCGTGTCTTGCAAGGAGTCACACGAAGCGGATACCTCCCAAAACCTGGGGAGGAGCATGGGGGCAAGCGAGCGAGACCTGCAGCCAAAGCATCAAACGACAGACAACTGTACCATCAGTGCGTTCGGTTTAGCACGGATAGAGATATATGTATCATGTGTCATTTTTGGAAAAAAAGAGATAACTCTGTAATTTATTTAATTAAATATTTGTTGGATGTTGTCTGTGCTTATTGGGGTCAGCAATGTATGAATATTCCCATAGTGATGATGGTAACAAAAGGGGGGAGGGGAAGGGGTTAACAAGGGTAAGTAGGACTGCATATAGATATCAGTATGTCAGAGTATGTAATGTAATAGGTAAATGGTGGTATCTATGTGTTGGCCGTGAAACAAGTGACGAAGTGGGGTAAGAATATAGGAATGTAAAGAGAAAAGCGAGTGTGAGGAGAACATAGGAGGAAAAAAGGGGACGGGCAGAATGGTAGGGGAAAAAAAAAAAAAAAACAAAAACCAAGGGAAAGGTAGGGGATGGGAAAGAAAGGACGGGAAGGAGGGGGGGAGGAAAAAGGGGCGTGTGTGGGGTGTGTGGAAGGGAGAACATGGGGGTGGAGGGGTGGGAAGGTGCAGTGAAGGGACCAAATAAAACAATCAAAAAGCAGTGAAAGCAAAAACATAGGCAAAAAACATAATACAACAGTGTATGTGTGAGAGATGGGTGTGTGTGTGATAGTGTGCTGAAAAGTGCCTGGGTGCTAGGAAAGGAGTCATGAGGTGTCAAGATGGGAAGAAAATGGAACAGAGGTGAGACAGAGAATCACACAAGGTGAGGTGCCATAAAGGTGAACATATATTTAGGGTGGGTAAAATCGGATGTGAATTGTACAAGATAGTATAAGTAATCACAGTGGGAAGAAATGACGTGACAGAGACCCACAATACAGGGTATGTCAGGTCCAACTCATCAATATGTTCAGATACTGATGATTACCTGTCTCCAGAGTATAAGTCAGTTGATCAGTCTGATGAAACAATAGGAACTAAAGGCAGATCCCCCAATCTGCTTGGTCATTATAAATAAAGTGCTGGCCGCTGATTGGATGCCTAATTAGGCTGCAGGTGCATGCAGGCTGCCCCCACCCCTCCTCCTCCAGCAGGGATTAACCCTCCACATGTGGCTCCCCCGGCGTTCAGGAAGATGAATATCCCGGCTCAGCCGTCACATCCGCCGTAATAGCGCGATGTCGCGACGTCGCACGCACGCAGCATCGCGTGCCCACAACGCCACGGCATCCGGATGTGATCCGGAACGCCGCTGATTTTTTTTTCAAATTTGTTTTTTTCAAAAATGATTTTTATTTCAAATTTTTTTTTTTCAAAAATGATTTTTTTTTTAAAAGGTTTTTTTTTTCAAAAATGATTTTTTTTTAATTTTTTTTTTTAATTATTTTTTTTCAAAAATGTTTTTTTTTTGCAAAAATTATTATTTTTTTTCAAAAATGAATTTTTTTTTTTTTCAAAAAATAATTTTTTTTTTTCAAAAATATATTTTTTTTCATGGGGCGGTCATAATGTTTTGGCTGATCATGGGGTTGTCGGCTTTTGTCACCTCCCACTCTAGTTTTGAACATTTCACCATTCATTCCTATGGGACCAATTTCGCCGCAAAACGACAATATTATTGTGAACCAATCAGCGAAACGTTCCACAAAGTAATAGCACACCAATCAGGAACAATCCGCACGTTTCGGTATATTACTTGTCTATGTAGTGTAAAAACTGTGGGAGGAGTTAGGGTGGAAAATTTGGCTATAATAATATATATGTGAGACTAGAAAATGCATTTCCTGGGGAAAATGCGTGGGAATGCTGAATAGCTAAATTGCTAAAATGGCCGCCATCAAAACTGCCCCATCATACTGCCATCAAAACTGCCCCATCATACTGCCATCAAAACTGCCCCATCAGAATTGCCCCATCAAAATTGTCCCCATGAAAACTACCCCATCATATTGCCACCATCAAAACTGCCCCATCATAATTGCCCCATCAAAACTGCCCCATCAGAATTGCCCCATCAAAACTGCCCCATCATATTCCTCTTTTATAAATCAGTACATGGTGTGTCTGTCCCCTCCCCCGGGCTCTGTAATCAGAGCTGAGATGCTCCAGCCACCTCCCCCCTGTGTATAACAGAAGCTTTGGTAACCATGGCAACAAAACAAACACAGTACACTCTGATTAATGGCTAAAATTTCCTGAAATGACCTCTAAACAAAAAGCTTTTTCTCAAAAACTGTAAAAGATATCAAACTGAAAAGCTATAGCCAGATAGCTGAGTATTTTGTGAACATTTTAAAGTTTGTTTGGTGTCTGTAGGTGAAAGTATGAAGGAGCTGAAACTTTTGGGAGCGGAAGAAGATTTTAAGTTTCTGAAGCATGCTCCCATTGACTTCAATGTTAAAAAAAAGTGTTAAAAAGCTTAATATTTTAAAAAGTATAAATGGTAGAAAAAAAGTTGAAAAAGAGCACACCTCAGCTAAAAGAGACGAACATTTTAATAATTGAATGGTTTTAATAGCTGAAACTATGCAGAAGTTACGCAGAACCAAAAAACGTACGGAATAAAATTATTAAAAACTAGAAAATGCATTTCCTGGGGAAAATGCGTGGGAATGCTGAATAGCTGAATTGCTAAAACGGCCCCCATCATATTGCCATCAAAACTGCCCCATCATATTGCCACCATCAAAACTGCCCCATCAGAATTGCCCCATCAAAACTGCCCCATCAGAATTGCCCCATCAAAACTGCCCCATCATATTGCCACCATCAAAACTGCCCCATCAGAATTACCCCATCAGAATTGCCCCATCATATTCCTCTATTATAAATCAGTACATGGTGTGTCTGTCCCCTCCCCCGGGCTCTGTAATCAGAGCTGAGATGCTCCAGCCACCTCCCCCCCTGTGTATAACAGAAGCTTTGGTAACCATGGCAACAAAACAAACACAGTACACTCTGATTAATGGCTAAAATTTCCTGAAATGACCTCTAAACAAAAAGCTTTTTCTCAAAAACTGTAAAAGATATCAAACTGAAAAGCTATAGCCAGATAGCTGAATATTTTGTGAACATTTTAAAGTTTGTTTGGTGTCTCTAGGTGAAAGTATGAAGGAGCTGAAACTTTTGGGAGCGGAAGAAGAATTTAAGGATTTCAAGCATGCTCCCATTGACTTCAATGTTAAAAAAAAAGTGTTAAAAAGCTTAATATTTTAAAAAGTATAAATGGTAGAAAAAAAGTTGAAAAAGAGCACACCTCAGCTGAAAGAGACAAACATTTTAATAGTTGAATGGTTTTAATAGCTGAAAGTATGCAGAAGTTACGCAGAACCAAAAAACGTACGGAATAAGAAGAAAAACTAGAAAATGCATTTCCTGGGGAAAATGCGTGGGAATGCTGAATAGCTAAATTGCTAAAACGGCCGCCATAAAAACTGCCCCATCATACTGCCATCAAAACTGCCCCATCAGAATTGCCCCATCAAAATTGTCCCCATTAAAACTGCCCCATCAAAATTGTCCCATCATATTGCCACCATCAGAATTGCCCCATCAAAACTGCCCCATCATATTGCCACTATCAAAACTGCCCCATCAGAATTGCCCCATCATATTACCACCAACAAAACTGCCCCATCATATTGCCACCATCAAAACTGCCCTCATCATATTGCCATCAAAACTGCCCCATTAGAATTGCCCCATCAAAATTGTCCCCATCAAAACTGCCCCATCATATTGCCACCATCAAAACTGCCCCATCAGAATTGCCCCATCAAAACTGCCCCATCATATTGCCACCATCAAAACTGCCCCCATCAAAACTGCCCCATCAGAATTGCCCCATCAAAACTGCCCCATCAGAATTGCCCTATCAAAACTGCCCCATCATATTGCCACCATCAAAACTGCCCCATCAGAATTGCCCCATCAAAATTGCCCCATAAAAACTGCCCCGTCATATTGCCACCATCAAAACTGCCCCCATCAAAACTGCCCCATCATATTGCCACCTTTAAAACTGCTTCATAAAAATTGTCCCCATCAAATCTGCCCCATCATATTGCCACCATCAAAACTGCCCCATCAGAATTGCCCCATCAAAACTGACCCATCATAATTGCCACCATCAAAACTGCCCCATCATATTGCCACCATCAAAACTGCCCCATCAGAATTACCCCATCAAAACTGCCCCATCATATTCCTCTATTATAAATCTGTACATGGTGTGTCTGTCCCCTCCCCCGGGCTCTGTAATCAGAGCTGAGATGCTCCAGCCACCTCCCCCCTGTGTATAACAGAAGCTTTGGTAACCATGGCAACAAAACATACACAGTACACTCTGATCAATGGCTAAAATTTCCTGAAATGACCTCTAAACAAAAAGCTTTTTCTCAAAAACTGTAAAAGATATCAAACTGAAAAGATATAGCCAGATAGCTGAATATTTTGTGAACATTTTAAAGTTTGTTTGGTGTCTCTAGGTGAAAGTATGAAGGAGCTGAATTTAAGGAATTCAAACATGCTCCCATTGACTTCAATGTTAAAAAAAAGTGTTAAAAACCTTAATATATTAAAAAGTATAAATGGTAGAAAAAAAGTTGAAAAAGAGCACACCTCAGCTAAAAGAGACGAACATTTTAATAATTGAATGGTTTTAATAGCTGAAACTATGCAGAAGTTACGCAGAACCAAAAAACGTACGGAATAAAATTATTAAAAACTAGAAAATGCATTTCCTGGGAAAAATGCGTGGGAATGCTGAATAGCTGAATTGCTAAAACGGCCCCCATCATATTGCCATCAAAACCGCCCCATCATATTGCCACCATCAAAACTGCCCCATCAGAATTGCCCCATCAAAACTGCCCCATCAGAATTGCCCCATCAAAACTGCCCCATCATATTGCCACCATCAAAACTGCCCCATCAGAATTACCCCATCAGAATTGCCCCATCATATTCCTCTATTATAAATCAGTACATGGTGTGTCTGTCCCCTCCCCCGGGCTCTGTAATCAGAGCTGAGATGCTCCAGCCACCTCCCCCCCTGTGTATAACAGAAGCTTTGGTAACCATGGCAACAAAACACACACAGTACACTCTGATTAATGGCTAAAATTTCTTGAAATGACCTCTAAACAAAAAGCTTTTTCTCAAAAACTGTAAAAGATATCAAACTGAAAAGATATAGCCAGATAGCTGAATATTTTGTGAACATTTTAAAGTTTGTTTGGTGTCTCTAGGTGAAAGTATGAAGGAGCTGAAACTTTTGGGAGTGGAATAATAATAAGAAAAATAAATAAAAAAAACGAATAACAATAGTGGGACTGCTAAAGCATTCCCACTAATAAACTAGAAAATGCATTTCCTGGGGAAAATGCGTGGGAATGCTGAATAGCTAAATTGCTAAAATGGCCGCCATCAAAACTGCCCCATCATACTGCCATCAAAACTGCCCCATCATACTGTCATCAAAACTGCCCCACCAGAATTGCCCAATCAAAATTGTCCCCATTAAAACTGCCCCATCATATTGCCACCATCAAAGCTGCCCCATCAGAATTGCCCCATCAAAACTGCCCCATCATATTGCCACCATCAAAACTGCCCCATCATATTGCCACCTTTAAAACTGCTCCATTAAAATTGTCCCCATCAAAACTGCCCCATCATATTGCCACCATCAAAACTGCCCCATTAGAATTGCCCTATCAAAACTGCCCATCATATTGCCACCATCAAAACTGCCCCATCAGAATTGTCCCATCAAAACCTCCCCATCATATTGTCACCATCAAAACTGACCCATAATAATTGCCACCAATAAAACTGCCCCATCAGAATTGCCCCATCAAAACTGCCCCATCAGAATTGCCCTATCAAGACTGCCCCATCATATTCCTCTAATATAAATCAGTACATGGTGTGTCTGTCCCCTCCCCCGGGCTCTGTATTCAGAGCTGAGATGCTCCAGCCACCTCCCCCCCTGTGTATAACAGAAGCTTTGGTAACCATGGCAACAAAACAAACACAGTACACTCTGATTAATGGCTAAAATTTCCTGAAATGACCTCTAAACAAAAAGCTTTTTCTCAAAAACTGTAAAAGATATCAAACTGAAAAGATATAGCCAGATAGCTGAATATTTTGTGAACATTTTAAAGTTTGTTTGGTGTCTCTAGGTGAAAGTATGAAGGAGCTGAAACTTTTGGGAGCGGAAGAAGAATTTAAGGATTTCAAGCATGCTCCCATTGACTTCAATGTTAAAAAAAAGTGATACAAAACTTAATATTTTAAAAAGTATAAATGGTAGAAAAAAAGTTGAAAAAGAGCACACATCAGCTAAAAGAGATGAACATTTTGATAGTTGAATGGTTTTAATAGCTGAAAGTATGCAGAAGTTACGCATTACCGAAAAACATACGGAATAAGAAGAAAAATAATAAAAAAAGAACTAGAAAATGCATTTCCTGGGGAAAATGCGTGGGAATGCTGAATAGCTAAATTGCTAAAATGGCCGCCATCAAAACTGCCCCATCATATTGCCATCAAAACTGCCCCATTAGAATTGCCCCATCAAAATTGTCCCCATCAGAATTGCCCCATCAAAACAAAAAGTAATTTTTTTTTTCTAAAGTAATTTTTTTTTCAAAAAGTAATTTTTGTTTTTCAAAAATAATTTTTTTTTTTTCAAAAATAATTTTTTTTTTCAAAAATAATTTTTTTTTTTCAAAAATAATTTTTTTTTCAAAAATAATTTTTTTTTTCAAAAATAATTTTTTTTTTTCAAAAATATTTTTTTTTTTTCAAAAATATTTTTTTTTTTTCAAAAATATTTTTTTTTTCAAAAATAATTTTTTTTTTCAAAAATAATTTTTTTTTTTTTCAAAAATAATTTTTTTTTTTTCAAAAATAATTGCTGAGTAGCTAAATTGCTAAAACGGCCGCCATCAAAACTGCCCTATCATACGGCCATCAAAACTGCCCCATCAGAATTGCCCCATTAAAACTGCCCCATCATATTGCCACCATCAAAACTGCCCCATCAGAATTGCTCCATCAAAATTGTCCCAACATATTGCCACCATCAGAATTGCCCCATCAGAATTGCCCCATCAAAACTGCCCCATCAGAATTGCCCTATCAAAACTGCCCCATCATATTGCCACCATCAAAACTGCCCCATCAGAATTGCCCCATCAAAACTGCCCCGTCATATTGCCACCATCAAAACTGCCCCATCATAATTGCCCCATCAAAACTGCCCCGTCATATTGCCACCATCAAAACTGCCCCATCAAAACTGCCCCATCAGAATTGCCCTATCAAAACTGCCCCATCATATTCCTCTATTATAAATCAGTACATGGTGTGTCTGTCCCCTCCCCCGGGCTCTGTAATCAGAGCTGAGATGCTCCAGCCACCTCCCCCCTGTGTATAACAGAAGCTTTGGTAACCATGGCAACAAAACATACACAGTACACTCTGATTAATGGCTAAAATTTCCTGAAATGACCTCTAAACAAAAAGCTTTTTCTCAAAAACTGCAAAAGATATCAAACTGAAAAGATATAGCCAGATAGCTGAATATTTTGTGAACATTTTAAAGTTTGTTTGGCGTCTCTAGGTGAAAGTATGAAGGAGCTGAAACTTTTGGGAGCGGAAGAAGATTTTAAGTTTCTCAAGCATGCTCCCATTGACTTCAATGTTAAAAAAAAGTGATAAAAAGCTTAATATTTTAAAAAGTATAAATGGTAGAAAAAAAGTTGAAAAAGAGCACACCTCAGCTACAAGAGACGAACATTTTAATAGTTGAATGGTTTTAATAGCTGAAAGTATGCAGAAGTTACGCATAACCAAAAAACGTACGGAATAAAATTAAAAATAAATAAAATCGAATAACAATAGTGGGACTGCTAAAGCATTCCCACTAAATAGAATTTGAATAGAAAAGAAAAGAATAGAATACAATAGAAAATAATAGAGTAGAAAAACAAATAGAAAAAGAATACAAATAAAAACACATTAGAATAGAAAGAATATAACCATTTCCAAAAATGTAAATAGAATCAATTCAGATTCGAACAGAATAGAAAATAATAGATTTAAATAGGAAGATGGTTATATTCATTCTATTCTATTCTATTCTATTTTTCTAATTCTATTGCGTTATTTTCTATTCTATTCTATTCAAATTTAAATTGATTCTATTTGGATTTTGGAAAATGGTTATATTATTCCTCTTCTATTTTAATTTATTTTATTGTTTTTTTAATTATATTCTTTTCTATTCTATTCGAATTTCAAAAGATGGTTATAATCTTTCTATTTAATTCTATTCTTTATTTATTCAATTCCATTCTGTACTTTTATTTTCTATCCTATTTTGTTCTGTTTTACTCTAATATATTCTATTCTTTTATTTTCTATTCTATCTTTTTTTCTTTGGAAATTGGAAAACAATTTGGAATTGATTTGAAAAACTTTTTGAATTGATCTGAATTTAAATTAGAAAATTTGAATCAATTTGAAGATGAATAAAGCAAATTCTGAAAACGAATTAAACAGATTAAACAAATCACTAAACTAATTTATGTAAATAACAAATTGAAACAAAACAAATGTTTTCGCTCTTCACATGTCTCCCCCGGGCCTCTCCCAGCGTCACGCTGGAATGATAAATAGTGGGAGGAGTCCACCGCCAAGGAATTGGAGCCAAGAACCGCCCCCCACACATGAATCAGCCAAGATGGTGGAAAGCACGCCAGCACAGTGACGTAGAAGAATGACGTCACACGTGTGGCCCTCATGTACGGCGCCGATGTGCATGAGAACGCCAGCCCACCCCATCCCCCACCCCCAGAGGGCGGATAAGGAGGGATAGGGGCGGGGCCTGGTGTCTATCGCTGCTCCCGGGTACTAGACAACAAGCCCCTCCCACTGATCCAGATGTTGGATTTTTTATTCATTAGTCTCATGAGATTCCAGATGGTTCTACATCAATGTGTGTTATATGAGGGGGGAGGGGAGAGTACACTGTGACCTGACTGGGATCTGTATTCTGTCTGTACAGGAAATGTCCCGGAGGAAATATTCACTCGGCCGGGATCTGACCTTCTCCTCCCCATCAGACGTCATCTCACCCTCAACCATACAGATAGAGGGAGATGTGATGAGATTTGTTGGATATATGAAGACCCAACCACACATTATTACACCTTAATATTTACACACAGGAGATGTAGAGAGAAATCTGAGGACGTACTCTTCTCCAATACAAGATTATCAGAGAATGGAAGTCTGATCATATCCAATGTGACTCCGGAAAATGACGGGATATATATTGTGATTATATACAACTCTACAGGAGACCTTATACAGAGAGATTATTACACCGTCCATGTAGAAGGTAAGTCCATCCAACCCCCACCCCCAGTCCTAGCAGTGTCCTCCCCACTCCGTGTCTTTATATATACCGTCCATGTAGAAGGTAAGTCCATCCACCCCCCACCCCCAGTCCTAGCAGTGTCCTCCCCGCTCCGTGTCTTTATATACACCGTCCATGTAGGAGGTAAGTCCATCCAACCCCCACCCCCAGCAGTGTCCTCCCCGCTCTGTGTCTTTATATACATCGTCCATGTAGAAGGTAAGTCCATTCAACTCCCACCCCCAGTCCTAGCAGTGTGCTTCCCGCTCCGTGTCTTTATATACACCGTCCATGTAGAAGGTAAGTCCATCCAACCCCCACCCCCAGTCCTAGCAGTGTCCTCCCCGCTCCGTGTCTTTATATACATCGTCCATGTAGAAGGTAAGTCCATCCAACCCCCACCCCCAGTCCTAGCAGTGTTCTCCCCGCTCCGTGTCTTTATATACACCGTCCATGTAGAAGGTAAGTCCCTCCAACCCCCACCCCCAGTCCTAGCAGTGTCCTCCCCGCTCCATGTCTTTATATACACCATCCATGTAGAAGGTAAGTCCATTCAACTCCCACCCCCAGTCCTAGCAGTGTGCTTCCCGCTCCGTGTCTTTATATACACCGTCCATGTAGAAGGTAAGTCCATCCAACCCCCACCCCCAGTCCTAGCAGTGTCCTCCCCGCTCCGTGTCTTTATACACATCGTCCATGTAGAAGGTAAGTCCATCCAACCCCCACCCCCAGTCCTAGCAGTGTCCTCCCCGCTCCGTGTCTTTATATACACCGTCCATGTAGAAGGTAAGTCCCTCCAACCCCCACCCCCAGTCCTAGCAGTGTCCTCCCCGCTCCATGTCTTTATATACACCGTCCATGTAGAAGGTAAGTCCCTCCAACCCCCACCCCCAGTCCTAGCAGTGTCCTCCCCGCTCCCTGTCTTTATATACATCGTCCATGTAGAAGGTAAGTCCATCCAACCCCCACCCCCAGTCCTAGCAGTGTCCTCCCCGCTCTGTGTCTTTATATACACCGTCCATGTAGAAGGTAAGTCCATCCAACCCCCACCCCCAGTCCTAGCAGTGTCCTCCCCGCTCCGTGTCTTTATATACATAGTCCATGTAGAAGGTAAGTCCACCCAACCCCCACCCCCAGTCCTAGCAGTGTCCTCCCCGCTCTGTGTCTTTATATACATCGTCCATGTAGATGGTAAGTCCATCCAACCCCCACCCCCAGTCCTAGCAGTGTCCTCCCCGTGTCTTTCTATCCATACATTATATAGTAGAAGATCTGGGAGAGACGTATGTACAATGTCCTCTGATTACTGCCCCATCCTCACCATTCCCTGTGGATTCACATCTGCAGTGCTCAGCCCTCCTGAAGTTGCTGTGATCTGAACTGTGCTGTGCCTTCTGCTCGGGGTCCCCATGTGGTAGATGTGACCATTGATGGCGGGGTGAGAGATCCCCAATGGAGGGCGGAGCTTCTGCCAACAGCAACCAATCAGGTTTCACCTCTTAGGAAATAGACGTCTCTAATAGGAGTTTCTGTCATATTTCAGGTTGTCAGTAATATAATGAGCTTCTTCTGTAGATTCTAAATGTTTTGTCAGTAAATAAAAGTTGTGTGGGGTGACAACCCTGATGGGGGTCACATGACTGAAGATAATGGGTGTCATGTTAGTGGGGGGATTTAGTGTTTGGGGGAGGGGTGCACACAGACACAATCTATCTCCTCCAGTCTCCAGGAAGATGTCTGCACACCTGATTATAGGTAAGGATGGGGGAGGGGCATGCTGTATATATATTGGATCTGATCAATGGAAATGATTGTCTCTCTCAGTTCCAGTATCGGTTCCGCTCCTCCATGTCTCATGTCCCCGGAATGGCAGCGCTGAGATCTCCTGCAGGGTGGAGGAGGGGACTAAGCCGAATATCCATCTATCTGTGATTGGAGGATCCCAGGAAAGATATTCCGCATCCGCCAATCACATTACAGCCATTGTGGGGTCACCGGGGCCCTGGAACATCACCTGTACTGTGAAGAATGGGGTCAGCCAGTCGGAGAGCAGAGCCGGGGTCACCTGAGACATCAGAAGTGGATGGAGAAATGTCTGTAGATGACAATATAAAGGGATTTTATTCTGAGAGACCAGGTGTAGATACCCCTCCCCCTTCCGAGTCACCCCTTGTCTCCGCCCCCTACCCACCTCCCAGTTCTCCCCCATTTTAGAGAATACAGAACCATTCATTTTGGGGTGCCATGTAATTTGTATGAATTATAATTTGTATCCCAGCAGTAATAGATCCCCCAGTAGCAATGTACCCCTCCCAGCAACAATAGACCCCCCCAGCAATAATAGACCCCTCCTCCCAACAATAGACCTTCTCCAGCAACAATTGATCTCCCAGCAGCCAGCAATAGTAGATCTCTCCCTCCCAGCTACAACAGACCCGCCAGAAACAATAGATCCCCTGTGACAATAGATCCCCCAGCAAACAGCAACAATAGACCCTCCAGCACACCCCAGCATCCCTTCCATTACACACATTCAGTGCTGGAGGTTCCCGGAACTGCGTTCCCCCTGAATAAAAGTCCTGACAATATATATTTGTCTGCAATCCAGTAAATGAGATTTATAAAAAAAAAAGGTCCTTTGTCTCCAATCTGGGAAATAGAAAACCCTCCCACCCCCCCCCCCCCGTCTCCACTCTTCATTGAAATGATGTTTTCTTTAAGTTTCAGGTCATCAAGTTATCTGTAGAGAAAGTAAAATTTTAAATAATCATCTAATTCACCATCTCCATCCATAAAGGAAATTGTATTTAATTGTCTGAAATAAATCAGTAGAGATCTCTATCGATATATCAATCCTTTGGGTTCATCATATTCAATAAAGTGGCTCATTAGGTGGATTTACTAAAGAAGTTGAGCATCTTCACTTTGTACAGTTACTTCCACTTATCTTAGAGCCCTTTCACACTGGGGCGGGGGGCGGCATCAGCGGTAAAACGCTGATATTATTAGCAGCGTTTTACCGTCGGTATGCGGCCGCTAGCGGGGCGGTTTTACCCCCCGCTAGCGGCCGAGAAAGGGTTAAATACCACCGCAAAGTGCCTCTGCAGAGGCGCATTGCCGGCGGTATAACCGCGCTGTCCCATTGATTTCAATGGGCAGGGGCGGTAAAGGAGCGGTATACACACCGCTCCTTCACCGCTCCGAAGATGCTGCTGGCAGGACTTTTTTTACCGTCCTGCCAGCGCATCGCTCCAGTGTGCAAGCCCTCGGGGCTTGCACACTGGGATGACAGCAGCGGCACTTTCGGGGCGGTTTGCAGGCGCTATTATTAGCGCAATAGCGCCTGCAAACCACCCCAGTGTGAAAGGGCTCTTAGTGAATGGGTGTAAGGAAATATCCTGTCTTTTTTTTCTTTTTTCCTTGCACATGATTGGATAATCTTTGCAAAATAAATTTTAACTTATCTTTACTTCATTTACTAGGCTAAATTAAAGTTCACCTTGTAGAGTGATTATGCTCCACTCCCTTAATAAACGAGCTCCACCATGCCTCCCCCACCATGTCCCCTTTTTTCATGTCCCCTCCACCTGTTTCCCTCACCATATCTCCTCCACAATGTCCTCTCCACTGTGTTTCCTCCATCAGGTCTCCTCCACCATGTCCCCTCCATCTTATCCCCTCAACCATGTCCCCTCCAACATATCTCCTCTACCACATCTTCTCCACTGTGTCTGCTCCTTCATGTCTCCTTCAGTTTGTCTCTTCAACTATGTTCCTCCATCGTGTCTTCTCCATTATGTCTCCTCCACCATGTTTACTCTATCATGTCTTCTCTACAATGTTCCTCCATCATGTCTCCTCTACAGTGTCTCCTCCACCTTGTTTCCTTCACCGTGCCCCCTACACTGTTCTCTCTGCTATGTCTCCTCCACCATGTCTCCTGCATCATGTCCCCTCCACCGCGTCCCTACACTGCTTCTCCTCCACTATGTTCCCTGCACTGTGTCTCCCCCACCATGTCCAATGTGTCTCCTCCATCATGCCTCCTGCATCATGTCCCCTCCATTTTTACCGCCATGTCTCCTCCATTGTGTCTCCTCCATTATGTCTCCTTCCACCCAACGCTGTATCCTGGCCTAGGTCGACAAGGCCCAGGCCTAGGGCAGCACTTTGCAGGGGGGCAGCACAGAAAGAGTCCCTGCCGGCTTGCGCTACACTGTTAGTGTAGCGCCAGTCTTATGGGGTGGACTGGGCTGAGAGGCAAATTAGTCTAGTGCCCCCATAACGCCGCCGCACTGCTTCCGGTATGTGGGTGGCCGGCCTCACGCAACTGTGGGGGGGGGGGGGGGGCGCTGCTTCTCATTTTAAATGTCCTCTCATCCTGGACCACAAACCTTCCTCACTCTTCTGTATGTTTTCTGCTGCACCATTGGCATGGTTATATCTTCTTAGTCCTCTCCATAAAATTATCAGAAATGTGTGCTTAAAGTAGAAGTATAGGAAACATTTTTTTTTTTTAATTTTGGATAGAATAAGGGAGGGTTATAGCTAGAGTTGCCACCTCATCCCTTTAAACCCAAACACCTTTCAATTACATGGGTTCTGGGCTAATTAAATGCAGATAAGGCACCAAGTGAGTTTAATTACCACCTTAATCAGCCACAGAACCCGTATAATTAATATGTGTTTGGCTTTAAAGGGATGAGGTGGCAACCATAGTTATAGCCCCTGTCAGTTTATTTTTTACCATCCCTGTCCCATTGCAGAGATTTCCCTTCACTTCCTGCCCCATAGCCAAGTCAGTGGGCAACATTTATTGTGGATCTGCATTTCTGGAGGGCATTATTTTTTTTTTTTTAGCTTACTGATTTTTTTAAATAAATGACTTGTCAAAAGTGTCTTTATTTACTATTTTTCATATTTTTTTTTTTTTGAAAAAATACCCAGAGGTTCTCATTCATATAGAGAGGGACAGTTTTTGGGACCACTTTTTTTTTAATAAAGGGGTCTTCCAGATTTAAATGGACCCCCACAACCACTGCACAAGTGTTGTGAGTAAGAGGCCCTTGTCCTCATCAAGGGGAACCCCATGGCAGGGTACCCTCCCCATACTGAGGACATGGCTGGTATGGTTCAAGAGGGAGGACGCACACTCCTTCTTCTTCCTGTCCTGACCTGGCAGGCTGCTTTGTCTGATAAGGGTCTTCTATGCACTCTGGTTGGACCTCATGCAATTATAATTTGTTATTATTTTGTGTAGGCTCCTGCTTGACATCCATACCATGAGATCCATGTATTTTGAGGAGGACCCTCACACGTTTCTTATATGTGATTGTTCCTTCATTAACACCTCTACCAGATTCTCTCCTAGGATAAGGGTCTGGTATAGGTGAAGGGAATCCCCGGTCATCTGTTTACAGACTAAAGTATGCAGCCAGGAGCTGTCATTTACCAGCAATGTAACCCCTCCCCCCTCACACCCGTTCATCTATGGAGCTAAGCAATTTTTACAGTTCTGCTATAAACTTGTTTGTTCAGCAATAATTTTGGCATTACAGAAGATAACAAGGTCATACATATATGTTTAAGGACAAGCCAGGCTTTCTTTTCATGATATTGTATTGTAACAATATTTTTTTCAATCCTTAGACAATAAAATGTAACAAAACTGAACATAATTGGAACAAAGAAAATTCCCCTGGTGGACTTTAAAGGCACATTTAGAGGAACATTAAAGAAGGTATATGGAGTAAATAACAGTTTATTTATTACAAAAAAGTCATCAAGTGAATATCACACAAATCACATAAGTAAAAACAAGGAATGCAATTCCATAGATACAAAACTAGTGATACCAATACATTTGCACCCGACGCGTTTCGGAGTTACTTTTGCCTCCTTCTTCAGGGGTGATTGTAGGATTAAAACAAAATTTTCTGTATGGGGAATGGCATATGTGACATAGATATAGTAAGTACACATAGAAAATCACAACCAAGAAACATATAATTGCATGGATCTGTATATAAATTTGTTTACACTTACATCGGTATCTATAGATATTGGTTATGCATTCCAAAAGGGGTTAAAAGAACACAGACGTATTGACAATACGTCTGTGTTCTTTTAACCCCTTTTGGAATGCATAACCAATATCTATAGATACCGATGTAAGTGTAAACGAATTTATATACAGATCCATGCAATTATATGTTTCTTGGTTGTGATTTTCTATGTGTACTTACTATATCTATGTCACATATGCCATTCCCCATACAGAAAATTTTGTTTTAATCCTACAATCACCCCTGAAGAAGGAGGCAAAAGTAACTCTGAAACGCGTCGGGTGCAAATGTATTGGTATCACTAGTTTTGTATCTATGGAATTGCATTCCTTGTTTTTACTTATGTGATTTGTGTGATATTCACTTGATGACTTTTTTGTAATAAATAAACTGTTATTTACTCCATATACCTTCTTTAATGTTCCTCTAAATGTGCCTTTAAAGTCCACCAGGGGAATTTTCTTTGTTCCAAACTTGAATTCCGGATGTGGCACAACTTGCAGATAATTGGCCGATCAAACCCTTGTTCTCAAAACTGAACATAAGAGACTTTTTCTTGTCTGAGCAGTGTTAGTTGAACCCCCCTGGCGGTATTCTCGAGTGTGGCTCGGGGGGAATTTTCAGTACCACAAGCGGTAACCCCCGAGCCACACTCGGGATCACATCGCAGGATCCAGGCAAAGTTACTTACCTTGTCCCCCGGATCCTGTGATGTCTCCTCGCTGTGTGTGTGAGCCGTGTCCTCCGCTCGATCTATCACTGTGCCGAGCTCCGTTCCGGGCGATCGTTGTGACACACGAGGACGGAGCACGGCGCCAAACTCAAAAAGTTATAAACGCACAATACATACAGTACACTGTGATCTTATGGATTACATTACTGGATCACATTATTTCACATCCCTTTTGTCCCTAGTGGTTTGTCCCGTGCCCTGCATGCAGCTTTATATTATATATACTGTTCTTTCTGCCTGGAAACTGGAGATTGTCCATAGCAACCAAAAACCGTCCCTTTACATTAAAAGTGGTGTTAGACCAGCTGGAAAACAGCGATAATAAATTAGAATCACTTGCAGAATTGATCGATCGTGATTTGTGGGGAAATCTGTCATCAAACACTGAAAGTAATGACAGCGACAATTCTGCAACTCAGCAAATTTCAGTGTTTTTGATTTGATTACATTATTGAATCATTTTTATTATTATTATTATAATATTATTATTTGTTATAATTATTTATAGTTATTTATTATAATATAATTTATGATTTTGTTTCAAACTTTATCATACCCGGGATGTCTACTAGACTCTTGTTTGGACAGATTTAAGTGAATTATTCCTAAGAATTACAGACCTACAATATAAAACACCAAATTTCCATGTAAAACAATTGTACCGCTTTGAGCATCAAAAATCTGACATATATATACATATGTAGTTACATAGTTAGTTAGGTTGAAAAAAGACACAAGTCCATCCAGTTCAACCATAAAAAAAAAATAAATAAATAAAAAAAAATCGTACAATCCAATATACCCAATACTATACCCACAGTTCATCCAGAGGAAGGCAAAAAAACCCCAGCAGAGCATGAATCAATTTGCTCCAGCAGGGGAAAAAAATTCCTTCCTGATCCCTCAAGAGGCAATCGGATTTTCCCTGTTTGTACCCCGTTATATTATGTACATTTAGGAAAGTATCCAGGCCTTTCTTAAAGCAATCTACTGAGCTGGCCAGAACCACCTCTGGAGGGAGTCTATTCCACATTTTCACAGCTCTCACTGTAAAGAAACCTTTCCGTATTTGGAGATATAATCCCTTTTCCTCTAGACGTAAAGAGTGCCCCTTGTTCTCTGATGACCGTAAAGAGAATAACTCAACACCAAGTTCACTATATGGACCCCTTATATATTTGAACATGTTGATCATACCCCCCTTATTCTCCTATTCTCAAGAGAGAATAAATTCTATTCCTCTAATCTTTCCTCATAGCTGAGCTCCTCCATGCCTCTTATCAGTTTGGTTGCCTTTCTCTGCACTTTCTCCAGTTCCCCGATATCCTTTTTGAGAACTGGTGCCCAAAACTGAACTGCATATTCCAGATGAGGTCTTACTAATGATTTGTACAGATCATGTCTCTCTCTCTGGAGTCCATACCTCTCCTAATACAAGAAAGGACTTTGCTCACATTGGAAACCGCAGCTTGGCATTGCATGTTATTATTGAGCTTATGATCTACCAAAACCCCCGGATCCTTCTCCACTATGGATCCCCCCAGATCCTTCTCCACTATGGATCCCCCAGTTGTACCCCCCCTAGTATGTATGATGCATATTCTTAGCCCCAAAGTGCCTCAAACCACATCTGCCACATAGTCGCCCAATTAGACAGTGCATTGAGGTCGGCTTATAAATTGGAGACATCCTGTAAGGACGTTATTCTGCATAGCTTGGTGTCATCTGCAAAGACAAAAATGTTACTTTTGATCCTAGACCCGATATCATTTATAAAGTTATTAAAAAGTAAGGGTCCCAGCACTGAACCTTGGGGTACACCACTGATAACCTTAGACCACTCAGAGTGAGAATCATTAACCACTACTCTCTGAATTCTGTTATTTAGCCAGTTTTCTATCCATTTACAAACTGATATTTTTAAGCCTGTAGACTTTACCTTACACATGAGCCGCGTGTGGGGAACTGTGTCGAACGCTTTTGCAAAATCCAAGTATTCCACGTCCACCACCACCCCTCTGTCCAAGTATACCAGGTCCACAGCCACCCCTCTGTCCAAGTATACCACGTCCACAGCCACCCCTCTGTCCAAGTATACCACGTCCACAGCCACCTCTCTGTCCAAGTATACCACGTCCACAGCCACCCCTCTGTCCAAGTATACCACGTCCACAGCCACCCCTCTGTCCAAGTATACCATATCCACAGCCACCCCCCTGTCCAAGTATACCATGTCCACAGCCACCCCTCTGTCAAAGTATACCACATCCACAGCCACCTCTCTGTCCAAGTATACCACGTCCACAGCCACCCCTCTGTCCAAGTATACCACGTCCACAGCCACCCCTCTGTCCAAGTATACCATATCCACAGCCACCTCCCTGTCCAAGTATACCACGTCCACAGCCACCCCTCTGTCCAAGTATACCACATCCACAGCCACCCCTCTGTCCAAGTATACCACGTCCACAGCCACCCCTCTGTCCAAGTATACCACATCCACAGCCACCCCTCTGTCCAAGTATACCACGTCCACAGCCACCTCTCTGTCCAAGTATACCACATCCACAGCCACCCCTCTGTCCAAGTATACCACGTCCACAGCCACCTCTCTGTCCAAGTATACCACATCCACAGCCACCCCTCTGTCCAAGTATACCACGTCCACAGCCACCCCTCTGTCCAAGTATACCACATCCACAGCCACCCCTCTGTCCAAGTATACCACGTCCACAGCCACCTCTCTGTCCAAGTATACCACATCCACGGCCACCCCCCTGTCCAAGTATACCACGTCCACAGCTCCCCTTTTGTCCAAGGTTTTACTTACCTCTTCATAAAAAGAAATCAGGTTGGTCTGGCAACTTCTGTCTTTCATGAATCCATGCTGTCTGTTGCTTAAAATGTTTTTTTTTCCAGCAAGAACTCGTCTATGTGGTCTTTTATTAAATGCTCCAGTATCTTCCTGACTATAGAAGTTAAACTAACAGGTTTATAGTTACTTGGTAAAGACTTTGATCCCTTTTTAAATATAGGCACCACGTTCGCCCTGCGCCAATCCAGTGTTACTATTCCCGTCATTAATGAGTCCCTAAAAATTAGATACAATGGCTTTGAAATGACAGAGCTCAATTCTTTTAGGATCGGTGGGTGGATGCCATCAGGTCCAGGTGCTTTATCCACCTTTATTCTGTCTAAATATTTCTGGACCAGATCACTTTTAAGCCATTGTGGATCATACGGGGCTGTGTCACTACCACCCCCATTATGGACATGAGCTCCCCCATGCTCTTTTGTATACACAGAGCTGAAGAAAGTATTTAATAAATTAGCCTTCTCCTTGTCCCCAGTCACCCACTCTAGATTATTTTGTAAAGGGCCTACATGCTCAGACCTGACCTTTTTACTATTAATATATTTGAAGAATTTTTTGGGGTTTGTCCTACTATCTTTTGCAATCTGTCGTTCGTTTTGAATTTTTGCATCCTTGATTTCCTTTTTACATATTCTGTTAAATTCTTTGTAACATTTAAACGACACTAGTGTTCCTTCAGTTTTATATTTTTTAGAAGCTCCTTTTTTATTGTTTATAGCTTTGCTAACTTTGGTCGTGAGCCACATAGGTTTTATTTTTAACCTTTTAACCACTTGAGCCCCGGACCATTATGCTGCCTAAGGACCAGAGGTCTTTTTCCAATTTGGCACTATGTCGCTTTAACTGCTAATTGCGCGGTAATTCAATGCTGTACCCAAACGGAATTTGCGTCCTTTTCTTCCCACAAATAGAGCTTTCTTTTGATGGTATTTGATTACCTCTGCGGTTTTTATTTTTTGCGCTATAAACGGAAAAAGACCGAAAATCTTGAAAAAAATTATATTTTCTACTTTTTGTTATAAAAAAATCAAATAAACTCAATTTTAGTCATACATTTAGGCCAAAATGTATTCGGCCACATGTCTTTGGTAAAAAAAATGTCAATAAGTGTATATTTATTGGTTTGCGCAAAAGTTATAGCGTCTACAAACTAGGGTACATTTTCTGTAATTTACACAGCTTTTAGTTTATGACTGCCTATGTCATTTCTTGAGGTGCTAAAATGGCAGGGCAGTACAAAACCCCCCCAAATAACCCCATTTTGGAAAGTAGACACCCCAAGGAAATTGCTGAGAGGCATGTTGAGCCCATTGAATATTTATTTTTTGTCCCAAGTGATTAAATAATGACAAAAAAAAAAAAAAATATTTACAAAAAGTTGTCACTAAATGATATATTGCTCACACAGGCCATGGGCCCAGTGCTGGGACAAGGCCATTTGGTGCCCAGGGCAAAGATGGCAAACTGCGCCCCCCCCATTTTTAAGAAAGAATCAATGTCATTTCAAAACAAGGATATACTTAAAACAATACAAATTCAATTAGGTTTAATGTGATAGAAACAGAGTTCACTCACACCTTTTAATTATATGTACAGTCAGGTCCATAAATATTGGGACATTGACACAATTCTAATCTTTTTGGCTCTATACACCACCACAATGGATTCCACCACTGGTCCACAGTGGGAGGATTCCCCCTTCCACCTGGAATGTGTAGATGGGGGAATTGGAACATTCTTTTATTTTTTCATTCAACCTAATAGTTGAATGAAAAAAGTGATCAATGTATGGGCTGCCCAAGAGCGAAGACTAAGATAGTTTTAACCTCTTGACATCCACGCTATAGCTGAATGACTGCCACAGCGCGGACCTGAATTTCCGGAGTGCACGTGCCCTGTGCGCGCTGTGATCACCGAGTCACTGAGTCCCGGCCCCTTACAATGTGATCAGCTGTCAGCCAATGACAGCTGATCACATGATCAAAACAAAAGCTCTGTGATCGTTTTTTTTTTCTCCTCACGCTGACAGCGCGAGGAGAAAAAAAAGCCGATCACCGGCTCATCTGCAAGGGACATCGGTCCCGAAGAGGAGGAGGCAATAATGCCTCATCTGTGCCACCTGCCATTGCCACCTACCTATGCCCATGAGTGCCACCTATCAATGCCCACAAGTGCCACCTATCAATGCCACCTATCAGTGTAACTGATCAGTGCCCATCAGTGCCGCCTCATCAGCGTACATCAATGAAGGAGAAAAATTACCTGTTTTAAAATTTTATAACAAAATATAATAACATTTTTTTTTTTTTCATTTGGTCTTTTTACATTTTTTTTAACAATAAATAAAAACCACAGAGGTGATCAAATACCACCAAAAGAAAGCTCTATTTGTGGGGAAAAAAATTATAAAAATTTCATTTGAGTACAGTGTTGTATGACCGCGTAATTGTCATTCAAAGTGCGTCAGCGCTGAAAGCTGAGAATTGTTCTGGATAGGAGGGGGGTTTAAGTGCCCGGTAAGCAAGTGGTTAACTCTCAGCTGTTTCAGTGAGAACTGGCTGAGATTGGAACCATTAATGGGCAGGCTGAATGTACCAAGTTGATCGATCAAATTGGGTACAACCAGCCTGCCGGATTCTTATGATTATCACTAGCGGTTGCTATATCTGCTAGTGATAATCACCGTTTGTGGGGACAATACAATTGCTCAGCAGAAGGGATTCCCCTGTCAGCACTGACTGAGCTGACAGGGGAATCGTGTTAATTTCTTTCCTGCAATCTGTGGTTACTGGAAAGAAATTTGTACCATCTATTGTCTAACTGAAAGTGAAAGTGAAAGTTAGTGAATAACATGAGGGGGGAGGGTGAGGGGGAGACAGATGGAGATAAGGACAGTTCAGTGATTATATTGTACTGTGGTGTACACAGTTGCTCACTCACCCAGGTCCAGGCTGGATGCTCAGGCATCTTTGGAATCTGGAGCCTGCAGCCTTCATATCTCCCGCCCACACATCCCCTCACTTCAGATACTTCTGCACGCCGGGGATAGTGTGGCGGGGTGGGGAGTCACTGGAGGAGCAGAGGTGGGAGGAGCTGTATGGGGATAGTGTGGGCGGGGCGGGAAGTCACTGGAGGAGCAGAGGTGGGAGGAGCTGTATGGGGATAGTGTGGGCGGGGCGGGAAGTCACTGGAGGAGCAGAGGTGGGAGGAGCTGTATTCCTCCCTGATCTCCTGTCAGTGAGGGGGGGAGGTAATGTGTTCGCTGGGCTGTGTAAGTGTCACAGTCAGACACACTTACAGAACTGCAGCCACCAGTCTCACAATATTACAGACTGATTCTCCTATCCTACGGACGGGAGAAATCAGTCTGTTTCCTCACAGTTACCAAGATAATGGGAGGCTTGTCCGCCCCTCCCCCTGCTGGTTCAATCCCTCTGA
Source organism: Lithobates septentrionalis (assembly GCA_037952835.1). NCBI lineage: Eukaryota > Metazoa > Chordata > Amphibia > Anura > Ranidae > Lithobates > Lithobates septentrionalis. Next base: position 15,763 of record JBBDGP010003214.1, on the reverse strand, counting down.
AGTCGCTCTCCTCCCTGACAATGAGGGGGAGGGAGCAGATCGGTCGGAGCGGCTCTCACATTATGCTCAGAGTCAGCGAGCAGAGGGAGGGGGAGAAATCCACCCCCTCTCACACTCCGCCCAGGGCACCCGCCCCTCTCAACCCACCCCTTGTACCGGCCCTGCATGGGCCTATGTGGAATTGCACCCCAAAATACATTTAGCTGCTTCTCCTGAGTACGGGGATACCACATGTGTGGGACTTTTTGGGAGCCTAGCCGCGTACGGGACCCCGAAAACCAAGCACCGCCTTCAGGATTTCTAAGGGCATAAATTTTTGATTTCACTCCTCACTGCCTATCACAGTTTCGGAGGCCATGGAATGCCCAGGTGGCAAAAACCCCCCCCAAATGACCCCATTTTGGAAAGTAGACACCCCAAGCTATTTGCTGAGAGGCATATTGAGTCCATGGAATATTTTATATTTTGACACAAGTTGCGGGAAAGTGACACTTTTTTTTTTTGCACAAAGTTGTCACTAAATGATATATTGCTCGCACAGGCCATGGACATATGTGGAATTGCACCCCAAAATACATTTAGCTGCTTCTCCTGAGTACGGGGATACCACATGTGTGGGACTTTTTGGGAGCCTAGCTGCGTACGGGACCCCGAAAACCAAGCACCGCCTTCAGGCTTTCTAAGGGCGTGAATGTTTGATTTCACTCTTCACTGCCTATCACAGTTTCGGAGGCCATGGAATGCCCAGGTGGCACAACCCCCTCCCCCCCCCCCAAATGACCCAATTTTGGAAAGTAGACACCCCAAGCTATTTGCTGAGAGGCATGGTGAGTATTTTGCAGCTCTCATTTGTTTTTGAAAATGAAGAAAGACAAGAAAAAACTTTTTTTTTTCTTTTTTCAATTTTCAAAACTTTGTGACAAAAAGTGAGGTCTGCAAAATACTCACTATACCTCTCAGCAAATAGCTTGGGGTGTCTACTTTCCAAAATGGGGTCATTTGGGGGGTTTTGTGCCACCTGGGCATTCCAGGGCCTCCGAAACTGTGATAGGCAGTGAAGAGTGAAATCAAAAATTCACGCCCTTAGAAAGCCTGAAGGCGGTGCTTGGTTTTCGGGGTCCCGTACGCGGCTAGGCTCCCAAAAAGTCTCACACATGTGGTATCCCCGTACTCAGGAGAAGCAACAGAATGTATTTTGGGGTGTAATTTCACATATTCCCATGGCATGTTTGAGCAATATATCATTTAGTGACAACTTTGTGCAAAAAAAAAAAAAAAAAAATTTGTCTCTTTCCCGCAACTTGTGTCGCAATATAAAATATTCCATGGACTCGACATGCCTCTCAGCAAATAGCTTGGGGTGTCTACTTTCCAAAATGGGGTCATTTGGGGGGGTTTTGAACTGTCCTGGCATTTTATGCACAACATTTAGAAGCTTATGTCACACATCACCCACTCTTCTAACCACTTGAAGACAAAGCCCTTCCTGACACTTTTTGTTTACATGAAAAAGTTATTTTTTTTTGCAAAAAAATTACTTTGAACCCCCAAACATTATATATTTTTTTAAAGCAAATGCCCTACAGATTAAAATGGTGGGTGTTTCATTTTTTTTTTCACACAGTATTTGCGCAGCGATTTTTCAAACGCATTTTTTGGGGAAAAAACACACTTTTTTAAATTGTAATGCACTAAAACACACTATATTGCCCAAATGTTTGATGAAATAAAAAAGATGATCTTAGGCCGAGTACATGGATACCAAACATGACATGCTTTACAATTGCGCACAAACGTGCAGTGGCAACAAAATAAATACATTTTTAAAAGCCTTTACAGGTTACCACTTTAGATTTACAGAGGAGGTCTACTGCAAAAATTACTGCCCTCGATCTGACCTTCGCGGTGATACCTCACATGCATGGTGCAATTGCTGTTTACGTTTGACGACAGACCGACGCTTGTGTTCGCCTTAGCGCGAGAGCAGGGGGCGACAGGGGTGCTTTTTTTTTTTTTTCTTTATTATTTTTTTGCTTTTTTATCTTATTTTTAAACTGTTCCTTTCATTTTTCTTTTAATCATTTTTATTGTTATCTCGGGGAATGTAAATATCCCTTATGATAGCAATAGGTAGTGACAGGTACTCTTTTTTGAAAACATTGGGGTCTATTAGACCCTAGATTTCTCCTCTGCCCTCAAAGCATCTGACCACACCAAGATCGGTGTGATAAAATGCTTCCCCAATTTCCCAATGGCGCTGTTTACATTCGGCGAAATCTAAGTCATAAAATGCTCGTAGCTTCCGGTTTCTTAGGCCATAGAGATGTTTGGAGCCACTCTGGTCTCTGATCAGCTCTATGGTCAGCTGGCTGAATCACCGGCTGCATTCTCAGGTTCCCTGTTGAGACAGGAGAGCCAGAGAAAAACACGGAAGACAGTGGGGGGGGGGTATTCCCTCCCACGGCTTGTAAAAGCAGTCTAGAGGCTAATTAGCCGCTAGGATTGCTTTTACATGAAAGCCGACCGCTGGCTGAAAAGAATGATACCAAGATGATACCTAAACCTGCAGGCATCATTCTGGTATAACCACTCAAAGTCGTGAATGGCGTACCTGAAGACAAAAAAATGGTTAACAATAAAGCACAGTGAACGGTAAAGTATAAAAAATTGCATACCTGAAAAGCAAACAAGATAAAACATAATAACAATAAAACATTGCAGAATAGAATACAGTAAAAAAGAGCCGAACAATAGAGAGAATAGAGAGAGAGAGAACAATAAAACGACAACTATTTTTTTTTTATTTTATATATTTTTTTTTTTTTACACTTTTTTTTGTAACTGTAACTTTTATAACTGTAACCGGTTCCAGGTTCGGGTCTCTCAAAATGCGATGGCATCTTGGGAGACCCTGTGAAATGGCGCCTAGTCTGTGCAATGCTGTACCCTACGCCAATACTCAACTAGTGAATGGTAGCGTTCAAAACATTCACCAATGCAAAGACCAGGATTGTCAGGACAGGAGGGACAATAATAGCGGGTGTCACGCCTATATCCGCGCTTGCTGCAGACACATCTTTTTTGGGGGGGTTCGTTGGGTAGGGGTACTCGGGAGGACATAAAGAAAATGCCTCTCATGCAGCCGACTGCATTTGGTTGGGGATGTGAAGGGGGAAGTACGGGCGCTGCAGAAGCGGTGGGTTCCCAATTAGGACTGGCGAATGCAGCAGGAAGGGCACTATGGGCACGACGGGCCTGTGTTTGTCTTTTTGGTGGCAGCGGGACACTACTTGTGCTTGCCACCTCACCAGCTTGAACTGCACTTATGGGACTCGCCACGTCACCAAGTGTTACTGCAGTGCTGGTTTGACTACGACCGGGGTGTACTACGCCGCTGGTGCTTGTCAGTTCAACAAAACGCTACCAAAAAAACTGTTAGCGACCGCAGGGATCAGGCCTGACTCTGCGAACGCTGCAGTTATGTGTTTAGTGTTTTGTAAGTGACAGTGATCGATCGATACTGCACTTGGGTGGGCTGGGCTGGGCCGGGCGGAGGGGCAAAACGCAGGTGCTAGCAGGTATCTGGGCTGATCCCGCTAACACTGCGTTTTTAGGAACCCTAAACTGCTGGGGACGCTAGTATAGATCTGATCGGATCAGATATTGATCCGTGCAGATACTATACCACTAAGGGAGGCGTATGCTGCGTGCGTGGGTGTTAGCGGTACTGGCGCTAATCTGACGCTGCCTCGGGGGGCCCCGTATATCATCGCCGGGCGATCAGGGGGCTAAACCTTTATTCGGTAATAAACGGCGGGTGCCCTGACACTATACAAAATAAACGAACTAATCAGCGTCACCCGTAACAGTTATACGGTGATCAGTGGTGAAAGGGTTAACTAGGGTGCAATCAAGGGGTTAAAACATTTATTCGGTAGTATATGGGGGTCCCTGACGCTATAAAACGCTGACAGCGAACCTAAATATTTACCTCCCTAACTAACGTCACCAGCGACACTAATACAGCGATCAGAAAAATGATCGCTTAGTGACACTGGTGACGGGGGTGATCAAGGGGTTAAAACTTTATTAGGGGGGGTTAGGGGGGTACCCTAGACCTAAAGGGGGCTAACCCTAACTGTCCCAACACTGTAACTGTCACAAACTGACACCAATGCAGTAATCAGAAAAAAAAAAAAAAAACTGCTGGTGTCAGTTTGTGACAGGGGGGGTGATTGGGGGGGGGTCGGGGGTGTTTTGTGTGCCTGGCGTGTTCTACTGTGTATGTTTGTGTTTTACACTCACATTGATGTCTTCTCTCCTCGGCGCCGGAACGAAAAATACTGAGCCGAGGAGAGATGACATCATTTCCTTTGCTGCTGTTTAGCATACAGCAGCAAAGGAAATGATCTGATTGACCGGCGGCGATCGCGAGGGGGGGCCGCGAACGGATGGCCTCCCCCTCACCTCCGATCGCCGGGGAACATAACAGGACCACCTCGGGCACCGGGGGGGGGTCCGATCGGACCCCCCACCCGCGGGAGGCAAATCACGTGTATGTACGTGATTTTGCCTGCCCGTGCCGCCTTGCCGACGTACATCGCTGTGAGGCGGTCCTTAAGTGGTTAAACTTGTTGCCCATGGGAATATACTTTGCAGTGAGGTCCCAAACAGTCTTTTTGAAGAATTCCCATTTCTGTTCTGTGTTTATCACTGCAAATATTCCCTCCCAGTCTAAATCCTGGAGAGCAGCCCTCATCCTTGGAAAATTTGCTCTCTTGAAGTTAAGTATTTTTATCTTTCCCGTATGTATTTCTTGTTTACAGCTAACATCAAATGAAATCATGTTATGATCACTACTACCCAGGTGTTCCTTTATCTAGACATTAGTAATAAGCTCTGCATGGTTTGAGATTACCAGGTGCAGCAGAGCTTCATTCCTAGTTGGGGCCTCAATAAACTGGACCATAAAATTGTCCTGTAATAGGTTTATAAATGTTTGCCCTTTAACGGTCCCAGCAGTGCCATTACTCCAGTCAATTTCTGGGTAGTTAAAATCCCCCATTATTATCACCGCCCCAGCCCTTGCAGCCCTTTCCATCTGTGCAAGGAGCTGAGTCTCCACCTTCTTATTAACATTGGGTGGTCTATAAAAAACTCCAATTATTAACATTGAACTACGCCCATCTATATGCAGTTCCACCCATAATGCTTCAGACTCATCACACTCTCCACCAACCAGGTCCTCTTTCACACTTGCTTTGAGATCACTTCTCACATAGAGACAGACCCTGCCACCTTTCCTTTTTACCCTGTCTCTCCGAAAGAGTGCATAGCCAGGAATATTAATAGCCCAGTTATGTGAGGATTGAAGCCAAGTTTCAGCAATACCGATTACATCATAGCTCTCCTCATGCACCAGAGCTTCCAACTCACCTATTTTGCTTGGCAGACTTCTGGCATTGGTGAACAAACACTTTAATGCATTATTACATTTTGCTCTGGAGTTTTTCATATCATTTTTAGTAGTACAAATGGCACTATAGTTTCTAATGGCTGTTTGCAACATGGGAACTTTCTTGTCACCTGCCATAACCCTCCCCCCATCTATCCCCATTCCACCCTCCATTAATGTCTGACCCCTAACTGACCTGTCTTCCTGATGTAATTCTAGTTCACCCTCCCCCCTCAACCCTAGTTTAAATACTCCTCCAGCCTTCCCATAAAACTCTCCCCCAACACAGCAGACCCCCTTCCATTCAAGTGCAAACCGTCTTTAGCATATAGGTTGCACCCCAATGAAAAGTCAGCCCAGTGCTCTAGAAACCCAAATCCCTCCTCCCTACACCAGGTCTTTAGCAATGCATTCAGCTCTCTAATCCCCCTTGCCTTTCCTGTGTTGCACATGGCACAGGCAATATTTCAGAGAATATCACCTTGGAGGTCCTTCCCTTCAACTTGCAGCCTAGTTCTTTAAATTGATTCTTAAGGAGCCTCCACCTTCCATGTATACTGTCATTGGTTCCAACGTGGACTAAGACAGCTGGGTCATGCCCAGGCCCCCCCCCCCAGTAATTTGTCCACCACATGCCGAACCCTAGCACCAGGGAGACAGCAAACCATTCGGTTGAGGTGATCCTGGCGACAAATTATTCTATCAGTCCTTTTGATTATAGAATCCCCTAATACCACCAACTGTCTAACTGTCTAGGCCTACCTGCACTCCCCTCACCACCTCTACTAGATGGGCTGCTCTCCTGGCTGTTAGGGGTAGCAGTGACATCTAGGGCTGCCACTTCTGTGTTTGCCACCTCCACATCTTCACCCAACTTGGCAAATTTGTTTTGATGCACAAACACAGGACTGGCCTTCCTTTTCTGCGAGCCCCTTCCACTCCCTCTAACTACATTAACCCATCTTCCTATCTGATAATCCTGACTTGCCCCTCCACCCTCCACATCAACCCTACTGACCACCTGCTCAGCGAGCAGAGGACCCCTTTCAAGGTTGTCCTTTCTGCCCAGTGTTGCAACTTGCTCCTCCAGATCTCTAATGTGAGCTTCCAGAAGGGCAACCTGCTCACATCTGTCACAGCGGTATCCATCCTGGAGCTGGTGCACCAATTTTGCATACAAGTGGCACACTGTGCACTGAGCAAAACCTTCAACCCTGCGAGCACTCATTTCCCAGTTACAATACAGTTACTTAAAGGAAGTTTAAGATGTTACTTACAGTTTAGAAGACTCCTGTTTTAGCTCCTGTTTTGGAGCTCCTAATTTTGAACTAAAGTGGTGAGTTAATAACCAGGAGTTGAAATCCTGGTTATTAACTCACCACTTTAGTTCAAAATTCCACTTATGTTTACAAAATCCACATGCAATCCTCCATCAGCTGGTGTCACCTTGTATGTGTCAGCCTGTGCTCTCCCTACTCTTTCCTGTCTTATTTCTAGCCTGCTCTGTCTTGTGACCCTTCGCCTGGCCTTTTCTGCTGTACCCTACGCTAATACTCAACTAGTGAATGGTAGCGTTCAAAACATTCACCAATGCAAAGACCAGGATTGTCAGGACAGGAGGGACAATAATAGCGGGTGTCACGCCTATATCCGTGCTTGCTGCAGACACAACATCTTTTTTGGGGGGTTCGTTGGGTAGGGGTACTCGGGAGGACATAAAGAAAATGCCTCTCATGCAGCCGACTGCATTTGGTTGGGGATGTGAATGGGGGAAGTACGGGCGCTGCAGAAGTGGTGGGTTCCCAATTAGGATTGGCGAATGCAGCAGGAAGGGCACTATGGGCACGACGGGCCTGTGTTTGTCTTCTTGGTGGCAGCGGGACACTACTTGTGCTTGCCACCTCACCAGCTTAAACTGCACTTATGGGACTCGCCACGTCACCAAGTGTTACTGCAGTGCGGGTTTGACTACGACCGGGGTGTACTAGGCCGCTGGCGCTTGCCAGTTCACCAAAACGCTACCAAAAAAACTGTTAGCGATCGCAGGAATCAGGCCTGACTCTGCGAATGCTGCAGTTATGCGTTTAGTGTTTTGTAAGTGTCAGTGATCGATCGATACTGCACTTGGGTGGGCTGGGCTGGGCCGGGCGGAGGGGAAAAACGCAGGTGCTAGCAGGTATCTGGGCTGATCCCGCTAACACTGCGTTTTTGGGAACCCTAAACTGCTGGGGACGCTAGTATAGATCTGATCGGATCAGATATTGATCCGTTCAGATACTATACCACTAAGGGAGGTGTATGCTGCGTGCGTGGGTGTTAGCGGTACTGGCGCTAACCTGACGCTGCTTGGGGCTGGTGCTTGCCAGTTCACCAAAATGCTACCAAAAAAACTGTTAGCAATCACAGGGATCAGGCCTGACTCTGCGAACGCTGCAGTTATGCGATTAGTGTTTTGTAAGTGACAGTGATCGATCGATACTGCACTTGGGTGGGCTGGGCCGGGCGGAGGGGCAAAACGCAGGTGCTAGCAGGTATCTGGGCTGATCCCACTAACACTGCGTTTTTGGGAACCCTAAACTGCTGGGGACGCTAGTATAGATCTGATCGGATCAGATATTGATCCGTTCAGATACTATACCACTAAGGGAGGCGTATGCTGCGTGCGTGGGTGTCAGCGGTACTGGCGCTAATCTGACGCTGCCTGGGGTGACGCATATCACCGCCGGGCGATCAGGGGGCTAAACCTTTATTCGGGAATAAACGGCGGGTGCCCTGACACTATAAAAAATAAACGAACTAATCAGCGTCACCCGTAACAGTTATACGGTGATCAGTGGTGAAAGGGTTAACTAGGGTGCAATCAAGGGGTTAAAACATTTATTAGGTAGTATATGGGGGTCCCTGTCGCTATAAAACGCTGACGGCGAACCTAAATATTTACCTTCCTAACTAGCGTCACCAGCGACACTAATACAGCGATCAGAAAAATGATCGCTTAGTGACACTGGTGACGGGGGTGATCAAGGGGTTAAAACTTTATTAGGGGGGGTTAGGGGGGTACCCTAGACCTAAAGGGGGCTAACCCTAACTGTCCCAACACTGTAACTGTCACAAACTGACACCAATGCAGTAATCAGAAAAAAAAAAAAAAACTGCTGGTGTCAGTTTGTGACAGGGGGGGTGATTGGGGGGGGGTCGGGGGTGTTTTGTGTGCCTGGCGTGTTCTACTGTGTATGTTTGTGTTTTACACTCACATTGATGTCTTCTCTCCTCGGCGCCGGAACGGAAAATACTGAGCCGAGGAGAGATGACATCATTTCCTTTGCTGCTGTCCGATCGGACCCCCCACCCGCGGGAGGCAAATCACGTGTATGTACGTGATTTTGCCTGCCCGTGCCGCCTTGCCGACGTACATCGCTGTGAGGCGGTCCTTAAGTGGTTAAACTTGTTGCCCATGGGAATATACTTTGCAGTGAGGTCCCAAACAGTCTTTTTGAAGAATTCCCATTTCTGTTCTGTGTTTATCACTGCAAATATTCCCTCCCAGTCTAAATCCTGGAGAGCAGCCCTCATCCTTGGAAAATTTGCTCTCTTGAAGTTAAGTATTTTTATCTTTCCCGTATGTATTTCTTGTTTACAGCTAACATCAAATGAAATCATGTTATGATCACTACTACCCAGGTGTTCCTTTATCTAGACATTAGTAATAAGCTCTGCATGGTTTGAGATTACCAGGTCCAACAGAGCTTCATTCCTAGTTGGGGCCTCAATAAACTGGACCATAAAATTGTCCTGTAATAGGTTTATAAATGTTTGCCCTTTAATGGTCCCAGCAGTGCCATTACTCCAGTCAATTTCTGGGTAGTTAAAATCCCCCATTATTATCACCGCCCCAGCCCTTGCAGCCCTTTCCATCTGTGCAAGGAGCTGAGTCTCCACCTTCTTATTAACATTGGGTGGTCTATAAAAAACTCCAATTATTAACTTTGAACTACGCCCATCTATATGCAGTTCCACCCATAATGCTTCAGACTCATCACACTCTCCACCAACCAGGTCCTCTTTCACACTTGCTTTGAGATCACTTCTCACATAGAGACAGACCCTGCCACCTTTCCTTTTTACCCTGTCTCTCCGAAAGAGTGCATAGCCAGGAATATTAATAGCCCAGTTATGTGAGGATTGAAGCCAAGTTTCAGCAATACCGATTACATCATAGCTCTCCTCATGCACCAGAGCTTCCAACTCACCTATTTTGCTTGGCAGACTTCTGGCATTGGTGAACAAACACTTTAATGCATTATTACATTTTGCTCTGGAGTTTTTCATATCATTTTTAGTAGTACAAATGGCACTATAGTTTCTAATGGCTGTTTGCAACATGGGAACTTTCTTGTCACCTGCCATAACCCTCCCCCCATCTATCCCCATTCCACCCTCCATTAATGTCTGACCCCTAACTGACCTGTCTTCCTGATGTAATTATAGTTCACCCACCCTCTCAACCCTAGTTTAAATACTCCTCCAGCCTTCCCATAAACCTCTCCCCCAGCACAGCAGACCCCCTTCCATTCAAGTGCAAACCGTCTTTAGCATATAGGTTGCACCCCAATGAAAAGTCAGCCCAGTGCTCTAGAAACCCAAATCCCTCCTCCCTACACCAGGTCTTTAGCAATGCATTCAGCTCTCTAATCCCCCTTGCCTTTCCTGTGTTGCACATGGCACAGGCAATATTTCAGAGAATATCACCTTGGAGGTCCTTCCCTTCAACTTGCAGCCTAGTTCTTTAAATTGATTCTTAAGGAGCCTCCACCTTCCATGTATACTGTCATTGGTTCCAACGTGGACTAAGACAGCTGGGTCATGCCCAGGCCCCCCCCCCAGTAATTTGTCCACCACATACCGAACCCTAGCACCAGGGAGACAGCAAACCATTCGGTTGAGGTGATCCTGGCGACAAATTATTCTATCAGTCCTTTTGATTATAGAATCCCCTAATACCACCAACTGTCTAGGCCTACCTGCACTCCCCTCACCACCTCTACTAGATGGGCTGCTCTCCTGGCTGTTAGGGGTAGCAGTGACATCTAGGGCTGCCACCTCTGTGTTTGCCACCTCCACATCTTCACCCAACTTGGCAAATTTGTTTTGATGCACAAACACAGGACTGGCCTTCCTTTTCTGCGAGCCCCTTCCACTCCCTCTAACAACATTAACCCATCTTCCTATCTGATAATCCTGACTTGCCCCTCCACCCTCCACATCAACCCTACTGACCACCTGCTCAGCGAGCAGAGGACCCCTTTCAAGGTTGTCCTTTCTGCCCAGTGTTGCAACTTGCTCCTCCAGATCTCTAATGTGAGCTTCCAGAAGGGCAACCTGCTCACATCTGTCACAGCGGTATCCATCCTGGAGCTGGTGCACCAATTTTGCATACAAGTGGCACACTGTGCACCGAGCAAAATCTTCAACCCTGCGAGCACTCATTTCCCAGTTACAATACAGTTACTTAAAGGAAGTTTAAGATGTTACTTACAGTTTAGAAGACTCCTGTTTTAGCTCCTGTTTTGGAGCTCCTAATTTTGAACTAAAGTGGTGAGTTAATAACCAGGAGTTGAAATCCTGGTTATTAACTCACCACTTTAGTTCAAAATTCCACTTATGTTTACAAAATCCACATGCAAGCCACCGTCAGCTGGTGTCACCTTGTATGTGTCGGCCTGTGCTCTCCCTACTCTTTCCTGTCTTATTTCTAGCCTGCTCTGTCTTGTGACCCTTCGCCTGGCCTTTTCTGCTTCTGTCCAGCTCTTGCTCTGACATGCTGTGGCAGGGATCAGGATAGCATGGGTCCAGGGGTCCCCGCTGTCATTGGGCCAGTGCAGAGAGAGAGAGGGGAGATACAAAGGGACACCCAGGCAGTGAGGAGCCTCCGGCACTATGGATATCGAGCTTTCAGTACCCGTCTGCCTTCCCCACTTTCTCCTTCACATATCTCCGTCTTCTTCATTTTTTTTTTCACCTCAGAAGAAATCTGTATGCTTCCTATCACTCTTAGCGCACATATACAGTAAAGTTTGCTGTGATGCATCAAATGCAGGGACAGGCAGTACTGTTCTGTTTATTAGTACCTAGCAGCTATTATTCAGTGAGGGGAAGTAAAGGCATGTTCAGTGTATTGTATAATGTGTCCGGGTTTCAGGCAGACTGAAACTGGAACACATGATTCCATTTGGGTGAAGCTAGGATCACGTGATGTCGCCGCCCACCGAGGTCGGCCATCTTGTTGGTTGGAAACATCTCTGTTTTATATTGATTCACATGCAAGTTTTTTTCTTCTGTATGGTGAGTCTGTATTTTGGCAACTGTTGTAATAACCCCCCCCTTTTTGAACATACTGCACCATGAGATATCTATCTGCTTTATTGACATTATAGTTACATAGTTACATAGTAGGTGAGGTTGAAAAAAGACACAAGTCCATCAAGTCCAACCTATGTGTTTATTATGTGTCAGTATTACATTTGTATATCCCTGTATGTTGCGGTCATTCAGGTGATTATCTGTTTCTTGAAGCTATCAATGCTCCCCGCTGAGACCACCGCCTGTGGAAGGGAATTCCACATCTTTGCCGCTCTTACAGTAAAGAACCCTCTATGTAGTTTAAGGTTAAACCTCTTTTCTTCTAATTTTAATGCATGGCCACGAGTCTTGTTAAACTCTCTTCTGCAAAAAAGTTTTATCCCTATTGTGGGGTCACCAGTCCGGTATTTATACAATGAAATCATATCCCCTCTCAAGCGTCTCTTCTCCAGAGAGAATAAGTTCAGAGCTCACAACCTTTCCTCATAACTAAGATCCTCCAGACCCTTTATTAGCTTTGTTGCCCTTCTTTGTACTCGCTCCATTTCCAGTACATCCTTCCTGAGGACTGGTGCCCAGAACTGGACAGCATACTCCAGGTGCGGCCGGACCAGAGTCTTGTAGAGCGGGAGAATTATCGTTTTATCTCTGGAGTTGATCCCCCTTTTTAATGCCAATATTCTGCTTGCTTTGTTATCAGCAGCTTGGCATTGCATGTCATTGCTGAGCCTATCATCTACTAGGACCCCCAGGTCCTTTTCCATCCTAGATCCCCCCAGAGGTTCTCCCCCCAGTGTATAGATTGCATTCAGATTTTTGCCACCTAAATGCATTATTTTACATTTTTCTACATTGAACCTCATTTGCCATGTAGTCGCCCCTCCCCCATTCATTTGTTCAGGTCTTTTTGCAAGGTTTCCACATCCTGTGGAGAAGTTATTGCCCTGCTTAGCTTAGTATCGTCTGCAAATACAGAGATTGAACCTGTTTATCCCATCCTCCAGGTCGTTTATGAACAAATTAAATAGGATTGGTCCCAGCACAGAACCCCTGGAGAACCCCACTACCCACCCCTGACCATTCTGAGTACTCCCCATTTATCACCACCCTCTGAACTCACCCTTGTAGCCAGTTTTCAATCCATGTACTCACCCTATGGTCCATGCCAACGCACCTTATTTTGTACAGTAAACGTATGTATATATAAACGCCTTTATATATCTGGCAGTTTTTGTCATATGGAGTCTTTTCTGATGTGGAAGGAATTCTTTTGTTGTTTGATATCGGTGTGACTTGGAGTGATCTGATTTTTAAAAGAGAGCCAGTGACCACTTTATAGGGTGGTCCACAGTTTACGGTAAGAGGAAGTGTGTGCATACCAGCTGGTCAGGGGTGGCCTGTCCATTAGGGGCGCCCAGGTGCCGCCCTCTCTCTCCAGGCCACCCCCCCCCCTATATGCATAATTGATAGATTCATGCATAGCGTGAATGTATCCGTGACCGCGCGGCCACCCCCTATTCATGCGTCCGGCCCCATTCAGGGCACTGGGCGCATGAATTATAGTGGCCAGGTTTTTTTAAGCACCTGATTAGAGCCAGAGGCTCTAATAGGCTTCAAAGTAGATGGGTTCGGGTTGCAGAAAGTGCAACTGGAGCTCACCCAGGTGTGTTACAACAGCAAATCAATATTCGCTGTTGTAACATTGATCCTCCTCCTGGCCAATCGGGAAGCGAGTCTTATACCCATCACTTGATTGGCTGAAAGGACAGGTGATCCTATTGGACGCATGGCAGAAGCAAGGAGGAGAAGAGCCGCTGGATACTTGCTCCCCGCTACCGCTCCTCGGATGCCCGCCGATGCCTGCTACCTAGATGGGGTAAGTGTCAGTGGATCGACCGGCAGATAGTGGGGGGTGTGGGGGGTTTGAGTCGCCGTGGGGGGGGGTTCAGTTGTTTGCCGCCCTCCCAAACAAAAAAACACCAGCCGCCACTGTCGCTGGTGGAGGATTACTCACAAGATTTCTTGTTCACCATTTATAATCACAATATCTGGACTCCTATCATTATGAACTTTATACTTTGTATTCTCCTTTTTTTTAGCGCTGCACCTTTTGTATTTAAATCATTCCAAGTCCGGACTATCTGAGTGAATCCCAGACAGGTGGTAACCCTAGAGCCAGACGTAGCCTGCATGGGAGAACTCTCAGAGCACAACGCCATGCAGAGTTCAGACTAGAGTTCCATGCAGAGTTCAGACTGGAGGGTCCACTATGCCAACCATTCGTGACAGTCCCCTTCGTGACAAACATAAGACAGGACAGTGGTTTACTGTCTATTTCCTGTAGTACCACAAGCAACGTTCACCACACACACTCCAGGATATGAACAGGTTTCTAAACCTAAGACAAAGTTCTGTTCTAGTTGGAAGAATGAGTTACAGCAAATGTAATACCTGCCGGCTGTAATGAGATTCAGGTGCCGTGTGATGGATAATTGGCTCCAGGTGTTTGTGTTGCTGTAGAGGAAACACAAGCGCCAATCTGAGTGTAGCATGTATGGTAATTGAATACAGTAAAAGAACTGGTACTCACAAAGATAAAAACATCAAGAGCATTGAGCACTGAGCGGGACATCAGGATGGCCACTGCGTTATAGACACTCAGAAGGATGACGGCGTTTGATCCTGACGCTTCCTGGAGCCATGAAACGCACAGGGAACCGATGATGACGTCACATCCCAGACATGGTGCAAGGTAAAGGTGACGCGTTTCTGGAGCATGCGCTCCTTCTTCAGGCCTAAATGCTCAATGCTCTTGATATTTTTATCTTTGTGAGTACCAGTTCTTTCACTGTATTCAATTATCATACGTGCTACACTCAGACTGGCCCCTAATGTTTCATCTCCAGTTGTTCCCAAGCTGCTTCTTGCTTCCCACTGAGCTGCCTTCCCAGTATAACCCATGAATGGACATTATGGACTACCACATTAATGCTAAATTAATGCTATTCCTTTAAATTTGTCAACTTGACACATCTTGGTTTTTTTAGTGCCACCCGAGTCCTGTGGGCACACCAACGCTTGTGTTTTGCATCGATTATTTCAAATCTTCCCAGCGGTCAGTGCAGAGTGTAGAAGGACCTCAGAATATTGTCATTATACCTCAAATATCACTTTCTGCAACAACATAGTTGCCAACATTCAGA
Organism: Lithobates septentrionalis; assembly: GCA_037952835.1. Classification (NCBI taxonomy): domain Eukaryota; kingdom Metazoa; phylum Chordata; class Amphibia; order Anura; family Ranidae; genus Lithobates; species Lithobates septentrionalis. Next base: position 745 of record JBBDGP010003214.1, on the reverse strand, counting down.
AAACTATTTTAAGGACACTTTTTTGTATGTAGGCAGAGTATTATTTTAATTAGGGGTAGTGCATTCATTTATAGGGGTGGTCCCGAAGGAGTGAAAAAAATGTGGTGCACTTAGTGTGCCATGTCAAAAAATGGGATGGCTTAAATTAAGCTACATATTGGGAGTGGCTTAAATGGGGTGTGGTTAAATAGAGTCTGAGATGATTTACATAGTGGAGAATGTGTTAATATATAGGAAAGAAAAGAAAAAAAGGGATGGAGGGAGAGAGAAAGAAAGAAAAAAAAGGAGAAAGAGAGAGAGAGAAGGAAAAAATAAAGAGAGAGGGATGGAGGGAGAGGGGGGAAAAGAAAGCGAGAGAGGGGGAAGGGAGAGAGAGAGAGGGGGGAAGAGGGGAAGAGAGAGAGAGATGAAAGAAGAAAGAAGAGAGAGGGGGAGAGAGAGGGATGGAGGGAGAGAGAGGGGGAAAAAAGAGAGAGGGAGAGAGAGGGATGGAGGGAGAGGGGGAAAAAGAGAGAGAGGGTGAAGGGAGAGAGAGAGGGGGAGGGGGGAGAGGGAGAGAGAGGAAAAAAGAAGAGAGGAGAGAGGGGGGTGAGAGGGATGGCGGGAGAAAGAGGAAAAAGAAAGAAGAGGGGAGGAGGAGGGGGAGAGGAGGGAGAGGAGGGAGAGAGAGAGGGAAAAAGAAAGAGAGAGAGAGAGGGAGAGAGAGAGGGAGAGAGGGAGAAGAGGATGGGGGGAGAGAGAGAGA